>OU830603.1:55734978-56193892 GCA_917563855.2 Limnephilus lunatus
AAGTCATTTGTTTGCAAACAAAAAACCAATTCCAGCAGTGTAATTGCCCGAATATAGAAAAAGTGTACCAATGTACATACCTTGGTCTTACAATAGATGTCAACTTTAACTGGTCAAATCATATTGAAAATGTATGTAATAGATTAAGATCCATATTAGGAAAATTTTACCACCTAAAAAATTTTGTTAATAAAAAAATATTATACTGTATATACAACGCATTAGCAGAATCAATTATAGGATACGGAATAAATAGTTACGGATTAACGTACAAAACATACTTAAATAAAATATAACAATTACAAATCCGTTTCCTAAAATTGATATCAGGCAAAAAAAAGTCCAGTTATGTGAAGGTGATTATAAAAAAATGTTCTCCTTGTGTAATGTCCTCTCTATACACAGTAAGGTAAATTACCAATTAACGCTAGATGAATTCTGGAATACAGAATTAAATTCAAAAAACCTAACTGAATTCAAAAAACCTGTAAACCACAACTACCCTACTAGGCATAGAGAAGCACAAATGTTTATAATTATCAATAAATCTCAAAATGTATACGGAGATAGAACAAAAAGTCATAAAATTCCGGAAATATTTAACGCATTACCCGAAAATATCAAAAATGAGACATCTTATTCAAAAATCAAAACAAAAGTTAAATCTTTCTACCTCCGAAGAACATGAAATCAAATTATATAGTTCCTTTCTATTTTTTTTCTCACCGTATGTTTGTACTATGTAAAATATTTTTATTACAACGCAATTCATAAACATTATAATAATTAGTTTGTCGTAATAATTAGTATTTTAATATTAAGTATTATATTTAGTATTTACTGTGTAATAATGAAAAGTATACTGTATTAAATAATTAGAAAAAAATGAGAGATTTCTTACAATCAAACTGATTGATCAGTTTCGAAAGATTTGTAAAATAAAATATTGTAAAATTAAAACTGAATAAACATATTTAAAAAAAAAAAAAAAAATGTTACAATTTGATTCATTATTCGGTTCATATTTAATTATGTATGCATATTGCATAACCCCATTTGACGTTGTCAATTTGTCAAGAGACAAAATGGGTGTTAGCTTAAAAAGTCACACGGAACCTGATGATGCCAGCCATGTTTATGGCCAAAAAAATAGTGTTAGATTGGAAGGTCTTACGCCCATAGAAGGAAAAATTAGTTCAGTAATAAAGTTTAGCAATGATAACCTAAATCATTTAGAATGAACAAGAAATTAATAATGACGACGGAGAAAAATGGAAATATGTTTTATAGCAATAACGCGGAAATCAATTATCGGGGGAATGCGTTTATTTTCCGCTCTTCGCTGGGAAACGAGTACACCAAGAGAAAAGATCACCGTATAACATGGGTACACGTTTCTTGCTTAATTCACATTCATGTATCATTTCACACATACTTCTCAGTAATTCTGACTCTTGACATGACCCCACTCAACAAGTATTTGATTCGTTTTGGTTATGCCAAGTCTTCTTTGATGCCCCCTCTTCTTTTATCATTACCGTCGTATACTATTCCGGCCTTCCTTTCTCGTCCACCTGATCCAATTGTCCGAGCAACTAAAGTCTTGTCTTTCTTCCCGGAACTCCACATTTATAATACGGCTGTACAGTTTTTCATGGATATAATTTGTACAGCATTTACACTATAATCCATTTTCTGTCAGTTTCGTGCCTCACTGCCATTCATCAGGGATTTGCACTAGATACACTATTAATGTCAATATATTACATTTTATTTAAAAGACATTTAAATGATAACTGCATTTTTCACACTCTTGCACTCGCTCCCTAGGGTAATCTTTCAGAGATTACAGAGCAATCGTTGCAATCTTAGACGCATTGACCCAAGACGCATTTACGAAACCATGCATTACAAATGCAGCAAGGTGTTGCAGTGTCGTACATTTTCATAATCGGCCGGACAAACGGCTTAACGAACGCGACACGACCGGGTCTTATCTCAGTCTTTAATTCGTGGCTCCTCACAGCCAGATGTTGCTTGTTGTCTCTAGAAAGTTCCATGTTGTGAGGAGAATGATCATTGTGCAAGGGCACTCGGTATTGCGTGACTTCTCCCACGCACAATCATTGCCGGATTACCATTGTCACTTCATTGGCAGTATTATGTATAATACGTTGTACTCGAACCAGCTTTTGATACTCTGATAGAAGTATGTTACTCGATACTCGACGACACAAAAGATCTGTAATCTGTGATTCAGTCATTTGATTTTTGAGCGTTGTTGTGATATCAGATTACAACAAAAAACACACGTGATCCAATACTTTACACCTGATATGCAAATTCGAACATAAGTAAGAGTTTGTCTCCAGTCAAAGATTTGAAATAATTTAAGACCGAGATTTATATTACTTGTAGTAGATAAGTGTACATTGTGAAAGTCGACTTTTACGGGATACCCCTAAAGACTGGAAACCATCTTTCGCCACAGTCACAGCCAAATTATTCAGTCAAATAACGCATGTTCCTCTGCCACGAAAAGCGTCCTACTGTCCTTTAACACAGCATTCGGAAACTAGTAGTCGAAGAGAATTAAGAAATACAAGAATAAATTAATTAAACATTCTTACACTAAATGTGTGATTTCTTTATGTGATGCGACGTGTCTTTTCCTTCTGCATTTGATACATTTGCTGTGATGATAGTAAATGCAAGGGTATTATCTCGAGTAGAAGTCTTAATTATATCTAGTTTCTCTTCATTTTCTTTGGGTCATTAGTTGTCGATTGTGGGGTACTTAGGTCGAAGGGGTGCTTTGACAACTTTACAACCAAACTCCAGACAAGGCCGAACAAAGCATTGGGTTCCAGCCTGTATATAAACAACATACAGTGATAATAGTTATTGGAATATCCAAACGAGAATGCGGGCAAAGTACGCGCGCTGTCTTATCCAAAACGGATAATGTTTAGAGGAGAGAAAGTCGGTCATTCACGCGAAAGACATTATAGTGCAGCCTACAGCACACACATGGGCATTCTCGAACTGTGCGACATAGTACTCGTAGATACTGGTCGCCTGTGCAAAACTGCCTACTGACTTTACTGTTCCAGGCTATTTTAATAAAACACCGTGTACATGTAGTCATAAAGCATAACTTACAACAACTGTAAACCAATCCACGCCCGATACAAGAACTTGCAATGAGGTTTCCGCACAATATGAGCACGTCAAATATACAAATCCAGGATAATTATATGCTGAAACTGTTTGAATTTATTGCTTAGAGAGTGCGTTGAAAGCTCAGGGAAATTTGTGCGAAATATACGATGCGTTGACAATGCCGGGAGTGTGGGAGTTATTAGTTATAGCTTCATGTGTTTGTCATCCGTATTTAACATTGGTCGATGGTGATTGTAGTATGCATTCATCAATTCCATAAATGGGTTGAAGTTTGAAGATACATACCTAGGGACACACTCTTGGAGAAGAACAATGTAGAGTGGTAGTTGAAAACGTTAAAAAGATTACCTCAATACATATATTAACATTTTTGCAACAATTTCCGTAGATGAAGCACGTCATCTTTGGGATGCTATATGGAAGTAAATTAAGCAGTGAACCATTCAATGGACTCTTGTTGTAGGAGGAAGGAAACACAGTAAAGTAAACACAATACGGCAAATAATTTTGCACGCAGTTGACCATGAACGAAAACAAAAAAAATACTATAAAAATATTTTCTACCTTCTAAAAACTAAAAAAACACACCTCAACTTGTTATCAGGAGTGACTTTTTGATGTTTATGTGGTTTGGTTATTAAATGTCATGGATCATTAATAAATATATAAACGATTCTGGTTAAACGTACATACATCCGTATGTACATATTATAATGTTTGATCTAGTATTGGTGATTTTAAACCAGATCAGATTCGAAACACGTTGGCCAAATGCCACTTCCTAGATAAACAGTTATAAATCAATTATTTATATCGCCGTTATCAAAGATGCATTTAATTTAAAATATGGATCAATACAACAAAATAAAAATCAAATAAATTAAAACAAAAGATAACTATTTACATTAAGCCCATAAAATCTTAGCTTAAGGAATTATAGGAAAAATAACTGACTAGTATTTTAAAACCATCGTCACAGAAATTACTGAAAAAAAACTTTACCCATATCATGAAGGTAAACAATGGAAGTCGCTGAAAAGCATCTATCTAAAATCTAGTTCTCAACAGCATAGGATATCCTGTGAGGACTAAAAAAAATATTCGGCATCTCTCTTATATTTGTATTCTGTATATTTTATCTCCTTAAATGTCAATGGTATAAAATAGTAATTAAATGAAAATATATATGGAAACCTTAATCGGTCCACTGAACTGAATTCATAATACAAAAGCAAAACAAAAGGGACTTTCAAAAAGTTGAACTTTTAAAATGAACGAATTTTAAATTTGTACGTTGTTAGACCTACAGAGAGAACATTGCGTTCTTGAGGTGATGTAATCCCTCGGGCATCAAGCATATTCTCTCAGATGGTCAGATTATTTCCGCTTCGCAATAAAATCCACAAAAATTGAATATTTCTGAACTTAGCCGAAAACTAAAAACTGTTTTTGGAAGGTGATGAAATACGCTTTAAAATAATATATAATTTATGAAATATATAATTTTAAATTTAAAAAAAAAAGTTTTACCAAGGGCTCACCTAACGTTTTTTCTAACAATAATTATTTATTGATAGTGAAAAACATAAAAACACATACACATTTTTAGGCATATGTATTATATTATTTATAAACGTTATTTTCACTCCCATTTTTTCTCGTTCCATGTAAAAATAATTTTTTTTTTTTTTTTTTTAATAAAAAGACAAATAACTTTGTTTACATCACTTTTATTGGTACACAATCAACATGTTTCGTAAACAATGTTTACTTCATCAGGATCAAAGTAAACATTGTTTACGAAACATGTTGATTGTGTACCAATAAAAGTGATGTAAACAAAGTTATTTGTCTTTTTATTAAAATAAATAATGCCATCACAAAGTGAAAACCTTTCCGAAGAAGTTTTCTTCGAAAAATTAAAAATAATTAATAAAAAAATCACGAAGTTGTATAATTGTTTAACAAATTACGGTCGGAAACTTTAGTTTCATGGAGATGTACATTTAAATGTTGTGGTTAACTTCTAGATTTGAATATAAAGAGGGGTGTTTTTTTCTTTCTAACACCGTTTACATCATATTTCTCACCATGGTGTTAAGGGAGACACAACGATTACTAGAAGGCCTATGTGAGCTGTTGAGGGTGATTTTCTTTACAAAAGCGACTTTATTAATTGATCCAGTTATTATTATTGGTTAATACGAGAATGTGTATTGCGTAAAAGACCCCGTGCCATTTCCTAAGGGAATTCGCTTTCCGTTTTTCTCTTAACTTTTCCACGTACAGACTTTTCTGCTCGACATTTTTACCTCGCAAGGCGGACCGCCTCCCGAAAAGGCTATACGTCAAAGAAATCAGCCACTGGTCGGTTATGGCTGCTAAATTAGCTATGCTAAACTGGTTAAATTAAGATTAATCGACGATTGGACGTTGATAACGGCTGCAAGGAAACGTTTGTAATAGACAAGTGTCTTAAAGACATTGCAACTAAAACAGGCTAGCCATAATGGCCGAGAACAGTTGTGTGTTATGGAAGAAAGTTATAAATCTAGTTAAGTTTTAATGTAACAACTAATAAACTAATAGAGGAAACTGTTGATAGTGGAGTGAGTGCTGGTAACAACCCTGATAAACGGTTGTGAGGCATGGTACAGGCAGCGGAAGAAAAAGGTTAAATTAATGCAGTAGAAAAAAGTACGAGTACATCGCAGAGAATTTGTACAATGAAATCTTAACAAATTAACAACACAAATTTTGGTTATCTTTGATGTGAAATTAATATCTCCGCGTAACTGCTTTGAATTTTTCAACATTGAAAATCGTATGATTATAGATACCTATACCTATACGGTGGGTTGACGACATCAAAGCCATAGCAGGTGGTACATGGACAAGAGTAGCTAATGATAGAGAGAAATGGCGACAGTTGGAGGAAGCCTTTGTCAACTAGTGACATACAGACAGGGAGTCGATGCATGTAAGTGTTTTAAATATTATAAATAATGTAATGTAATTTACTGTCTGAATAAAAGCTATTATTATTATTATTATTCCTATACCTTTAATCATAAAACTATTTTATTCAACTTTTTGTTACGATGATTTTTCAAGTTTACTTACGGTGTTCATTTGAAAGGTAAATTAACGACGTTCCTCCTAATTTAATATAATTAGTTTTTATTTTATATAATATTTTATTTTTATTTATATTATTTATTACTAGCAGACCCGGCCACACGTTGCTGTGGCTAACGAAACACAACGCCATTACCCAACCTTTATAAAATCCACACCACCAGTTTGCCAGCTGCCCACTGCCCGCTGCCTGAATTGAATATTTGAATTTATCGGCTTTTCTCTACTATAATAAGCATGTATTATACCTATAAACCGTCCACCCAATCACTCTTATCGATTGGTGAAAACCGCATGAAAATTCGTTGCATAGTTTAAAAGATCTAAGCGCACTACATTTTGAGCGACTTCATTTTATACTATGTAATGATGATTAAATTATAATATAAAGAAAAATGAGGTAAAATTTTATAATACTTTGAGCTTCACAAATTCTAGTCGGATATCCCGAGATTTTTCACGGATCTGCTCTAATAGATAATAAGATTATATGATTTGGACCACAGGAAAACATGAACAATTAAATAAAATTCTTGAGTCAGGCAATGTTATGATGTAACATTAGAGTTTGTACGACACGATGCATTAATGTGAAGTAAGGATTGTGTGCCAAAACAGAGGTGTGTAGCGGTTCATCTTCTCAGGTCACCACTGCGGTTAAATTTCATGACCAGAAGGGTTATTCTGTATATTTTGCGATAGTGCGACACGTGTTAAATCGGCCGTATACGACATATTTTGACAGTTTTAAGACATATTAAGACACCAACTCTAAAAAGTAGTTACCCTAACGGGAGAGATGACGGCACTTTAGCCGCGTAATCCTCGTTAAGAGATGTCAGTCGAGGGAAAATTTGCGAATGTCACCGCGTACAAACATCAAAATAGTACAACTAACGAATACCTAGTCATGTATAACCGCCATAGTTAAATAGCTATAGCCAATAAATGCAAATAGTTTTATAACTAAGTAGGTAATTAAGTCATTTAACACACGACCATAGATAAGTCATACAAAATCACCGAAATTTGACAGCCGATAACGCACGACGCACGACTTCCGATGTCCGACGGATTTTGCCTTTTTGTCTCGAAACCTATCTTAACATAAAAGAAACTGAATCTTTCAGATCGATTTAGTATTTGTACCTAATTGTAATTGCCTAAGAGAATTATTGTTATGCCTAATAGAATTAGTGAATTGCAGAACGCAGGGCTGAATAAAGAATGGATCACATTCCGATTGCCTTGAAATTGTTTGAGCCCATTCATGATCACAGAAGAACTTTATATCACGCAACAACTAACGTGTAAATAATTGATTGTAATTGAATAAAAACGAACCTAGATACAGATTGCAACAAACAGACTAACGAATCACGAATGTGGACGATTGTGAAACAAAGTGAGAAATTGGGCCAATCCGTCAGATTTAATAAAAACAAATTCAAATAGTCAAATCTTATCCTATTAACCACTGGAGCGACCACGCGAAATAAATAAATTGGCCTCGATTTCTCGAGATTTCCCAGAAGATAATTTTTTAAATTTTTACCAACATTAAAAAAATCATACCTTCGAATTTTAACATGGAGACATAAAAACTTATTATAGTGCTATATATCCATTATTCACGCATTCGTGGTAACCTGGATGTCACGGACATAAACAGTAAGCTGGAGGAACGACGGTTGAGATGGTATGGGCACATAAGACGGAGGCCATCAGACCATACAGTGAAGCAGGCAATGTCTATGGAGCTTCATCGACAGTCATCCAGAGGAAGACCAAAGAACTCCTGGATGACTCAATGCTCCAAAATACTTCAGAGAAACGGCCTGGATGAAGGCGATACTCAAAACCGAAGAAACAACAAGCTGGGAACAAGAAGAGCCGACCCCAACCGCCTACCTAGGCAATGAGGGACAGCGCAAGGAAGAAGAAGATAGTGCTATATAGCCAATGAATTAAGCTGTATTATACTGTTTATCTCATATTTTTGGGATTTATAAAAAATATATAAAAAAAATCATGAAGTTTATAAACGCGCGAATCCAGCGTGTTTGTTACTTTGCAACTGCCGTAAGGGGTACTTATTCGAGTCAACATAGAATATTTTAGATGTCTGTATGTTGTCTGTGGTATACTTGATAATGAAAGGTGCATATCTATGGCAAAAGGGACTTAATTTTAACCGTAAACAGATCAAAAATTAGGCGAGAAAAAATAAATATATTTTTAACATCGTTCTAAAACAGTCTACGAAGTTCGGATTTGCAACATCTATGTTCGTAATAGATAAAGCATTTCAATAGCTTCGTTTTAAAATAAATGGCTGGCTATGGAAATGTTTTAAATAATTACAATAAATGTTTTACGAATGGTAGGAAAATGAAGTCCAATTTTGGACTGCTATCAATCGCAGAAAAATAAAAGTGGTCCATTTTTTTACCACAATCGCTCCAGCGGTTAAAGCGGTAGATAATTCGGCTGCGACGAAAGCAAACATAAATAATTATGTCGAAGCAGTAAAGCTCCCCATGTTTGGCGATGTGCTGCCTACACTGACATTCTATTCAATGCGCCAGGCGTGAGGCATGTGCTCGAACCCACGCCAACAACTCTCGCCATCTCGAGTGGAGCAACCAGCACCAACCGGCTGCTGGAGACTCGCAAATCTCTACCGAGCAACCCCTGCTCAATATTTTGCAGCTAATGAGATCACGTTGAATGCTGCTTTAGAAGTTTGAATAAGTAGATTATTGGGAAATGAGCGCAACAACCAACAGCCCACAGTGTCAGCTATAATCACTACCAGTGGAGGAAGGTAATTCTTCAACAATAATTGATGAAATCGCAGTTGAAAAGCACTTGCTCTAAATACAGGGTGCTAAGGGACGTACTTGACTTATTTTCACCAGAGATTCCTGACATTATTTGGAATAAAAAATATACTAGAAATTTTGGTACCCGCGCCGGTGACAATTTTGACGTTTTTTTTTTCTACAAAAAGTAATTGTTGGACAATTGGGAGCGGGGTAAGAGATTGGACGGTTACTCGATAGAGTAACCGTGACGATATGCGGAAGATTTTTTGTTGTTTGATTTTGAAGAAAAAAAAAGAAAAAAAATAGAGTGTGCAATTCACATGTGGTCAAAGTGAAACCTTCAGAAAACTAAAGTAGACAAGAGTAGGGAGGCTACGAAGTACCGCACAAAGAGGAGAGCGATTATACTATCTCATTCTTTCGCAGACTTGATCCTATATATAGATTTATGTGTTTGTCTCTTTTTAGTGTCACTATTTTTCGCTTCATCGAGTTTCAAATCACAACGGTGCTAAAAAAGTTTTCACTTAAAAGTCATCGGAAAACTCACTGGGGATCAAAATTGCATGTATATTTTTAAATCCAAATAGTGTCAGAAATCATTGGATAAAGTAAGTCAAGTACGTCCCTTTATATATTTATATATATTTTTATAGCACTGGTATTTTTTCGTAATTGTTTAAAAATGACGTGACTGCTATTGACTTATTTAAATGTGTTATTTTGTTAAGGTCCCGTGAACATAATAAAAAATAATGTATATTATTATTATTTTTAGTTAAATGAGTTAAAATGTAATTTTTTTTTAACTGGAATAAAAAAAAACATGCAGAGGAGTGAGGAATACATCATTTTCCTCACTTTATTAATTAATTAAATGAAAACAAATCACTTTGATTATTTTATACAAAATTTCACAAAATTATTTCATTTTATCCTGATGAAGAATCAATTTGTTTTGTGACATGTTGAAAATCTTGATTACATAAGTGAGGTGTACAAAGTGATTTGCTTTCTTTTAATTAAAATGACACCACAAAGTGAATTTGCGATTATTGAAGAAGAGTTTGTTGATTAATGTTATGCTAGGATCACTCGTTCGTTTTTTTTTTTAAATTCAACGAAGTAAAATTTAAAAAAATATAAATTAAATGGAGTTCTACGAATTAAAGACAAAAAAATAATAAGTTTTGACGTACGAGGCGTACCAGACTTATTAAATATTTTGAAATTTTGTCGCAAAAGTGCCATGCAAAAAAATTATTCGTTTTGCAAAAAAATTCTTTTTAACATTGTTTATTGATTAATTTAACGTTTACAATCATTTTATTTTTCTCGGTCATTAAACTAGGAACAGCCCATATTACGGTGTTCGAGGAATGTTACATAGGTAAAGAAAAATATAAATTAAGTCTTATTATTATTAACATAAGATAATCATCACATAAAAATATGATACGTACTATAAACCTACAAATTTGAATACGAAATAAAGAAAGAAGCGAGAAAAATTCAGTTCTAAGAAGCCGTGTACTCTTTTAAAAGGGTTAGTCTCCTTGCAAATATCCAACTCTGAATACCAACAGCAAAATTGGGACAAACTACTTGATGACCTAACGTCGGTGTCCAATGCATTGAAAATTTTGGAGGCAACAAACTATTGTGTTAGGCATTCTTAAATTGTAAATTACATAAGTTGGTTTTTGTAAAATAACTGCCAGATTTGAGAAGGTATTTTATGCAGAGGGAATTGGTTTGTATGAATATTAGAAGAGAATTTGTTCAGTGGATTTACGATACGATTTACTAAAACCATATTAGGCGTATAAAATATCGACACGATAGAAAACCAAGAAAAAATCGAGAAATTAGACTTTATCTATATGTTCGGGCGCCATCCACATCCGATAATATGTTTCAATCAAAATGGACATCGTATTGAGGGCGAGATTGTGCGAATAAAATGCAATATAACAGAAAATCATAAATTTACTACCATTTGGTGAAATTCATCAACGCCAAACCAAAGCGTCGCATGCAAATTTAAAAGGACACACCGGGCGAACAGACGCTCACCGGTTTCAGTGATTTCCCACGCACATCTCTCATGGAGGGAGACGGCTGTTTACCGGTGATATGAACACAGTACCCGTGGACCAGGAGGTTGTGGGAGTCTGCGCTATCTGGCGAAATGACGTAGCCACCCCGTGGGAGTAGACTGTCCAAATCGAACCTAACAGGGGTCTCGTTACTGACTCAAATGTAGCCTTGTTTTCGAGGTGGTGTGTAGTCTATAAAACACGGTGTTGATCATCTTCCGAAAATAGAATAAAAAAACTGGGTAGGCATGTTTTGTTAAAATTCTGCTACCTTGTGGACAAGAAGGTAGACTTTGGAAGAAGACATCATTGTGTAAATGCTTCGGTATAAAGTCTCTGATCATTTCGTAGATCTCTCATCAAGCGAAGCGCGTTTCTTCGGAGTTTCTAAAAAAATGTGAGAATTTGATATGTTTTGTGCCAATCCTGCTACCAGAAGCTTTTCGACATTTGAAGTTAGACTTAGGTAAAAGAGTTCGTTGATAAATACACAATATCTTTGGTCATTTGGATTATCTTACTACACGAAGGGCATTGCTTCAGATTTTCTATACATTTGAGTTTTAGAAATCCGCTATCTAGCATTTTTTGTGAGAGCTGACATGTTATTTAAGAGAGGTCAACATTCAAAGCTGGACGTCCGAACGCTAAGGAAGAAGACAACTTAACATTAGACCTAGAAATGATCCCAAATGCTGGCTTCATAATTTCTCAATTTTAAAGAATATCATGTCCACTCGGAGTCAGTGAAATTGGAACCCTTATATTTTTGGGGGAATGTTGTGAGGCTTGCAAAATGTACGATGATCGTTGGGAAAAATGTAGTTATTCAGAATGATTTAAGGCATACAGAGCAAAGTTTCGATTCTGAATGCTGATATAACATCAGGTAAAACTGAGGGTATCTTATGCTCTGTGCTAACAGTCAATAAGAGCGATAACCCAACCGAACATGAAAGCACAGCTTAGAAATATAACGAAGAGGGTCAGAGGGGAACATCTAGATCTGCAAGCCAGTCAAGGGCCTCAGGCGCAGCCCTGTGGAACGCCGGGGAATGAATGGAGGGGGCATTCGTTGACACACATTTTCTTTAAAAGTGAAGAAGAAATGGCGCACGATTCAAAATTTCATTTACTAAAACAAATTCTTGCAAAACATATGCCATATTTTCCTAATTTAGACAGCTAATATGGAGTAGGCTGTAACATAATCAATTGACAACTGCTGCCGCTAAACGAATGGGTCCAGTTGGGCTATACGTCGTTTCGCATCCGCCCATCAGGTGGGCGTACCGGGAGAAATCGACCATGTCGTCGTAATTATTTACGATTACATCATACTTACTAAACGCATTTGGCCGGCGTGAATTAATGATAAAGGAGACACCGGTCTTTATTCATTCTTGATTCTGCCATTCATCAAGCTGGTAATATTCGGTTGATTGGCACCTGACAGATACAGGTCTAACTGGGTGTGAGACCCCATCATTGGCCGGCTGGGTGACCTCCAAAACCACCATATGGCGTCCTTGGTCCAAATAGATAGGCGCCAAAAATACAGGATAGTCACATGACACATTAGTATAGTTTTTAACCCGTTTAAAGCCAAATAAGAAGCTAAAAATTTCACCAATGAATGACACGTCTTCAAAAAGCACCTTCTATCTCCTTTTCTATTGTAGTGAGATATAAAATATAAATAGATTTAGAAACAGAGATCACCAAGCTTTTTTCTTTGCATTTAAAAGTTTCCCATAGACGTTCCAATAATTTGAAAAAAAATATCCATAAAACAGAAAACCGCCAAACATTAGTTAAGGTTCGCAAATTTTTTAAATCAATATGATTTTTATAATAAACGAAAAAATTGTGAAGTAACAATAAACTTTAAACAATTTTCTGTTAAAAAATGTACATTAGAGGTAGGTACCTACTTTATTGCTTGTCTGAACTCTTCAAACAATCAGTTCCAATTTTAAAAAAATGACACATAAATTCACAGCAAATTTGGGTTCATTGAACGAAATTTTACGCAGGAATAACGCACAGCACATACAACAGTAATTAGCTTGTTTGACTAGCGCAGACCCGTTAACACTCACGGGGTAGTCTGAATTCTTGATTCTTAATAAATCAGTTCCAACTTTTAAAATACTTCATAAAATATTATATTACAGGTAGGTACTTTATCGCTTTCCTGAATCATTTTCCACACAATCAGTTCGAAATTTGAAAATGACACTTAAATTTAAAGCAAATTTGAATTTATTGAACCTGATTTTATGCAGGACGCTCAGCAAAGACAACCGAAATGAAACGGATAAATTGGCGTGTAAACTTTCTCGTTTATTGTTTTGACTCTCGTCTAGGAATTATTGCATCTCTAATTTGCAGAGGTGGGCGTTATCAGTTGTCAGTATATCTGTTGTGTTTCTTTCGGCAAGGAGTGAAAGATCTGCACCTACACTGTTCAGATATATTATCTTAACAATAAAATAATACTGATGCTTTTCTCCTTTAACCCACACGAAACACGGTTCGACCAGGTTCAATGACGGTAGATTTCCAAAACTGAGTCATTACTGGGAAAAAAACGACTGGTTTAACGTAGGTACACAAAGCAAACAAATTAATTACAAAAAAGGAAGGACATCGGTACATGGCAGTTCATCGACAAAACATTACACTACTAAAAAAGCAAAAAAGTTCTACATTGAAAGAAGAACTAAAGGTGTCCCAAAATTAACGCAAGATTTGAATTAAACACAGTTTTTAGTTTTTAGATTGTTATTTTTTTATTGAATCATAAACCATAGGATAGGGTTATTTATGGGCAAATGGCCTCCACGGTTTTGCTGGCACATGCGCACTCTTTTTTCGAAATTTTCTATGACCATTCTGCATAAATGTGGCTGAATTTCGTTGGTGCAGTGTTTAATTTCCTCCTGTAATGCACGGGCGGTTGTGGGCTTGTTGACGTAGACCTTTGACTTCAAATAACCCCATAAAAAGAAATCTAATGGTGTTAAAACACAGGATCTAGGGGGTCAATTCTGATCACCGAAACGATGGAGTACATGAAAAGAAAATGTCTCATGCAGTAATTGAATTTTTTCACGGGCTTTTTGTTTAACGCTCCGTTTATTCTAACCCCAAAAAAACTCTCAGATGTCAAATTTTTTTTCCGGTTGGCAAAAATTTACTACACAAAGGGCGGCAAATTTAAATCTTAATTTTGGGATAGTCTTTATTAACACGTTATTATTTGTCCTTTTTCTAAGAGTTTGGCTAATACTCATAGTATCCTATCGACTTTCTTTTGGGTATGTTCCGAATGAACCATCTAAGGGTCAGAAGGGATGTACACATTGCTACACATTTCTTCAGACTGATTCGCAGAAAGTTTGAAAACTTGGCTCTCATGGAGAGCATTTATTTCTACGTGACCGATCGTTATCTCCGTCACCGACAACGTAGACTCTTTTTTCTAACTTGCCAATTTTCTCTAAGTCATGCCGGTCGGTAGATCAATCTTGCTTTTGAAAAGAATCAATTCGGATATCGACATATTTAGCATCAGTGATGTTGCTTTTAAAAGACAAACTTTATTAATGCTAGTATAGTTTGTATACCTACTGATATTTTACATATGTATTACTCTTTAACAAATGTACTTTAAAAACGCATTAAAATGTACAATTTTGTAATGTTCATAAAAAATCTTCTCCTAAACATTAGTTTATCAATTAAAAAATAATAATTAATATTTGACGAGTTAAGGCTCAGATAACCGCACGAAAAATTTCGATTTGGACCAGTCGTGATATTTAGTTTTAAAACGGCTTCATAGGAGGTGTATCGAATAGCGCAGATAATAATTAGCGTGCCTCATTAGAGACATCTATGAAAACTAACTATGAGCAAACTAAATATGAGTTGATATATCGTGGTTGTGTTCTCCGGGCGGTCTTGATATTCGACGAAGATTCACAAACTGTGGAATGAATTAAATATTTTTTAAATTTTATAATAAAATGTAACTTAATATATTTTTTTAAAAAAATCGAAATTAATGAAAGTTTTTCTTATTAGGTTATCTATACAGGGTGTCCGGGTGCAAAGTGCACAAACTTCAGAAGGAGATCCTACATGACGAATGAAGTAAAATACAACTTTTTTCGAAATTTAAATGTTTTTTTTTCCCTTATAAAAATATTTTTTCATGGAAGAATATACTTTTTTCCATACAAACAATTCAATTTTTTACCCGAAAACTAGCTTAAAACGTTAGAATTTCGAAAAAAGTTATTTGATTTTATCTCTTTTACTTGAACTATCATGTAATGGGATGGTCCGATGCTCTGTGGGGAACCCGCTTGCACAGCGCGGGTGTAAACTGTGTGCCCTAAAGTTAAAACATAGACTTACAGATTTCAATACTTCGTTTGTATGGAAACACTATGATATGAAAATCACCTTCCTTGCGCGCTTTACCCCCGGACACCTTGTATAAAGAATATAATATATGTATATTCATAAATTATCTACTTTTGAACATTTATATAAATTATATACACTCATACATTTTTGATGCTTATCATATTTTATTTGTATAACGAAGATAATTTATTCATATAAAAAAAATGAAATTTCGAAAAAAGTTGTTCATCTTTTTTACTTCTACCATCATGTAGAATCATCTTATAAAGTTTCTGCACTTTAACCCCGGATATCCTGTCCATTATTCTAATATGAGATATAGAAGATATTGTTGATACATATTTGTGGCGCGTTCCAGAGTGAAAGATACTCTCAGTATCGCTCTGGTGTAAGACCACCATTCAGAATTCGTTGCTTAAAATGGCACTAGCCGTGTTTGGTGACCAGATCTGAATAGCCAGGTACTTCCCCACCTTCCTCTTCCCCATCTCCTTACCCTCTCCACTACCTTCAGCCTCACAACATACCCCAATTGGGGTCGCCATAGTCTCACTGGCTCCAGACGGGAGCAGCTGAGACTCTTGTGAGGTATTACTATAAAAAAATTATTTATATATTTAAAGTTTTTTTTTCATGTCAAAAGGTTTTGCACACTAGGTACAGCCGTATACTTGTACTCCAACAGAATTCGTTTTTGTGATTATTTAAAAAGCTGGGGCATTATTTATGCACATTGGCGAGAAATGTAGTTTCTACTATTTTTAAGAGTTTAAGTTTTCAGAGTGCTGTCAATTTTATTTCGAATTCTTTTTGGTTATATTTTTAGATGTTATTTTAAGTTTTTCTATGTTTCATTATTTAATTCGTCAAAAATATTCATTTAACTATACACATGTAATAATTTATAGACGTCAGCAAGAACAGGTGCATTAACGTGTTCATGTTCGGTAGAAAAGGCACCGAGGTTGATTCTAAAATTCATTCTAGGAAAACCATCTATATTTCCAACTATACAGTTATTTAACTCCTTCAGGGTTCTTAGTTTAAATAAAATTTTCAAAAAAAACTCGCTGTTACAAACACACAAAGATCAATTCAATACTATAACAACAATCACAAAAATAAGTAAACGATCACAATCACGTGGCAACATAGAAATTCCAAAATATAAAACAAGTGCTTCTCAACTCCATTATACTTATCAAGGTATAAAAAATTTTAATGCTCTCCTATATAAAATCAAATCTGAAGAAAATTATAAAGCTTTTAAATCACAAATCAAAATACTACTAGATCAACCCAACACTAATTATAAGTTTTAATTACAAAGAGCGAATTTCTACGTTTATTTTTATTACATTGCACCTACTAGTAATAATTGATCAAGTGTTAATTATAATATTATGTACTTAAGTTTAAAATTAAATATTTAATTTCATCATTAATTTTACAAAAAAAAATGTCTTTCTCTGTTTTAACATATCCTCTTAAAATATTTTACCAGCATTTCAAAGTATAATCAAAGATTATTGTCGCAAAATATTATTATGTACCTAGTCTTACAATATTATCGGGTAATTCCATTATAACTGAATCATATTTATGTACCTACTTACCACCTACCTACCTATTAATTGAAATGTAATAATATTTTTATTTTACTAGTACACCTATATCCTAACTTTTATGTATCTATGTACCGTACATCTAACTGTTAAGTTAGTAAATTTCTACATTTGTTATCATTCCTATAAGTTTTATTTTATTTCTTACATCAAACAAAAACAAAGGTTTAATGTAATGACACGACCCCCCAATTTAAACACGAGAAATGTTTTTCTTTATTAAATTGGGTAATTTCATTAACAAAAAAATTACTTTATTGTAATTAGTTCCTTGTATTTTTCTTCTGTAAATCTGTCATATGTATGTATTTCAAATAATAAAAAAAATAATAAAATGACGAATGAAACTAAGTAAAATGACAACCTAGAAATAACGCTTGTTATTTGTTGGGACCATAATAAAGAATAAGACTGGGACCATTACATAAACCGCTAGGCCAATACAAACGAAAACGTAAATTGAATTTTATAAATTAATGTATTTATAAATTTTATAAAAGTATATGTAAAAGTTACATTTTAATTAACCGTATTATTAATCTTTAAAAAATCATAATTCATAATCAAGATTTCTGATTCCCCACAGTTTAACAGTATATCAGCGGCACAGAATATGCTGGCCGCACGCAAGTCGCAAGCCCCGACGGAAGAATAAAATCTGACTGCGAGAGCCAATATCGAGTTTGGTAAAAAATATGTATTCTACTCTACGACAAATCAGTTAAAAATCCGGGCGTAGGTCCGCTATGCAAGCTCTCCTGGTAGCGACTGGCGGATATTTGAAAGGCACATATGTTACACGCGCGTTAGACAGAGACGGCCTGTAATAATGATCTTCAGAATTAAAAAACGCAAGCGCCTGTTGTTAAAATATTTAATTAAACACGACTTACTTAAAAAAGTGCAAAAATCTCGCGATAATTGTCTTTAATTTTATTTAAAGAAACGCTGTGAATTTTTTCATACATATAACTTGTAAAATAACTGAAACAAACGTGTTTATAATAATTTTTGGAGTATACTTTGCGATTTTTTTCTATCGAGGGAATTTTTTATAATTTGCGTTTCGGCGCGATAAACCACTAGATATTATCTTCAAGAATAACATATATTTTTTTAAGAGCTCATAATCTTCAAATGTTTAAGGGAGGTTTGCTAGAAATCGGTAGAAATTCGGAGAACCGTCTCTTAAAGTATCGTAGACATAATTTGTCTCGACGCCACCTAGTGGAAGATTTAGCACTTACAATGCCTTTCTCGTATAAAAATAAAGTTGGTTGTTTGCAGGTGGAAAAATGTAATAAGCAGTAATTGTTGAATGAAACACTAGTATATATTGAATTATTTGGCGGGCAGGAGATAAGCCTACGTAGCTCAGTGGACAGAGCATTTGACCGGAAATCAGAAGGACGCGGGTTCGATTCCCGTCGGCGGCATGTATCTTTTCTCGGGAGATTTTTTCAATGTAGATTGATGTTTCAGGCTAATAATTATTACTTATAATAATTGTTACCCTTTGTGCTATGCATGAAAATCTTTTCTTAAACATTAGTTTATAAAATAAAATAAAATAAAAATAAAAACAATTAGTTAATTGAATTGAATTGAAACCAACAATAAATCTTCATTATGAATGCTACTACCTACCGAACTAAATAACACACAGTTTAAGTGACCGGAATTATACTACCTACCGAACTAAATAACACACAGTTTAAGTGATCCGTAAAAATATCGCATAATTGTGTATAATTAGTATACAATACAATCCGAAACTCTTGCGAGATTCACCCAAGTGTCCACTACATTAATAGTGATATAAATTTTGAACATTGCAATTACATTATTCAAGTGAATTTCGAATAATTAATATCGGAAAATAGTGACAGTGTATTTGAAATATATTTGACAGTTAGTGGAGTTCTTGTGATTGGCCAAAACCGTCGCCATCTTTCTTACACTGACCATACAGCTTGCTCGCTGTACTGTCTCAGTCAGTACTTACGTGTTGTACTATTTCTGCCGATATACAATACAAACTACTGCTAGGGTGACCATGAGTTTGAGCAAAAAAACCGGTTCCCAACAACAAGAAAATTTATGCACAACCACGAGGTCCAAAAACAAAATGAATACACTATCTGAAGACATTAACACAGAAGAAGATGCCTTTTCAAAATTTTCGTTGTACGTAGATGTAAAATTAGAGAAAATAAAAACCCAAATCCTCGAAAACATTGACAAAAAAATGTTAGAATTTCAAAAAACTACCGAATTCATTTGTCAAAAATATGACGATATAATTACCCGCTTAGACTCCATGAATGAGGTTAAAGGAGAAGTTGAACGTTTAAAAAATGATTTGGCAAATAAAAGCAAAAATATTAAGCATCTGGAAACCAGAGTGGCTTGCTTGGAACAGTCGAACCTTGATGACTGTATCGAAATAACAGGCATTGAGGAAAAGACTGAAGAACATCCCAAAATAACCGCTATAAAACTGATAGAAGGTGCTAATATCAAAATAAATTCAGAGGATATTGCCTCCGCAATAAGACAATATGACAGAAGACCAGGACATCCGAAAAAAATTATCCTTAAAATTAGAAACCCAGAAACTAGATTAAAATTATTAGCAAATAAAAAGGTGATTTCTAATCATGAAAAAAAGGTTTTCCTAGGAGAATCACTATCTCCTTACTTCAAGGAACTTCTCTGGAAAGCCAAAGCTAAGGGAAAAGAGTTAAAATACAAATACATTTGGTTTAGAAATGGAGCCATTCTGATGAAAGAAGAAGAAGGAAAAAAAATCAAGGAAATTAAACACGAAGATGACCTTAATAGATTATAATAGAAGTTTAATAGTGAAAGGCACCGAAAAATATTTTCAACATTAAAAATGGATATCGATTTTGGAAAATACATCGACTTGAAAGACAATACAGAATCTAATTTAACTATTAAAGATTCATTAACTTGCAAAAACTTTTTAAAACATTCCAAATTTTCTTTACTTTGTTTGAACGTTAGAAGTTTAAACAAAAACTTTGATGAAACCATAACCATGCTGGATGGTATTGAGCATCGTCCTGAGGTACTCGTTTTCACAGAAGCTTGGCTGAAAAATTTTACCAATATACCTAACATCCCCGGATACGCAGTTTACAACACAAATAATAACTATTTGCAAAATGATGGTGTAGTTGCCTATGTAAAACAAAATGTTCACGCGACTGTTGAGGAAGTTGTTTTCCCTGGAGCAAACTGCTTAAAAATGCAGATATCGAGTACCTTGTGTGTAATAGCTGTTTACAGATCTCCGTCCCTGGCTCATATAGATAATTTCCTTGAATCACTGAGTGAACTGCTTGACTCTACATCAATACAAAATAAGGAGATTATTTTATGTGGCGACATAAATATTAATACTTTGGATTTGAGCAATATGAAAACTCAAAAATACCTCTCTCTTTTGGCTTTTCATGGCTTGAAGCCATTCATAAATTCACCTACCAGAGTTTCTTCTACCATTTC
Source organism: Limnephilus lunatus (assembly GCA_917563855.2). Lineage (NCBI taxonomy): Eukaryota > Metazoa > Arthropoda > Insecta > Trichoptera > Limnephilidae > Limnephilus > Limnephilus lunatus. Next base: position 55,755,826 of record OU830603.1, read on the forward strand.
AAGCTGCATCGATCATATTATGGTAAAATCTAAATTTGAACCACAGGGAGCTGTCTTCACTACTGACATAACAGATCATGATGTGATATTGCTGAGATTTATGAGCTTTACACTAAAGAAAATAGCAAAAGATAATGAAAACATAAAAACTGTCATCGATAACAATCTTTTGAAGGTCAAATTAAAGGAGGAATCATGGCAGTCAGTACTGTCATCGCAAGATGTTAATTTAGCTGCTGAAAATTTCATAAAATGTTTAAAAATGCATGTAGAAAGTTGTTCATCTGTACGAAGTGTAAAGCATAAAATGAAATATTTAAAACCTTGGATAAATGACGGAATTATTAAATGTCTCAGAACCCGAGACAAATTACACAACAAATGTCGAACAGATGTAAATAACATTCAACTGCTGGATTATTACAAAAGATATAGAAACTGGTGTACAAAAATTATAAAATATACAAAGCAAGCATATTACAAAAGGAAACTGGACAACGTAAATGGAAATACCAAGCAACAGTGGAAGATTATAAAGGAGGCTGTAAATATACAAAAGGAGCAAGTGTCTATAAAAAAATTAAAAATCAATAACAATATTATCTCAATGGAAGAGAATCCAAATATAATCACTAATCACGTAAATAACTTTTTCAGTGATATTGGTCCTAGATTCGCAAAACAATTGTGCAGTGCAAATAAAACTACCGAAATGTGTCTTGTTCACAATTTTATACCTTGTAGTCAATTTTCAGAAGATAGCTTTGAATTTAAAACTACTAGCATTTATGAAGTTTCAAAAGTGATAAATGAATTAAAAATGTCTTTTTCCTGTGGTATTGATGGCTTAAGTATCATGGTATACAAACAGCATGTTTCTGTGTTGGCTGGTCCCATATCTCATATTGTTAACCTTAGTTTTAAGAATGGCATATTTCCTTCTCATTGTAAGAATGCTAAGATTATACCTCTGTTCAAAGGTGGAGACCACCTAGATGTTAACAATTACCGACCCATATCTTTGCTTAATACTCTCTCAAAAGTAATAGAGAGATTGGCTAAGTCAAGATTAGTTTCATTGTTAGAAAAATACAAAATACTCTCCGATAATCAATTCGGTTTCAGAGAGAATAAAGGTACGAGTGATGCTGTATTAAAGGTACTGACTAATGTTATAAACGCGCTGGACTATGGCAACAAAGCTATAGCAGTGTTTTTGGACTTATCAAAAGCATTTGATACTGTTTCCCACGAATTGCTACTTAAAAAATTATTATCCTTAGGCATTAATAATACAGCAATGGATTGGTTCAGGTCTTATCTTAGTGATAGAAAACAGCAAGTAGAGATAAATAATGTGTTAAGCAATAGTAAATCCATCTCCTTTGGAGTCCCGCAAGGTAGTGTACTTGGGCCAATATTGTTTCTAATTTATATAAATGATTTATGCAGTCTTAATATTCCTGGTAACATTGTTAGTTTTGCAGATGACACTGCCTTAATATTTGAGGGAAAAACTTGGGATGAAGCTTTTGAAAAATGCAATATAGGTTTAAGAGTGGTAAATAGTTGGTTGAATAATAATATTTTAACTCTGAACACACAGAAAACCAAATATATTACTTTTAGCATTTCATGTAAAAGTCAGCCTTCTGCAACTCATAATTTGATTATACATAATTGCTTGCAAACATGTAACTGCAACCCCTTAGAAAATGTAACCAACATAAAATACCTCGGTGTAATAATAGATAAATTTTTGAGATGGAATGATCATGTCAATATGTTGGTAAATAATACTAGGAGACTTACCTATATCTTTAAAGAACTCAGACATATACTAGACAAAGAAAAATTAAAAACGGTTTATTTTGCAATAATCCAGTCTATGCTTTCTTATAATATAGTGTGCTGGGGATCCTGTCAAAAGACTCGTATAGAACCACTTAATATTGCACAAAAGCTGATTCTTAAAGTTATGTTAAAAAAAAATTTTAGATATCCAACGAATTTACTTTATAAGGAATGTAATGTCATGAATGTTAAACAGCTATATATTACACAAACCCTTTGTAGATTTTTTAATAATATTGGTATTTCAGAAAGAACACAGCAAGTTCGTATTACTAGAGTTGGCTCTGGTCTGAACTTTACGGCAATTCATACTAAATCTTCTTTTGGTCAAAGGAATTATTTTTATCGGGCACCACTCCTATTTAATAGCCTTCCAGATCATATTAAGTCCTCTAATTCCTTGAGCATTTTTAAAAAGACCGTCAAATTATTTGTGTTAGCCGAGGATTGTAAATTTTTCACTGCTTTATCCTTTCTAAATTAATATCATTTTATTTTGTCTTAACTATTTTTTTTAAATCCTTCTCTTGCTAAATTAATAGCGCAATATATAAATAAATAAATATTTCTCATCTTAATTCTTCGAAAATATTTTTTTTTCTGAAAGCCAAATCTCAACATTATGGTCACCCTACATGCTTTCATTGTAATGTACTATCGCCTTCAGCTAATTAGGTACTTATTATACTCATAATCTGCATGAAACATACAACAATATTGTTCTTCAATAACTGTATTATTTTGTGTTATTTTATTAAATTGTAGAGTTGTTAACCTCAATACAGGCTTGACCTAGTGAGGTTATAAACTGAATTGTTAACATTAGTCCTAGGTACCATGTAAAGAAACAAATAAATAAATAAATAAATAAATGCATTTTGTTATAAATTTTAATTTGAATGCAATAAATTGCAGATGTAACAGATTAAAGATGCAACCTTGCAACGCGCCCAAACATCCTGAAAAGTATCCGGAGCACAGAAAGTGAAAACGGCCACCCACACTATAATATTATAGGTAAATACTACCGTGCGTACTGTGATGCATCGTGAAGGAATGCGGGGATATACCGCCACGAGTGCCAACGCAAGACCATACAAGGAGATAAACCGTAACAACACCCTGGAGCAACCAGCATTATCAGCACAATGCATTCAGATCGAATTTGCATGTGGGAATTTAATGACTTATTATATTTTTCAAATATTAACTCCACACTTTACTACAATTATACAAGAATCTTTGAGATTTCCTTTGGGATGTTGTGCCTTTCCATGGCACTATTCTAACATCTATTAAATGTAAATTAATGGTTAATTAAATTAACTAACTAACTAACCATCACGCCGGTTCCCCGTAGGGGGGAGGGAGAAAGGACGGACCGCCATACAACTCGGTCTTGGTACACACTCCTTGCTTGTCTCATACATAATATTATTCTGACTCTTGACATGGCCCGACCCAAGTATCCGATTCACTTGATCGTTTTATGTCTTCCTCGGGTGTCCTCGCCTACTTCTACCATTCAAATTTGGGTCATATATTCTCCTTATTACTTTGTTCATTCACTCTACATGCCCAAAAATCTGAGCATTTCTTTCTTAATCTTACTCTTTACTTACATCGCCTTGCATTCTTTGCGAATCTCTTCATTTCTGAAGCTGACTAGTGATACTGCTCCGCTTCTTCTGCCTTCCACATTGCCAGTTGTTACATAAAAGTATTTGTAACAAGGTGTTTGCACCCTCTCATACACACTTTATTTATGGTTTCGATGAGTGACACATCTAGTGCTTGCCCATTTACATTTGAGCATTGGTAAATTGCGAGCCCTGCAATATTTTTGAATGCAACAGTTGTCGATCCTGGAAAAATTCAAATCAGCAGATTTGAAAAGAGAGCTCGTCATTCTTTGTGTCACAGCCGAGAGCTCAGGGCGGTCCTCTCGACCGCAACACGACGGATCCTTTTTGAAGACCGCTACGATTGTGATTGTAAATTTTGGACGTCATACTCGCCTTCTTGAGAGCTGATTGCAAGTCATTCTGGGGTGATGATTGGCATCGAGAATCATCCGCCTTTGCCGTTTTTGGAGGGTCCTTTTGGTTGGGATCCATTTCTCTGGAGTCCCGCCCATCTCACGATGTGAGATTCGTTTCTCAAAAGAAGATTTCATCATGCGTCATTTCAACTTACCACGGTATCAAAATGAACTACTTAAACTTAAGCAAGCCCATGCCAGACAGCCTTAGTTTCAGGATGTCATTTTTGTTTTAATATATTTCTTTTGTATTTAAAATACCTTATTTTCTTCAAAATCATTAAACTACTCCTTACATCTGCCATGCGAGTCAATGCTCATAAATAATCTACCTTTTACATTGTTGCTACCTCATCCCCGGTAACACAGTAACTATGAGTTTCTCCAGGTTGGAGTCCTCAGTTTGGCGAGCAATGTGTAAAAAGTATCTTAAAATATGTTGTAGGCAGATACATATATAGATAAATACAATAATAAAAACAAAAAGGTAATCAATCTATCGATATAATAAATAAGAGTAAGCCAGATTGAATTTTGATGAAATTTTGCACATTTGACTTTCAAAAAAGAAAGAGGAAACAAAAGGAAAGTCAATGACTACTAAATTTCTAAAAAAGCCACCTCCACCCCCTTTCCCCACCTCAGCAGAATTTTGATGAAATTTTGCACACTTGACTTTCAGAATAATAGTAAAATAATGACTTTCTACATCTAACTTCAAAAACTCATGCAAAACTCGGGCAACACCGAGACTTCAGAAAGTAGCAAAAAATGTCAGAAGAGAATGCAAGCAAAATCAGGCATTGTTGGTGTTTCATCGAGTAAGTTAAATAAAGGTTCAGGTAAATATTTAATCATTAGCAGCTTCACAAAAAAGGATTTAATAATGTTGCGGTCGCTCGTCGCAAAACCACTTGTCGCTTTTTCCGTCCTTACCGCAGCAGAACTGCGATAAGCGGCTTTTAATCATACTTAACTCTTTCAGAATGACGGCAAAAAGCGGAAAACAACATCACAGTGGATGCGGCCTTTTCTCAAGGAAATCAACGACGGAAGAACAACGGAAGCTCTATAGAAAAAGATGGGCAAGTAGCGAGAAATTATGTTACACCTCATAATTAAATATCTGCAGATTTATATAATGTGCTTTAACAAAATACAAATGGCATGCAGACACCGGGCAATTTTTTAAACTTAATTGTTTTTTTTACAATAGCGCCACAGAGGGGGCCCTGAAGAAAATAATTTCCCTCAGGGGGTTATGTCTTCTTTGGGGATGCTGTGTGGAGGAAGGAGAGGAAGTTCTGGGAAGGAAAAATATATGAGGGGTGGGTAGGAATATGGAGATCAGTTGGTCCAGGAGTTATAGAGGTATGAATTCATCCCTCCCACTGAAGTGCTAGGTGATTGGTCGAGAGAGTCGGGCTGGAGAGGTCAAAAGGTCTTCCTCAACCAGTCTCTTCCCATCCCGCACTAGATGGGTAAACACATCCGCCGCCAAAACCTAGACAAACCTCACCCCATGAACCCGGACTCCACTTGACACATACAGCTCCTCGCAAGAGTTCTGAGGAAAACATTTTATTTCAGAGACATCGTCTTAACAAATGATTTGGGGATGCTATGTGGAAGGCCTTTTTTGAGGATGGGAAGAAATTAAATTCACTTGGGTCCTATAACAGATTTAATGTAGATACTTGTTTTTTAGTTGCTTTTGCAAAGCATTGGTTTTGGTACTGTGTGTTTTTGAAAACAAAAACGCGTAAATAAATTTAAAATATTCCTTGATGAGCAATGAGCATGTTGCATTAGTCGTCACATCAATTACCGTGGGTATACGTTATTTCGCATACGGTTTTGTCTTTCCTCGCCCTTGTCCGATCCCTTTATGCGTTTTGTGCCTCATCCGCCGTATTAAATAATGTTTTTATTTGTAATGGATCTCCTTATAGGGCGGGCGAACATGCCAAGAACAAGTATTCTTGTGTCAGAAGATGGTGCTACACCCTGATTGACAGATATACCGTAATTGGAGTGCTGCAATCAATTATTAAAGCATCCGCATAAACAAGATGTTTAGTCTACACGACTTCCGTTTGCTATTTATATATCTACAATCATAACAGGTTTGATCTAGCATTTTAATTTTACTATTGTAAATAATATTACCAACCAAATTCAAGCAAAAGTGTTGCGAAATCAGTGCTATAAATCGCAAAAAAATCAAAAATGCACCTCAGCTTCCTTATGTAAACGAAACTTTCGTGAAAAATTATTTATTTTGCAGTTTATCATTCTATTATTGAGTATGGTATCATAACATGGGGAGGTTGCACTTCATCTGCACTAGACCCAATCATAAAGGCACAGAACATTATTTAAAAAAATATTCCTTAGGCTAACTCTAATTACAAACTCGAACTTAATATTTATGTAATACTAGCTAGGTTACTCGGCTCCGCTCAGGACAACATTCGAGAGTGTACTGGAATGTTCCACAATGATGTTCCCGATTCCCTATTCCCGAACATTCCACGACATACTCCGCCACTCCTTCCAGAACTTTCTAGAGCTCTATGGAACCTTCTAGAACTTTCCGGACGACAGTTCTAGAAATTTCAAGGGGCCGAAACTTCCAGCCCTTATATCTTCAAAAGCACGCCCTTTAGGTAAAAACGGGTACCCTTATTCCCTAGGGGGGATAGAGATCTACCACACCATATAACTCCCTTGATCGTACCGGGACTCGTTACTTAGTTTTTGCGGTCCGCACGTTTTTTTGGACTTTCTTTTATAATATATATTGATTATGAATGTGTTTGACGTACGGCAGATACACGCAAAAACAATCATCACTCATCTATATGCAAATATACAAAAAAACTAAGAAAAAAATACTTGCTGTTCTCGAAACAATAATAAAGACTTACAACAAATTACTGTAACGCATGCTACTTTTGGTCAACAAAACTTTGGATAACTTGCGACAAGTCTTTACCTTTACAACATTCTTCCAGATACAATACAAATATTTGATTCGATTTGAGGTGTAGGTATGTATATTCGAAGGTATTATAAATTGACTTGCAAAATTACTGCTAATAGTTGCAAATTTCTTACAATAAAGATATTATTATTATAGTATATTATACAAGGTGTTCCGGGGGGAAGAGCAGTAACTTCGTTATTGATTATAGATTTTACACAGTAGAACTGCGTTTGAAATTCTAAAATTTTAATGGTATTTTCAAATAAAAATGTTTAATAGTGCAATTATTGTTTAACATTAAAACTCTCGTTGTTTGTTATTATATATGTGCCATTAGATACTTACTGCATATGATTTACAATGAACAATAAATATATCAAACAGAACACTACGCGTTCATTCTAAAATTCCTTCTGTCAGAGGCCACAATCACGAAATGCCACTTCTATAAAAGTATTAATTTATAAATAAATTACAAATAACAAGGATAATATAAACATACAACTGCAATGCGGAAAATTTTAAAACGCAGATTCAGCAACAAATCATACCAAAGAAGCAACAACTAATTTATTGATTAATAATATGGACCGACATTGTCCAGATAACCACTTATCTAAATATAGTAAAATGTATGTTTTCTTCGCGCCAGCAGGGTATAATTCATACCAACTGCTGCTTCACGGTGAACTGGATGACGATATATATGAGTCAGTTGTTCACCGCAGGAATGGTAAAATCATTATTCAGCAAGGAAGCTGAAAGGAGGAATCGCATCGAAACTGTGACCATATTGTGTGCGGCGGAAGGCGAACAAGATGCCAAATGAGATATTAGATCACCAGTCACTTGTGGTCGGCGCCAAATCTGAAGAAATCCTTTCGGGGCAAGAGCAATAATTTTCATTTTGGACTGATGTATAGCCGAAACTTACTTATATTGAGACACTGCTGAAGAAAGGATGAAAGTAGACTTAATTAATTCCTCAAGGAACAGTTCTAGGTCGTGTTTTATTTGTCATTAAGGTAAATTTAAGCTGACAGTACCGAAAATTGGGAAAAATATGACAGTGACGCATGAAACTAGTAGATGAAGGATAAAAGTAGAATGTGAGCTGTTGAAATCAAATCCCTGAGGCCTATGTGTCGTAAAACTATGCATGAGTATTTTACAAAAGTGGAGATCGATCCGGAAAGAATACAAGGCATGTAAGCTTAAGGAGCAAGACTGATAATGGGACGCTTACATAGATGGTTTGGATATATAAAACGGATGATCGAAGATTGTGGCGCAAAAGTGAATGTTAGAAGAAGTCGGGGAAGCCATATGCTAGCAAATATTTTTGTAAGTACACATTGGTATTTTTATTTTGGAAGATTTTTTGTTAGAAACCGTTATTTACGGAAACTGGATGAGACTACTGATCATGATAGTAGAAGACAGCTAAATTTAAAGGTGTAGAAATAAGTCGATTGTATTGACAATGGCTGCAATAGTTCCTACAGTAGTTGTTAACCGGTAGGTAATTCAGACAACAGTCAACAAACAGCAACACCTACTCGATTTCAAAAATATCGATGACGTATTATCGAAGCGATCGACATACGGCGACCGGAGCGTGGGACAATAATAACGCCGTTCCTTTGGCAAATCACCATAAAAAGACTCGATAGTGATACCGTGGAATGCCAGTTCAAATATTTGGACAGATAACCGTGATGTTTTTAAAAAATATTTTATAAAATGTGATAACCGTGAATTACCCAAAAAGATTTTTATTGCCAGGTGTAATTTCTTGGAAACACGATTAGGCTAATGGCATACGTGTTTGAATTATTACGAACTGACAATGTGCTAGGTTACGAAATATCATTTTGCCAAATTTAGCTTTATTGCAATACTTGGTAAAAGGTCCCATCCTCTCAAAGTCAAATTCAGTATTATAGTTATGAATTATTTTCGTGACAAATGTTTGTTGCAAAACACTTGCAAAAAACAGTATATATAACCAGAAAACGACCTCGCGTTTCAAAAATATGTTTCTAATTTTCTTTGATTTAATAAATCAAAACCTAAATTTCCTCTCAAATCATACAATTTGTAGGTAGATACAATACCTACCGACTTATATTATAGTAATTATGAACCGTATATTTTGTCCAAAGAAATAATTATTTTTTCGAATTTTCTCCAGGCACGTAGGGACCATAATATTAAAAAATGCGAATAAGAAAGACTAAACACGGCGATTTTACATTTATTTGAGAAAATAATCAATACTGAACAAAGTTAGCCACTAGTTTAAATTCGCCATCTAGTTGTCATTCTGGAGTTGCTGCAGATGAGTTTAACACTTTTGGATGGAGAATATACAAATTTTCCCAACTTTCCTCTGTCGTTTATACTTCCTCTAGTCATCTCACTTTCACACATTTCCAAATACTGTGGTATAGTAGATAGTTAACTACTGTTGAGATAGGAGGTCTCTTTCGGTTGGTCTGTGGCTCCCCTAGACACCTGAAAAGTATCCTTGATTCTCTAAAATCGGCTAACTAAAAATATTAACATCAAGCGACAGCTAAGAGAAAACACTAAGAACTACTGGACACTGATCAAAGCCAATTTCATCCTTTTACGATGGATCTATCACCAAAGAGTCGATAAATAGAAAGGTAAGAAATGTTGTCAGCCCTCACAGTGAGTTTGGCAACAGAAGAACGGCCATTAAAATATCAGGTTGAATTCAAAGATCGGAATCGACATAACATTTGGATGGACAATCAATTCTCTCGTCATCAACGGAATATTTACAGGCTCCATCAATCACAGACGATTTAGAGCCCAGCCATCGTCAATGTCGCGTCAGCAACACTTATCACTTATATGGTTGGCATTCTAGAAAAGGTCCTTTGAGACAAACGCGTTCCAGCGTTTTATTCTCGGATGTAGAACGCGGGCGCCTCCCACGGAAACACCGCCCGCGAGGTGACATTTGCATGCAACTTTGGTCAGCTGGAGTGGAGAATTATTATCACTACGATATGAAAAAAAGATAGAAGAGATTCTGATCCCATGGACCGAATGAGATGTTTGATGGATAAAAGAGAGATTATGGATCACTGAATTCCCGACAAGAAATAAGGTTTTCTGTGATAGCTAAAGGCACAATGGATCACAGAAGTTTTTAACTATTTGAAAATGTAATATATGTAGTTAAAAACTTGTTAAAAATTCAAATTAAAAAAAGTAGGGTATTTGAATAGAGAGGTTACAAAACACTGAGAACATTTACATTAACTCCACACAGGAAGCCTTAAGGAAAATAATTTCCATAAGGGCATGTGTCATCTCAGAGGATGGTGTGTGGAAGGTATTTTTAAAGAAATTAAGGAGAGGAAATTCTGGGAAGGAAAAATGTAGGACGGGTGGTTAGGAATCAGGGGGTCAGTGTGTTCAGAAATAAAGGACGTATGAAACCATCCCTGCAACTGCGGTGCAAGGCGATGTGTCAAAAGACCTCCCTCAACCGGTCCCTATCGATCCTCCGACCCGCTAAGCAGCAGGTGGGCAAACGCATCCGCCTACAAAAGCTAGACAAACCTCACGCCATGAACCTGGGCAGCCCTGCCAAATCACCAAACATAGCAAACTACTTACTAACTTCTAAACAGGTTAAAAATTTAAAAAAACAACACTAAAGATTCATGGAAAAACTTGCGAAAGGCCAAATATATAAAAAATATAGCGGTAACACAAATGATCGGATAATGAAATTCTCAAACAATTTGAAAGTAACTATGGAAACATCAAATCTTCTAGTTAGGATAAGAAAACCATACAACTATAGTATCGTTCGCTATATTGGAGTAAGTCAATTCGCCAGCAAAATAACCGTAATTGGATTACAGATTGTTGCAGACTTCAAGATCAGCTGTTAACCCAACAGTTTCCTGTATTTGAAGGTCAACAGAACCTTTTTCCAACGGAACATCATCTGATCAATCATACGTCAGGAGGAAACCAGCGGTGTATCTGCTTCCGGTGGTCAAGGATACGCCGTATGTAACATATTCATGTAATGCACGTGAGATAACGGAAGACGGTGGGAATTGGTCCAACCATCTGTGGTAACTAGGTGCACTTGAGCGGTGATTTATTCAGAATCTTTTTAAATCTTACCACAATCCGACATTATTATTAGGCTAGCGACTGTACGTTTGAAATTTAAAAACCCGATTTTTAATACGTCTCTGACGCCGCGCCCCGCGCCTTATAAAAAACCATCTTCGTACTTGAAGTTTGTCAAAAACTACTTTTGTAATACAACCGAATTCAAGCAAGTAGCCAATACTGCCAAAAGATGGCGCCATTTACGTTAAGAACTAGCGTGAAGAACGTCAGCTGGCATGGGTATGAGGTGATTTTTTTAATTTTTTTTACAGTGAATACCGCACAAGAATCTCAACTGCTCCCGTCTGGAGCCAGTGAGACTATGGCATCCCCAATTGGGGTATGTTGTGAGGCTGAAGGTAGTGGGGAGGGGAAGGAGGTGGGAAAGAGGAAGGTTGGGAAGTACCTGGCTATTCAGATCTGGTCACTAAACACGGCTAAAGCCATTTTTAAGCAACGTTTCCATTCTGAATGGTGGTCTTACACCAGGGCGATACGAATAGTATCTTCCACTCTGGAACGTGCCGCAAATATACTATATATTATTTTAAATGAATTAATTGTGAAATAACACAAATTAATCAAATAAAATTTGTTTGCGCACGCGCGCCGGGTTCGAACCCGCGACCTCTGGATTGTGAGTCAAGAGTCTTAGCCACTGGACTACGGAGGTCGTCGAATGATGATAATATGATTATATATATTACATAGTTGTGAATTATAATACCACGCGTCTATATATTATATATGACGTCATTGCCTGTCGCGGTTACTTTAGTCACGGTGACTAGCGGTCATTAGATCGCCTGAAATTATTTTTCCGGGGAACCGACTATTTTTGGAACCAGTTCCTATCGGTTGATCGCCAATACCTGGGCGAAGCAGAACGAAGAGCCGCCCGCAGGGCCTAGAAGCAAAAAGTTGCTGTATTTAACTGCTAGTTGCAACAAATACTTTAAGGATTTAAAAAATCGCGAAAAACATGTTTCTTGTTTGAAAACTTGATCTCTTAGAATCATTCTAGATTCCCAAATAAAATAATACTGCTGGTAGAAGACATCTTGACCTTTTGTTTTATCCAATAATTTTTTTAAACATATTTTTGTAAGCCAAGAAAGTGGCTTAAAAAAGGCCTGTAAAAATGCTTTGAAGTATTTGAGAAAGAATTATATATTAGATAAGTTTATACTAGCGCAAAACCGTGGAAAATCAGGAAAGTCTGAATTCTTGATACAACAGTTCCAATTTTAACTTGAAAACATGAAAATAATTTTCTGTTAAAATAATTTTCTGTAAAATATTATATCATGGGTAGGTTCACGCAATCATTTTTTTAAAATGACTTTGAAATTCAAAGCAAATCCGAATTCTTTGAATCAGAACTATAATCACAGATCACAGATACAAAACCGAAATTATAATTTTTTTAAGTTTAAAAATGAAACGATTCAAAATTTAATACTAGGATAGGTTGTTTAAAAAAATGATAAATTCGTCAAATATTTGAAGTTAATTTTTATGTTCTGTGTAAGTTTTATTCAAGTTCTGTGATTATTTCAATTTCCCGCAGTAACTGGTAATATAATAACAGAACTTGAATAGAACCTACACAGAACATGAAAATTGATGAATGCATGAAATTTTTTGAAACAACCTGAGGGAAATTATTTTCCTCATGGCCTCCTGTGTGGAACTATTTCGATTTTGGGTGATGGACTTTCACCAGGATATTACTAAGAGCTAATCGGTGACCGGACAACTCAGAATGAAAGCAACTCAGAACTTATTTTGAAAAGTTATTGATGTGATGAAAATAAAATAAAAATAAATGTTTGAATAGCTTACGTTCGGTTAGGGTTATGGGCTTTTGTAAACAATGTTTTTCTTAGCTTTCAATGACTTGTAAAAGAGGTGTTGAGTTGATTCGATTCTGAGTTGGCTATCTAATCAACTAACCCTATTCAATCACAATAATTATCAACTATTTAGTGCACCACCATCTGTTAATATTGTGCAATGGTGACACTGGCTGGATCTGATGCATTCTGCGAAACCAATTTACAATTAATTACGATCCACCTCGTGGATTCCAATCGATTTATTGTCATTACATCGAATTAGACGCGATTTACTATGTAAATGTGCATTTACAAAGCGGACTTCGTTTAATCAAATGCAATTATATGAACTGTTTGAATGGAAGGTTGATTGATGATTGAGGTCAGACTGGATAGATCACTGAACAGAAAAGTTGATAGAAGTGTGATATCCGTGGGTGTGTGTGTCGTAAAGCTAAAATTTTCCTGACTTCTGATAAAATTAATAAAATAAAATCAATTTTCAAATTCATTATTTCAAGTTTTAACTTTAGATCAGCCATGCGTAACGGTCATACTTGCTAGCTGATCACAATTTTATAAATCCTTATTTTAAATTTAAAAAAAAATGCTACATGAAGTATTATGTAGTTTATAATAAATCACTCAGGCTAATTCAAGTGGGAGTGATGGATTTATACGTCGTTCACTTCTGGACACATTGACGTCCAGATTCCTGTAATACCCACCCCTCATACCTTTTACCTTCCCAGAACTTCATCTTGCTTTCTCTAAAAAGATCCTCCACACAGTATCCCTAAAGATGACATAGGCCTATATGGATTTTTTCAGACTGTCCTGTGTGGTGCTCTTGTTAAAAATAAAATTAATTAGAAAGCATGTTAAATCTAAAAATATCATAATTTTAAAAAACCACAATTCATGAAAAAGACTTGCGTGAATGAAAAAAACGTTTATAATACATCTTACTAATATTATAAACGCGAAAGTTTGTATGAATGTTTATGTGTTTGTTACTCTTTCACGCAAAAACTACTAAATGGATTTGAATGAAACATTACAATAATATAGATTATACACCAGAGTAACATTATTATAGGCTTAATTTATGTTGCTAGCTAGGAAGGGGACGCGGGAGGGGAACGGGGAAGCACGGGAAAGGTGATTCAGGGAGAAACAATAATGTATTTCTTTGAATATGGCATTGCAACGCATGCCGGGAACCAGCTAGTTTGTTTAATAAAATATAAAAACCAAAAAAGTAATGTGAGCCATTTTAAAAAATAAACTATGACACAAAAATTTTATATGTATTTAGAATAATAGAGGTTTATTTCTGACAATTAAATTTGAACCCGTATTTTTTCATCACCTTTTAAACACATTTAGAAATATTTCATTTATTTGGATTTTATTGCAAAGTGGAAATACTGACTATCTAACACAGTGGTTCCCAAAGTGGTCCCTACGATCATTCAGGGGGTCCGTGGAAAATAAAAATTGATTTGGGGGACCCTGAATGACGTCAGAGGCAAGGTCCGCGGCAAGGTTTTGACACATATTTATTCATATGGAAGTTTCGTCGGGGCGGAATGAGACAGGGTGGGACGGCAAATTTAGTTTGAGAACCACTGATCTGACTGATTTAAGTACCTACCATCAAATCTTACGACATCAGAGTAAACTACGGTTTTGATTTATTAAATAAGAGAAAATTAGAAAAATACCCTTTTAGACGCGAAGTCTATAACTGTATACAGAATTACTAATTGTAAATATATAATATAAGAATATAATACACAGAATTACTAGTTATAAATATATTTAATATAATGTAAATAATAAATATACAATATAATGTTCCAGCTCATAATATAACGCATATCTGAAATAACAAAGTGTGTGCTTACACATAATTATGAATAAAAACTACATTTATCTATGAATGGAAAAAAATAATAGTGCCATCTTAATCACACCTCACTACAACTAATTGCTTCATTAACCGCCGAGAAAATATCTATTTTGTTTATAATTATTTAATTATTGCGTGGACGGGTAATCACTGCGCACCATAATGGCATAAAATGATCCAGATTGAAGAACGGCAATACTGCACGTTTCGCGTTTTGCCGCAAAAGTAGAGTGATTTACAATCAGGTCGAACGTTATTTGTTCAATATTTCAATACTAGATTTAAGATAAACCATATTTGTAAAAAGCATTAACTTTGTGGCTCGCCATAATTTACAATAAAAAACATATAAATTTGTTTAAGATAACTTCAATTTTATTTTATTCACACTCTACCGGTTTCGGAAGAATCCTTCATTAACTTACAAATAATACGGAACAAAGTTTTAAAAAAAAAACTCTTCAATTGTAACCTAGACACTCCCACAAAAAGCTATACCAGGAAACGAACCTTATGAAAATAAGAATATTGTACGAATATAACATATGCCTTTTAATCTACAAAATGGACTAAAACACACAAACACAACATTTATAAAAACGTCATAAGTACACGAGCATTATACTAGACAACATAATAAATTGTACATAAATACTGTCAAAACTGAAAGTGGCAAGAGAAGCATTGACCACGAGGGCGTTCACATATAATCTTCTTCCAGTTAACGTAAAAACGTAGAAGAATAGTTCTTACTTTTTAATAGTATAAAATATATTAAAAATAGTTTTTTTTACATTTATAAAAGATACTTAAATAAAAATATAAAATAGACGTAGATTATTTTTGTAGTCCTCCTCACTAGGAGATCCTGTGCTAAGGGGGAATATGTTTTGGATATGTTTTGGTCGAGTTGGTACAACTTCATGGTTTGAGTGAGGTTCTTTCAAAAACTTCTATGTCGATGTTTTTAATATACATATAGTAAGTTCTTTTTCCGATAACAGGTAACAAAATTATTTACTTTTATTTAACTTCTTTATTTCTTTCAATTCTCAATATTATCATTAACTATAAATAGAAAGAACTTGAAATCGGGTCGGACTGTGTGTAAATAATGATTGGAATGGATTGATGGAGGTATACGTAACCGCAGAGTTTACAAGTTAAAGTGATACTAGAAAGTGTTATAAGTGTGAGCCAGACTCATTCAATAGCCAAACTGTTCATTCAACTTGTCAACCTCCCACCTAATACATAATACTGAGCAGAGGTAAGAAAGCGTGGCACAAGAGCGATTACTATAATAATAAATTGGATTATTCGAACTCTTGACATGGCCCGACTCAAGTATCCGATTCATTTGATGGTGCATTACTCGCACGTCCCCGAATTCTTCAACCATTCGCCTTTGCGTCATATATTCTCCGTACACTTCTTTCTTAGTTCATTCTCTTCACATGCCCCAGCCATCTAAGAATCCTTATCTTAATCTTACTCATTACGCTTACATTAACCTTGCGTTCTTTGCGGATCTCCAAATTTCTCACACGATCTTACATGGTTTTACGACACGTACGCCTCAGGGATTTTATTTCTACAGCTTCATTCTACTAATAATAAATATGTATGAATGTTAATGAGGCATGTAGTATGTGCCAAGACCGAGGTTTTGGCGGTCAATTCTCTCTGCCTACCCCTGTGGGGAAACGGTGTGATAATTAGATTAGTTTTATTATTGTTAGTAAATTGGATAATTTGCACAGCGCCGTTTTTACGAAAATAATCACACAAGGGCGGTAAAAAGCGTCAAAATATTGTAGCGATGAATTTAAGGCTGTATTTACAAACGTGAGCCGAATTGCTGATGCGAACTACGAATTATGGGAAAGGAACGAATCAACTACAAACGAAACGAAACGCCGCCTGCGGTTGCTTCGATTATTTCTTATAATTCGTGGTTCGACTCGCGCCTTTTTTCGAAAAATGTAGATTAGGGGCATTATGGGACGTAAGACCCCGCTTTCCGGATTTCTATGAGAATATAATTTTGAACACTTTTAAGTTTTTTAGCTTTTAAAAATATATTAATTTTTCAGATAATCTCTATTCAGATACGGAAAATTAATGAAAATAACAATTCGGAGTTTGTTCCCAAAATTATAAAAAACAACATCTGAATCTGCTATTAAATTTTAAGTGTTATTATAGGTATGAAAATAGTCAAATGTAACGAAATACTCGTTAAATGCAGCATCGAAGTATGAGTAATATTTGCTCATTAATCTCAAAAAGAAGAAGAAGGAGAGATATGTATAATCGTTTTTTTTAATATTTTAATAATAATATTTGGACGATTTATATAGCGCCGTTTTTGTGAAAAATCACCTCAAGGGTTTAGCGCTATCATTCGTATTAAATATTTATTTTCCGTTAAAACTAACCATCTTCTGTTAAAAACGTAGCCCTAATATTTTTTAACTTTTTATTTTAAGATCCGAACCGGTAAAATTGAGTAAAAAAAATATACCTATGGTGCTTTTTTTGCATAATTTTTGTGAATACCGCACGGTATTAAGACAGGGAGTGGGAGCAATTAAAACATTGGTAAGCTATCCGTAACCGTAGCGGTATTACAATGGAAGATGCTCCTAGGAAGTAGCGTCATTGATCCCTTCGGCACCGGTGCATAGTCGGGAAACACGCCAAACGCGTGCCCAACATATATAACGGTTGACATTTGTCACATGAGAACGGGTGGTTTCTTCGACTCGTTCTTGTGTTCAACAGATCGGCTGTGGAACGATTTGCCGGCCTCTGTGTTTCCTCCTTCCTACAACATGGGTCTCTTCAAGACCAATGTTCATTCCTTCCTGTCCTCAAAAAGAACCTCCACACAGCATCTCAGATGACATAGGCCCTGAGGGTAATTTTTTCTTTAGGGCCTCCTGTATGGAGTTAATGTAAAAAAAAACTGGGAATTTTATATTAAAAAATAATTACACGAATATTATCATTAATTTATATATTTGGATTCTTTGGTAAAAGGTGACAAATCTCTGAACAGAAAATAGAGTGTGCACAATTTCCAGCCGTGACTCAAGCGCTACTATTCGTCATAGAAAAGCCCACCTCTTGCCAACTTATTTATTTCAGTGGAGAAAACTTTTAAAATCCACGAGCGAATTTTGGAAGCGAAGTGGCTATTAATCTAGTGGGATAGTCGAGACATTTTTTCATCTCAGTTGACCCAGTCAGGAGTTTGGCTATGGCAAAGATGAACGAGGCAATTTTTTAATATGGCAAACTTTAAAGTTGCAGCAAGTCCATTCCAAGAGCGAAAGACATACTCAGTATTGCACTTTTTTTTACATAAATTCCACTCAGTAGGACCCGAGGAAAATAATTTCCCTTAGGGTTTATGTAATCTTTGACTGGATATTTTTGAGGAGAGAAAGGAGTGAACGTGGATCTTGAATAGGCCCATGTTGTAGGACATAGGAAACAATAAAGTCGTAGAAAGACCCGTTCTGGACAAATATCAACCGTGTAAAAATGTTGGACACGTGTTTGGCGTTTTTTCCTGACTATGCACCGGTGCCTAAGGGTTTGATGATGCTAGTTCCTCGGAGCGTCTTCAATTGAAATATTGGTATAACAAGGATAGCATTCCTACTCGACAAATACGAAATAATTCCTACTTGTGAAATACGACCAGATTGAAATAGTTTTAGCAGTGTTTGGCGATCAGATCTGATTAATCAGGAACTTCTTTTCGGGTCACCATATTTATTATACATGGTTATATCGCACATGCGCCTCAAAAATCTCATTTCTACTGAATTTAGTTCACTTTCACATTTGCTCTGCCAGTTCTATGTGTCACTTCTATATTTGGATAAGTACGCATTTCATTATTATAAAAGATTAATAAAATAGGACTCAGAACTATTCCTTGGGGGATTCCAAATTATGAATGGGAAAAGTTTACCCAAATATTAATTATTATTTTTTACGTTTTAGTGTGGTTGGGAATCTATAGTCTCAATGACTTTCAGATTATTGGGAGCAGTTGGCACTCATATTGAGTATTGATTACTGACGTAGGATAAAGAAGAACACTCTTCATTCTATGGATTTTGTGGCAACGATATAAAATAATAATAAATTAAATTAATAAAAAATTTACTAATAAAAAGGGATAAATACCATCGTGCTTCCAGAGTTAAAACATTGTTGATAAAATGAGTCATTAATTGCAGAAAGGTGTGTCACTCAAATAATGCACCCGGTAAACTGCATGCATTAGAAACTGTTGGTAATTACAGACAGATTTAATACGAAGTCAGTGTAAAGGCACCAATTTGAGGCGATCAGGTGGGTAATGACAGATTTATCGGCCAGGCGACCAACTCTCACTGAAAGCTGCGATTGTATAAATATGATACGGTCGCAGCCAAGTTATGAAAAATACTAGAACAAATAAAAATATTGTCTTTGCAAATAGCATTACCGTGTATATCACAAAACGAAACAACTATCCGAACCCAGCGAGGCTAAGGCATTACATATTAAGGGTACGTTGCGACGCTGTATGGAGTACGGAGGGTAAGGGTATAAGAAAGAGGAAGTTGTGGAAGTATCTGACTATTTAGATCTGGTTACTAAAGCAACATTTTCATTCTGAATGGTGGTCTTTCACCAGGCCGAAATGGACCATACTATCTACCATTCTGGTCCAATCAATTGGGCTGATTGTCTGAAGGGTTTATGGGAGTTTATCTACAAAGACTTCTGAATATATAAACCCGTTAGCATATATACTTGGAGCGGGTGGATGAGTTTGTATATCTGGGTAGTATGTTCACGAGAGATGGGAAGGCTGATAGAGATATTGAAAGAAGGGTAAATGCTGGTAACTCCATTAATGGAGGACTGAATGTATGGCAGTGAGGCATGGAACTGGCAGAGAAAGGATGAAAGTAAACTGAATGCTGTTGAAATGAGATCCCTGAGGCGTATGTTTGGTAAAACCATGTATGATCGTGTGATAAATCTGGATATTTGCACTACTCAAATTTTCCTCACTTGGTGAAATTGATCAAACGTTTTCAAATATCGAATTATTTCTTCAACAGAAAAACATTTTCACTGGTATGTTTGGAGCCTAGGAGTCGAAAGGTTTTGTGCAAATTGGTGTCATCAGTTTCCTTTTAAAGTAGTATATATCACACATAATAAATTATTAGGGCAAATCTAATAAAATAAAATAGTTCTCAAAAGAAAGTGTAACAAAATACCACATCTACTAGTGTTCCTGATCATTTTGCAACAGTTATCTATTTGCGAAGGTGTCGCCCTGCAACCAACATTACCGACGGCAGATAAATCAGCGAGAAATTGCCACGACTGGTTGGGAGATAATCAACCTGCAGCCCACGCGCTGTTGATTTTCTAATAATGCCGTATAATGTGGAAGCTGACTTTATTGATATTATCATTGACTTGGTTGTTTCTCTGACTAATGTTGACCATGATCTGGTGCGAGCCTTTTAAGGATTTGTTGTGATGTATCAATATTAATCAAACAAAAGTTGTCCAAAGAAGTGATGATAGCAGTCCACAATTGAGAATCGATACCAACCCAGATTCGATACATTCAACGATTGAAGAAAAGCGTTTGACAGTACAAACCACAAAAAACTAATTAGAAGGTAGATAAAATATTGGCATTCAAGGATTTCTTCACAAACGCCAACAAAGCGGAAAAAAATCAATCGAGTAAACCTACACGTTCAGAATTTGGAATCCTTCAAGGATCAGTTCTGGGTTCTATTTTATTTATCATTTATGCGAATGAAATGTTTAGAAATCAAAATATGACTGAATGTCGACTGATTGTCGTAAAAAATAGATCTCTTGGGCGAATGTGTTATTTTATGTATGTATATAACTGAAGGAGGGATGACATAAAAAAAAAACAAAGAATAAATACCAACCATCTAACAACGGTGTACAACAATGTGTAAACATAAAACAGATAATTAGTTGTATAAAACAACAACAGCAAAAAGAACAAAAAAAAGGCAAAAAGTTTGAGATGACTGTAATGTATTGGGGGTTATCACCATGCATGATGTATGACCATACATGTAGAGCGGATGAACCGAAATTTTAAGACGCTAAAGTAAATGGTAAAATGTTGAGGATGCTCTTAGAAGATATGACGTGATCATTTGAACCAAATATTTTAGTCAGGTCATGTCAACAGTCTCTTATAATAGAAGAGTGTGAATAAGACAAAGCAAGAATTCAGGGCCAATTTAATCTTTTGGGTGTTGTACGGAGGGTCTGATTTGGAAAGAAAGAATTGTGCGTTGAAGAATCCTATGTTATTGAGGTTTTTCACCCATACATCCAATGTGTCTTTGAGTTAATATTTCACAAAAAATACCGCAACGCAAATTTTCGAAGCAATATTTTTATTAATCAATCAAGAAGCAGGCAGAACACGAGTAATTTTTTCACAGCCGTTTTACAAAATCCTCATTATATCCCAACGAACAGAAGAACACACAAGCACCGAAGGTGACGTTATTGACTTATTGAAGATGTTTTGATAGCGTTGAATTAGCATAACACTTGTAACAATAGAGTTTTTTAAACATACGCCGGATAGGAATGACTAACGGTGTAATAAAAATAACGTGATTGACGCATACTTTAAAATCTTACACAAAAGTTATTGTGGTTCCAGTAAGGCTACCAAGGAATACAATCTCAACGCTTTTTGGGAGTGTAACAGGGGCTCTTTGGATCAAGCACCTATACTGTCTTTTAGAGCATTAAATTGTTGACCTAACCTAATTCCCATCCTCACAACGCGTGCTAGTTAGTGTTCCTAACAAATCGGTGTCCTCTGGTGTACCAGTCGCTCCGAGACAGTACTGCTGTTACTTAAGCTAGTCCTACATGAAACTTGCTAGATACTGGTAAACGTATCTCTTCCGCAGGTGATTCCCACGTCTTGGACTGGTTGCCAAATATCAATTTGCATTATTATCTTAGTTTATGTTGTTCATGTACATTCAAAACAATCACAATCACAATATCAAAGATGAAATAAATATAATATTATAATTATTAATCAGTTACTATTAATTGCAATATCAAAGTTACTGATAAACTGATCTAAAAAGCACGTAGCTTCAATGTTTGAAGTGAATAACCACGTATAACAAATTAATGAAACACTATAATATTGATCATTAAACGCACGTACGCAACTCCACAATCAATTCAGCAGAGATAGTCATCATGCACATGCATCATCTTCTCATCTGACCACTTCAATTCTATTTCTAATTCTAATTCTCGTCATAGATACAGTCAAGGAAATTACGATGTTATTTTTACACCTACAAACATTTTCAAATATATTAGGTTTGACTCCCTAAAACATGCTTAGCAACGAACCCTGCTACCCTTCGTAGCAAATGAGGTTGGTTATACATAGAGGTACATGTGCTATGAAGAACAAGCGCACAAACAATAATTTAGGGTGATCTCTTAAATACTCAAAAATAAAAATACCCAAGCAAAAAAATAGCGGCATTTATAAACTCCAGTGTGACAAATGTAACACAACATATGTTGGACAAAGAATACGCATAGGTACATACGGTCTTTTAAAAAAACAAATAAAAAAACGGTAACAATTTGCCAAAATATCTCCTATAAAAAAATCACTCACTCAGTGATGAGAATAAGCCAACTCCGTTACATACATATTTACAAAATAAAGGCCCTAAACTCAATCTTTTAGAGCAGTCGGAAATAAATAAAAATTCTAATAATCCGAAAGCTAATTTGATAAAAGAACAAAAAAATACATAATATATTCTGAATTGCGCTGTATTTTGAACCAATCAGAACAAATAAATAAAATTAAACAATTTTTCAAAAAAACTTACATTAAAAAATAAATATTTTATACAAAATATATTATAAAATGTAACCTAAGTAAGAACTGTGGCTCCCTTATCAGGCACAAGAGCTCCTCTTTTCTGATAAGGTATACATGACCAATCATGACCTTGAATATGATATTTTGTAAAATATGTATAATTAAAATGTAACCCATGTTTTATATTAAATAAAAAAAAAAAAAAAAAAAAAAATATCAGTTTCAAAAATATTAATATGCAGGGGGAAAAAACCTTGGCCATTTGGAAACACCTTACTTTGACGACCTTTAGTCAAATTAAGACAATGAGCTATTTTTAAATAGTAATTAATAACCGGTAATTAACAACGCTAATTTAAGACCGGTCAGTGGTTGAGTGGGCATAGCGCTTGGGTCCCACCCGGGCGTCGCATGTTCAATTCCTCGGCTGGCTAAGTCCTCCATCACAACACAAGCAACATTTTCGGCTTTCTGTGGTGGTAGTAGGAGATTTTCAAACATTGTTGGGTTATTCGTAACCCGGGAATTTTTGTCTTTCTTTTTAACATCCCACATTTTACTATAAAATCAATTAGAGCATGGGTATTCTACACAGAAATAATAAAAATACATGGTTTGTAAGTGGCCTAAATACCAGTAAATAAATGCTTTTAAGAATAGAAGCAATTCCAGGGGAAAGACGTTTCCCCCATGTAAATTTGGGGAAATAACTCCAGAGGTCGGGCGATATAAAATAGCCCAGAGCAAGGAGGCCTGGAGGCGCCTTGTAGAACCTTCACATCCCTTAGCCAACAAGGTGACGAAGATATTACGAGCAAGCCTTCTATAAAAACACCTTTAAATTTTAATGCTTAGATACCAATTTCATCACAATCAAAAGGCGCCGTAACAACCAAGCAAAGGTATCTCACATGGCTCAAGTGGCCTCATGTAAGAAATGGTGATATGCGATAGTCCCTAATGAGGCACTAATGGGTATTACTGTGTACAGCGTAGAGACCACACACACTTCCTAACTAAGATAAACACGTCCGAGTAGAGCTGATTAAACAAGTCTGTTGTATGACAAACTAGACAAAAGGATGTTATCGCAAATCGCGACAGAGTTTCAAAACAGAAAAATACAGCGACTCATGGAAGATTTTTTAAATCAGTCAGTGTTTTAAAATGGAACATTATGACGAGGCCTAACGTGACTAATATAAAAATTAACAAAAAGGGTGATGCACATTTTTATAAGCCAGCAAAAAATAAATTTGAAGGCCTATAAAAACTGTTTTCAAGTTCAAAATATTCTGGTTATAAACCTCTTTTAGGTTAACTTTTATTGTATAGTGTGGAAAAATAAGTGTTTTAAAGTTAGCGCAACTACTTTTAAGAGTTGTTGTCAATAAGGTATTAATAATAATGAGCAGCTTCGTGGACTTCTCCGTTTCCACACCAAGGGAATCGTACAGTGAGAGGTAATGATTTGCGAGGTATCCTTTTTAAGTAAAAACACTTATTGTTTTTGTACTTTAATTATTAATTATTAACTTTAATTATTCAGATGAATACTAAGTTTACAGAGAGATTAATTCTAATCCGAGCACTGGGTCTTTAATTTGTAGAATGAGTCGCAAAACCGAAAACAAGCATTTTATAAACAACCAAGAGAAATGACAAGTTGACCACAGACAAATGAGCGCGAAGACAAAAAATGCATTGAAATAATTAGTATCTAAAGGATGACATAGACGCGAAAGTTATGAGTAAAGGACTTTACACATCGAAATTAAATTAAATTTAACACATAAAATTAAGAAAAAATGAGAAAAATCTAAGTACAAAATTAATTTAAATATGAGATACAGGACAACACAATACACAACACAGTGTTTAGCTCGTTAGCGCGATACGGAATACCACATTTAAGAAAACTGTAAAAATATGTCGTATACGGCCGATTTACCACGCATTAGGCTGTCGTGAAAAATAAATAATCACCCTTCAGGGTAACCAAATGCAATACTTTCGAATTGATGAATCAATAAGACAGTTCAGATTTTCAAGAATAACGCATCAGAAATTTTTGTTTTACACAGATTTATATGTATGTTTATACAGATCAACACGATTAAATTGACGATTACTACAGCGATATGGCATTTGTTTAGTACATTTTTTGGATGTTTACAATACGATCAATATAAATTTGGTATCGTATTTATGTATTAAGTTGGCACAACGATATGTGCATTCGCGTATTGATGCACGAGTAGGTGTCATTGCACTCAGTACGAGGGTCAGATATTTGGCGAGCAGACAAATCAAATGAGCTTAATGCTACCAGTGCATTGTTCGTGATTTGTGCACAGCGAAAATAAATTACCATGGTCACTTAAA
The DNA here is from genome assembly GCA_917563855.2 of Limnephilus lunatus. NCBI lineage: Eukaryota > Metazoa > Arthropoda > Insecta > Trichoptera > Limnephilidae > Limnephilus > Limnephilus lunatus. The sequence continues at coordinate 55,780,981 of OU830603.1, forward strand.
AGATTATGCTGTGAAAATGTTTTCAAATTTCGAAATTCTTTCTCAAACAGATTATCATTTTCACTGTGCAGACAGACATGTATGAGTCATATAATAAAATAATCAAATTTAAATTAACCTCTCAAAAAATTCAAATTGGCCTCTCTGGTGCCCAGGAGTAGATTGGTGTAGATCACACTGCGATTGTCTCTTCAGTGATGTATAATAATAGCGCAGACCGTTGATAAATCACAGGATATTTTATATTCCACAATGAAAAACATGTATTTCACAATACACAAGATTTTAAGATATACCAGACTATTGTTAGACCCGCGATAATGTATGGCTCCCATGGTGCTGGACTATGTACAACTACTCTAGGCAACTCCGAAACACCAGAAATGCGAATGTTAGATGGTCGGTAGGAGTATCACTGAAAGATAGGATTAAAAGTATGCATTCGTGGTAGCTTGGGTATCACGGACATAAACAGTAAGCTAGAGGAACGACAGTTGAAATGGTATGGGCACATAAGACGGAGACCACCAGACCACACAGTGAAGCAGGCAATGTCTATGGAGCTTCATCGACAGTCATCCAGAGGAAGACAAAATAACTCCTGGATGACTCAACGGCAATGAGTTGGGACAGTGCAAGGAAGAAAAATACTAGATTTTAAAGTGTTTCACACAAATAATAACTATTTAAATATAATATACCAAATTTTAATCTAGAATATTAGAGGCATTCATAAAAATTTCGACAATTTTACATTTCTTTACCCACTTTGAGATCACATTTTTTTGAAGTGAATTAAATTGTAGGATTTGTGAAGCCGAAAGAATTTATAAAAAAATATTTTCCTCAGTTAGTAAACATGAAAAATTACGACATCTTCCAAACATGTAAACAAAATAAGTACATATTACAAATAAAGAATTATTTTTAATTAACAAAATAATTTTGGTACCTACTTTATCGCTTCTCTCATATGATTTATTGAACTTGAATAATTTTACGCATTACGTAGGAACACACATGAACTCATACACCAACAAACAAAATTAGTACTATGTATAAATATAAATTACATCAGAGAAATATTTTTCAAACTTGGTTCACGGTGTTTTAATTCGCTATTACCAACTTAAAAAGGCATAAATTAAAATGTCACCGACCAGTCACACGTCACATTTAATTAGCTACAATTGGCAACAATTATTACAGTCATTGCAGTCCACTGCACCCGTGTTCCATGAGGAGGTAGTTTTCTAGTCAAATTGCCAATCAACCAGATCGGCAATAATAATATTCATAATGAATACAGACAGTGTGATTTACGAGACCAATAAGTATGGGCCACTTGAAGGCGTCTAGACTAGTACAGACTACAGTCAGTACAATATAGACAGATTATAGTGGCACCAGTAAGCGGATGATTAGATTTAGTGGCACTTGATTGCGGCTTGGATCAGTGTTTGTAAAAGAAAGTGGCTCACCACCAGGAAGTTGGCCTTTGAAGTCAACAAGAACGCCAGTCAAGATTAAGAATGGGGTACTAATAAGAGAAATGATAGAAGACTGAGAAATTATGCAGACAAAATTTAGCAGCATCAAGAATCAGCTAGAAAATAGCAGTGTTTAGACAAATATTGTCACTAAATAACTAACTGTCACGCCGTTTCTCCGCAAGGGTAGGTATAGAAGAAGGCCGGCCAAACAACCCGATCTTGGCGCACACTCTTTGCCTCATTATTTGTACATTGTCTCATACATACTCTTCTATTATTCTGACTCTTGACATGGCCTGACTCAATTATCCGAAACAGTTGATCGTGCTATGTCTCGCTCGGGCGTCCCCGACTTCTTCTACTATTCAAGTATGCGTCATATGTTCTTCTCACACTACTTTCTTCGTTCATTCGCTCTACATTCTACATGCCAAAACCATCTGAGGGTCCCTTTCTTAATCTTACTCATTACGCAATACGCTTACATCAGTCTTGCATTCTTTGCGGATCTCCATATTTCTCACACGATCATACATGGTTTTACCACACATGCGTCGCAGGGATCTCATTTCAACAGAATTCAGTCTGCTTTCATCCTTCCTCTGCCAGTTCCATGCTTCACTGCCATTTGAGCCTATGCTCACAAAGAGTGATTGACAGTTTTTGTTAGCGCCAACGGCATTCAGTCCTCCATTAATGGAGTTACCTGCATTTACCTTCCTTTCACTATCTCTATCAGCCTTCCCATCTCTCGTAAACATACTTCACAGATACACAAACTCATCAACTGCTCCAAGTATTCATCACTAACTATGTATTATTTCATCCCTTCGTAGAATAAATTGTTTTGTGTATTGGCTTCGTTCTTTTTTGCCGTCACGCTACCGGTACCATGTATCGTCACGGTAAATATAAAAGCGTCCATCCATATTATTGGCGACTTTAATATAGATACTGGCAAGGAAAGGTGTGAGATCAACTCGATATCTATAAATAAGTGTTTATTGCGGTGTCGGTGTTTTGTTCTCAGATAGTGTATCGGTTCTATTTATAATAAGAGCAAAATATTTATCTGCAGTAATGAGAGACCGCCTTAGAACAATATTTATGTCTGTTGTTATCTCAAATGAAAATGCACCTAAGAATAAGAATATGCATGCTAAGAATGGGTCGTTTCTGGTAGATCTTTGAAATGGAAGAAAATATTATACCCACAGATTCAGTGACGTCACTTTAACACTTTGACATCGTCGTAAAAATACATTGGATAAATCAAATTAATTTTATAACCACATGTTTATACATTATTGCAATGTTGGAGAATAAAGTGTGACAATGGTTTTTACTCATATTTTTACTGCAAAAAATGCGATAATTACGGCATTTTGATTTTATTTTATTGACGAATAAATTTTCTAAATAATAAGAAATTTTTGATTTGCCGCCAAAATAACGTGTTCGTGCAGAGGTTTTGAGGAAAATAGTTAACCTCAAACTATGTCATCTTCGTGGATGCGGTGTGGAGGTCTTTTAGAAAAGGAAGGCGAAGGTGATATTTTATGAGGGGTGGGTAGGGATCTGGGGGTCAGTGTGTCCAGGAGTAAAGGACGTATGAATCCATCCCTCCTACTGCGGTGCAAGGTGATTGAGTGAGTCCTGCTGGAGAGATCAAAAGGCCTCCCTCGACCAGTCGCAATTAGTGGGCAGACGCAACCTCACCCCATGAACCCGGGCACCCTGCTGTGTCACCAAACGTAGCGAAACACTTAGGGTGACCTGCTGCAGACCGGTGACCTGTGACCGGTCAAGCCTCACCACAAGAACCAGGGCTCCCTGCTAAGTCACCAAACGTAGCGAAAACCTTGGGGTGACCTGTGGCAGAGGTGTTGGTTATCTAATAAACCGGCGGAAACCATACCCGCATCCCAAATATTCTTACGAGGCACAAGAAAAAAAATTATGATAAACTGAAAAAAAAAATTTTTTTTTTTCAAATTTTACAAGAGACCGAAGGTGTTAAGAAGACAGAGGTGAAAAAATGCCGAATAACCGGTATGGCCGGAATCCAGATGATCGGCGGGCGGCATTGAATAATAACGTTGTAAGCAAGGAGGCACGACGCCACGGAGATCTCTGGATAGCGTCATTCCGGAGTACCCTGGTCCACTGAAGAAATCAACCGTTAGAATGTGTTGTGAATGTTTCTTCTGTTCGAAGTAAGATGTTGCTGTCGCTGTCACCTGCCAAAATCAACAGTGACAGAGAGAGCTCACTTCCATCACTTTCTGGAGCTCCAAAATAGCTAAATGAAGAACCCTTGACTCTGCAGGAACGGTATTTTTGATTAGTTTCCCCTATCTTAACAAAACGAATTGCAATCTTATGGCTCAGTTCCCGGCCCCAAAAAGAAGAAGATGGAGAGATATAAAATTACGAATGTTATAAGAACATTTACAGCGATAAAATTGATGCAAAAATCATAAATATCTTTAATAAAACACGACTCGTTAAAAATAGAGCAAAAATCTCGCGATAATTGTCTTTAATTTTATTTAAAGAAACGCTGTCAATTTTTTCATACGTATAACTTGTAAAATAACCAAAACAAACGTGTTTATAATCATTTTAGGAGCATACTTTGCGATTTTTTTCTATCGAGGGAATTTTATATAATTTGCGTTTCGGCGCGATAAATGTCTAGATATTATTTTCAAGAATAACATATATTTTTTTAAGACCTTAAAAAATTCAAATGTTTAAGGGAGGTTTTCAAGAAATCGGTTGAAATTCGGAGAACCGCCTCTCAAGAGCACAGTCAAGCAGGAATGCTGACTTTGTGTTTCCGATATTTCAACGTAAGATACTCGCAAGAACTACCATCATTGATACTCCAATGCATCATGAACCCGCGCTCAAAATTGCCAAGATAGGATTGGGTTGTTCCATCGAATTGGTTTTACGTTCAACAGCTCTGTTATGAAATGATTTGCAGACATCTTGTGTTACCTACCTCCTACAACATGGGTCCCTCCAAGACCCAGTCTCACTCCTCCTCACAAAGATGACATAGGCCCGAGGGAAATATTTTTTCTTTTAGCCTCATATGTGTAGAGAAAAAATATTAACCGTAACTGTGATGGGGTAACACACTGATAACTTCGTCTCGACATTTATAATAATAATAATACATGGATGATATGCATAGTTTTGTTTTTAACTTTGTAAGTAACATGTTATTGTCATTAAAATTATGTTATTATTACTACTGTGTAAAAGAAAAGGAAGAAAATAAAAAGGGGAAATGTACATAAAATGTAACCAATACCGACTGTAATATGATATTATATTATGTATTCATATATTTTTTGGAAGAAATAAATAAATTTAAAAAAAATGAAAATAGCGCCGTTTTTGTGAAAATCACCTCAAGGGCGCTAGGCGTTAACCGCGATCTTTTTCTTGTCCAGTTTCTAATATGTGTCGTCTTTTCGTAGGGATTCGGGATTAAAAATGGACATGTTCTATTTTGGTACCGATTTTCTTACAGTTTAAGATTGCGGACATTATTAATTTGATATGTGTCGTCTGTTAGTTTTAGACGATTTAGTGCCGTCCCAAAATATTATTTCTATTCTAATGGCTTGTATGAAATAATACCTAAGTAATAAAATAAAATACTGTTTTGTTTAAAACCACGAGTTTTATTAATTTTTTGAACCGACCGGTTTCGCTTTACTCAAGCATCATCAGGGTACAAATTAATACTTATTAATTTGAGTATTATAGCTAAGTAGTAAAATAAAATACTGTTTTGTTTAAAACCACGAGTTTTATTAATTTTTTGAACCGACCGGTTTCGCTTTACTCAAGCATCATCAGGGTACAAATTAATTTGAGTATTAATTTGTACCCTGATGATGCTTGAGTAAAGCGAAACCGGTCGGTTCAAAAAATTAATAAAACTCGTGGTTTTAAACAAAACAGTATTTTATTTTATTAAATATGTCAAACCACAAAGTGATTGCTTTCTACAATAATAATACCTAAGTATATGAAATCATAAGTTTGAAAATAATGATTGTGTAAAGAAAAGCTTTGTCGTATGGGTGCCGTTATATATACAGGACGTTAAGGGACGTACTTGACTTACCAGTGATTTTCGGAAATTATTTGTAGATAGTAAAAAATTTTTATGAAATTTTGTTCGAATATTCATCTATTATTGACTTTTTTTAAACTAAATAAAATATAAGTAGCAAATATAAATAAATAAAATAACATAAGTAGTAAAAATATCAGTACCAGTTGGCCAGTTAAGGATAGGGACGCGGTGAGAGGTTGGTCGGTTACTCGGCTGAGTGACCAGAAAAAAAAACTTTTTCAAAAAAGTCATCGGAGACCAAACTATCATTTTAAATTTTTACTCTACACAATGTCAGGAATCACTGGTTAAATTAAGTCAAGTACGTCCCTTAACACCCTGTATACATTAAAAATTGTACAAGTGAAGGCATCCCCTCTCCTCACAGCATCCGGCTGAGAGATTAAAACGGAGAAGTTGTCTCATGTGTTTCGGTAGCCCCCGGGACCAGCGCAGGTTATAATAAAACTGTACCCTGAAAATTAAAACGGAATACAAACATTCTTCCTGAAAACTGTTCCTGTCCGATGCTGTGGAAATAAAATTCCTGAGATCTATGTGTGGTAAAACATGCAGGACGGCTGATGTATGCGTAATGAGCAAGATTAAGAGAGGGAAGCTTAGATTTCTTGGAGACAGAGTGGTTTAACTGGACCAGACGTCCGTCCTATTGGACGTTCTGAAGTTATTCTGAAGCTAGATAATCTGACACTGCAGGAACCCAGCCATCTAGCGTGTATCGTCGGCTATTTCAGTAATGAGCATTAGACACGAACGACGATAGTCGACACTCTTCTAAGTTAGATACTACTTAACTAACATCTCAAAACCAAAAATATATAACTATCTTTTTTTTCATCTTTAGTAACGACATCTCTTGAAGAATGTTGAAACTACTTGTATAATCCTATCTACTACAGACACGAACGAGATAGCAGTCTATACTAACGACGTCTGTTAAAGATGTTGAAACTTTATACCTCCCTATACAGTCTCCCAAAAACTGGAGCGTACTGTACAGGGCCCGCAAATATTTTAATAGTACACTGCTAACCCTAGATCGCAAGTTCGCCCCACAGTTGAATTTGGCAGCCTCCTCTGGTCTGGAGCTCCAAAATACCTGAAAAAACCCTCGACTCTGTGCAGAAATGGCAGTCCGTTTGACAGATTCTTACAATCTTTAGAGCAAAATTGTCATCGGTAGGGAATTCTATCCTTGTTCTACCTGCATTTCAATGGAAGATGCTAAGAGGAACTAGCGTAATTGATCCCCCGGCACCGGTGCATAGTCGGGAAACACCCCAAACTTGCGCCCAACATGAGAACGGCTCGCTTCTTCGAAACGTTCTTGAGTTCAACAACTCGGCTGTGGGACGATTTGCCGGCATCTGAGTCTCCTCCTTCCTACAACATGGGTCTCTTCAAGACCAATGTTTACTCCTTCCTCTCCTCAAAAAGACCCTCCAAATAGCATCTTAGGTGACATAGGCCCCGAGGGAGATGCGTTGAAAAAAAAAACACATGAATGAATTGAATTAAATTGAATGACGAAAAAAATGAAAGTGAACGATAGAAGAAGTCGGGTATTCTTCAATGGGATAGGCGAACTGCGGTTATGTCCGATGCAACGGAATCGTAACCTTTTGCATCACCACTTTTATCAGAGAACATCGTTAAAGAGTGTATTGTTTGATGCAATTTCAGGAAATCATTTGAAAATCCAGACATACAGTCTCATACATTCTCTTTGTTACACAGCCATCAGCGTGGATTCTGGTCTCATTCGCGACTGATTATTCTAAAACCGTCCGTGAAATTGGCAAAATCACTTCGAGGCAGTGCGGTTTGCCGTATGCGACTATATCAGAGGTATGAAACCAGCAGAATATGAGCCAACAAAAAAATTACGTTAATGTAATGTATCTAAAATGTTAAGTGTGGTCAGTCTTGCTGTATGGATGTGAAACATGGACCTTGAAAGTAAATACCATGAACAGGTTGGAGGCTTTTGAAATGTGGCTTCACCGGAGAATGCTCAAGGTCCCATGGACCGACATGATCACAAATACAGAAATTCTCAGGCGGGCTAGAGCACATAGAGAACTGCTAACATTAATAAAAATCGGGAAAATTTCATATCTGGGTCATATACTTCGAGGGGAGAAGAATCACTTGCTCCATTTAATATTGAAAGGCAAGACAGAAGGGCCTGGTAGGAGACAAGTGTCTTGGCTGCGAAATGTACGAGAGTGGACCAGCATTAGAAGTGTGGAGGAGCTATTCCGGGCAGCGCAAGACAGACAGACAGATTTCCAGAGTGATCGCCAACGTCAGGGGAACTGAAAGGGCTCACATAGAAGAAGAATTTATCATGATAGGCTATGATCTAGTACTACTTTACCATAGTAGTCTAGTCTATGGGATCTTCGGGTCACATGGTCTCGTTGCCGAGTTATGCCGAATGTTACCGAAGGTAGATTTACGAAATCTTTAGGTTTCAGGAGCTCCGCAGATGGAAACTAGCCTTCGGCCTGGAAGGACGTTTGTCCTCAAAAGTATTATTATAATTACAATACGACAATAAACAGTCACTGTGTTTTTAAGAACCTAAGTCTTTCAATCAAGTATCCTTTAGCTTATTTGAATAAGACGTACCGGAGGATACAAGTCCCAATACTTACCAATGAAGTTATTCTCTGGAGATAATAAAGTTAAGGTCTAGTTGGCCGCATCAGACAAAGTTAGGGTAGAATTTCCGGAAGTTGTGGAGAAGAGACTGGGCCTACAGTGGACGGATTCCGTTGAAATAATCCAGGATAAGGGCGACTGGAGGCGCCTTATCAAAGCGATGAATGTGCGAGCCAAACACAAGAAGGGGAATAAGATTATTAAAAACGTCGTTACTGAACAAACCCGATGATTCCCGATGAGAAGATAATTGAAGCAAGGCTGTGGCCGACCCTCCTAAGATAATGAGTTTCCCATGCTGAACTAGTCAACTGATTTCCTTTGAGGTAATTCGGGGATCCTTTGGGTACCTTCAGAGCCAGGAGTGCCCCATGGAGCCCACAGAACACCCTGGAACCTTTGAGCAACCCTTATCAACAGTAATAAAAAACAGATGTCAAATAATGTCCGCTATCTTAAACTGTACAATAATTAGTACAGAAATAGAATACGTCCTTTTTTTCATCCAGAATCCTTATAAAAATGCGACCCATTGGAAACTGGACGAAAAAAAGGATCGTGGAAAACGCCCGTAAGTCACTTATGCTGTTGTTCTTCTTTCGTATGGTGGGGGGTCAGAGGGGGACATCTAGATCTGCGAGCCAGTCTAGGGCCTCAAGGGTTGCCCTGTGGACCTCATCAATTCCGCTGGGGAATGAATGGAGCAGGCATTTGTTGGCCACATGTTAGGTGGTCTGCACCGCACCGCATTCACACATTGCCGACTCTTTAAGGCCCCATTTATACATCATATGGGCACAACGGCAATGAGAGCACCTTATCCTATTGATGGCGGACCAGAGTTTGCGAGGCGATGAGAACCCAGGCTGTCCCTCAGTGGGGTCTATCTTATGCTGGTATCAAAAGCTATCCATATAACTTCTAACGAGTTTTCCACATGAAAATTATGAAGAAAATAAAATAAAAATCGATATTGTGGGCGATGTGGTTGTGACATTGATTTGTTATTTATTTCCTTATGTCATTTCTGTAAAATTTATAAAAATAGATTGCGCACCTCTGAAATAGACTTCGTCTACACTTCCGCATTACGAGTATTGCGACCAGCAGCCGATACACGGTGAATGTGGAGCGACTGAATTATTTAGCGTGTGTGGTGCACCTCGCCTAATGTTGTTATACCAGGGATCAATGTACATTCTTCAATACGTGTGCACCGATCGATGTTTTGCGACAGTCACGGACTTACAGCAAATCTTTGTCCCAACTCTCGACTTGTGTTTTGACTCCCTGCCGTCATACAAGAAAACTGGTAATAAACTTAATTAACGCGCACTCACGACGATCCACTACTTAACACAATTCAGGCACGTAGGACTCCCTGCAGTCATTTATGAAAAACATTACTGGTAACTTAATCAACGCGCACTCATAAGGATCCACTATTTAACATAATTCAGACATGTAGGTACACATACACACACACATACACAAACACATACACAAACACATACCCACACACATACACTTACAAACCACATACATTGCGGAGATGGGTAAAGGTAACGCTGTCCCGGGAAGCATTTATTGGATAACCTACATTTGTGCCTTAGGTCACTCCGAGTGGTTCGCTACGTTTGATGACTTAGCAAGGGTGCCCGAGTTCATGGGGTGAGGTTCGTTCAGGTCTTGGCGGCGAATGCGTTTGCCCACATAATGCTTGGCAGGCCGGATCAGGAGAGACGGGTTGAAGGAGACCTAACCTAGACTATCTCCACCCATCGCCCTACACTGCAGTGGGAGGGAGAATTCCTACGTCCGTCACTCCTGGATACATTGACCCCAGATTTCTATCTACATTCTATCTTCCCAGAACCTTCTTTTCCCTAAAAAGACACTCCACACAGATCACGTGGGCCATGAGGGAATTTTTATCCTCTGTATAGCAAACTTAAAAAAAAATACAAATCCTTGTAATGATTTCTATAATCTATAAACTGTTTGCTACTAATTTTATATATCTAGTTTGTTTCTTAAATAACAGAAAAAAAGTGCTCGTTGTATCAATATGGGTTATTTTCTCTTGGAACAAGATTGACGACCATCTCGGTTAAATCATCTCAGGTCTTTTAGGCTTCCATAAATGGAGATATTTTTAAATCCATCAGTTGATAAGACTTTTACTGATTATAAACGGACGACTCGATTAGAATCACTAATTTCAAAGATACATCCAAAAGAGACGTAACTTAGAATGGAAAGAAAAAGCCGAAAAGCAATTTAAATTACCTACACCTAAAAGCACACCAAAATTGGTATGGGCAGGACACACCGCTTACAGGAAGGACAACAGACAGACTAATCTCGTATTTCTCGTAAGGAGAATCGATAGACTTCATCGGAATTCAAGAGAAATCAAGGATGTTCAAGGACATTAAATAAATAGACAAGATAAAAAAGAAGTTGACGGAAGCACGTGGCAGGCCAAACCAAGGAACGGAGAAAGAACTGCTGAAGCGACTAAGGAAATAAACGATCAACCAAAAACTAGTCGAACACTAACAATCTGTAATAGGTAAATAGGAGAACGGGTTTTCGAAGATTACGACAATGCCAATCCAACGAAGATCACAAATGACCAAACTTTAGTAATAGGATATTTGGGAAAACATTCATATAGCTTTTATGATGATGCTTCTGAATATGGATGGCATTGATATAAAAGATAATATATGAGCCGACCGATGGTCGGTTTTGGGCCTGCTCAGAGATCAAATGAAGAATATATGTATACATTTATTGAAATGCAGCCAAAATCCTCGAATGGAGAGTTTTTACAGGAGTCAGGCAGGTTCAGGGAGTTAGTCAGGCGAGTTCAACAGGCTGTCTGGAAGTTCCAGATCAACGTGAATAAAGTCAGCACCCATCTATTTTCATTTCCATTAAACCTAGACAAAACGCAATGATTATTAAAAGAGCGATCAAAAGTAAACATGACAAGTAAAAACAATAAATAAATAAATGCAAAGGCTAATCTCGTGTTCATACTACCAATGATCGTAACGAATCATACAGAAGAAAGACAGAAGATTTTGAAATTCGATCAATTATTAGGTGATTGCCAGTCCGTTGGTACAATATGCCATATACAGTTTTACTCATCCGGAGTTTTTAGTTCTCCACTGACCCCTGCTGTGAACCTGGGACCTCTGGTTGAATGAGATGACAAGACGCCGCAATGCCGATTGTATGTATACTTTGCACGTGGAGCGAACTATTACAGTAAACGATGGTTTACCGTGACAGCACATTCGCGAGCAATGTAATGAACAACACTATTCAAAAGAATTCTGATCATAAATAGAAGAAACTTATTTCAAAGCTCGCCATTTGATGAAAAAATCATATGTTTCAAGAACGCATACACTAAAGAGAAACAGCATAAAAGTTAAAGAAGACATTGTTGTCTTGACTTGATGTAGAGATTAGCTATTTGAAGAATACAGGAACTTGAATAAAACAGCAGAGAAGAGACGAAAACTGTTGATGATATAAATATACAGGGTGTTAAGGGACTGATCCCTGATATTATCTTTTTTTCTTTAAAACCAAAAAAAAATCTTCGACATATTATCCACTGGTCGTCACTCAGTCGAGTAAGCCGTCCAACCCCTCACACGTCCAATAGATACCTACTAATTTTTATATTTTATTTTTGAAAACAACCAGCAAAAATGTCACCGGAAAACAAAATTTCATTCACATTTTTTACTCCAAATACTGTCACTGGTTAAATTACGTCCCCTAATATCCTGTAAAGTTTAATAATATATATTAAACTCCACACAGGAAGCCTTGGGGAAAATAATTTCCATGAAAAAGTGCCAAACGCACGCCTAACTTTTTGAAGTAAAACTTCTTTACGCACGCTCGACTTGGGGGATAAGCTGGTGAATACGTTACGAAAAGTGTCATGTTACGAAAAGTGTGATGCGAACGGTAATCGATGCGAACGGTGATCGATGGCGAGGCGAATGGTCGGGCCTTTACGCACGCTTGACTTGGGGGAGTGATAAGGATAAGGCTGGTCACCCCGAGGTCGTAGGTCACCCCAAGGTCGTAGGTCACCCCACGGTCGTAGGTCACCCCAGGGTCATAGGTCAGCCCTTGGTCATATGTCACTCCAATGTCATATTTCACCCCAATGTTAATGTCAATGTCATATGTTCTTTTATAAGTTAGTGAAGTTTTACTTCAGTCGTGTGGTCTAAAGTCTAAAGCACACTCGTTTTTTTATACAGTTGTCATTTATCTATCACATTAGAATGGGTCGTTTTTCGGCTGAACAACGATTTGCCGGTCTTTGTATTTTTTTCCCCCTACAACATGAGTATATTCAAGACCCTGGTTTCTTACTTTCCTCAAAAAGATGTCATGGGCTCTGAGGGAAACTGTTTCCCTCAGAGCCAGAGAGTGGAGTGTTATCGTAAAAAAATGTTAATCATACTTTAATACGTTAAAAGATAAATCAATGTTTTATGTATGTATGAACATGATCTGGTCTGAAATACTTGTTCTAATAATGTCAACATCGCATTTGCATAGCATGCACATTACGCGCTTACCGGCGATTACCGATTACCTGATCGGATAAGAATTACTGCCATTATTGTTTTCATAAAGTGCGGAGAATCTAGAACAAGGTGACTAAACAGGACTATTACTACCTTTGAAGCAAGTCCCTTCGGCCATGAACTGGAATATTGTAAAATATTACCACTACATCAGCTATTACATTTTGCAGCACATCTGTTTATTTGGTCCTTCGAGACGGATTATGTGTATAATACACTTTAAAGATTAATATAACAAAAAGTTCTTAATTAATATGAAAATAATCACTGTTTCGATCGGACTTTGATTTCAATTGACATCTTTGTCACAGTCTGAGGTTGAGTTTAAAAATAAAATAGCGTTACTTTGGCTGGACGGGGTTCTGATTTTATTTTATCTTTGCAAAGACGATTTCTCATAATCTATTTACCAATTTCTGATGCTGAGTTGGAATTTTGTGTAAAGTTTTAATTTAACATATTTTAAAGGAAAATATTTAAATAGGGTGTATATTATGTAATATTTTAGCTTCAATATGTTAAACAAAAATACTTTAATGAAGATTGAACACAAAAATCAGAAATTGTTAAACAGAAAATGATGATTCGTCTTTACAAACTTTCACACCTCAGAAAATGGTAAGGAGAAGTTATAACCTAATCCAACTAAACTGTGCATCGTAATAACGATCAACAGTCAGATACAAACAAAATTACAATTGCAAAAGGTTCAAAGCGATGTTAGAACCTTGTAAAATAAATGGAATCTTTAAAAGCTTGATGTTACAACTTCTTCATACAAGTAAGAAATAAGCAAAAGATGCATGCAAATTGCACACAAAAGGTCATTTTTGAAAATTAGTTAGAACTGTGACCAGACAAGATGAAAATATGTTAAAAGAACAGAAAAATTAAAGGTAAAGAAACCGATTTTCTACTTTTTGGTCACCATTTAAAAAATTTCAAATTGCCACCTTTGCGCTAACCGTCTAACGCACCTTGTATTAAACTTATTCTCGTTTTCCTGGTCTGAATCACACCGTCATCCTTAAACGTTTCCTATCATAAATTTCCGATTTCCTTTCCCAATCTTCTATCACGGACCACTGACTCGACGGCAAATGAGCGTCTTGTATTTTGGTCCCCGGTCGCTTCCCGTTCGGCGAAATGTGGCTCGGTCAACCGCATGCTTGGGTTCCGCGCCGTTCTATGACTGTACTCTTTATACATTATATTGTTATAGGTTCACTCAGTTCACTCACTATACATTTCTTCCGTACAGGTTCATTGTACATTTTGGTCAGCTGATCAACCGATTCTATAGGAGGAAGCAATCATACGCGTGTTTGATTGTTTTCATTTGAATTCTTTGTCTTGTTCCGCAAATTCTCATTGCCGTCTTTTTTGGTATCTTCGAAGAATATTCGGCTCGAAGGACCACTATTTTTTCTAGTAAGAAACGCGCTTATGTTTCGACTATGACTGCGAACTCTATTATTAAACTCTATTACCTATTCATTGAATATTTTGGACAGCTGAGCAGTTTGTATTTCAAATAAGGTTATGAAATTAGTGAGGTTAATAATTGAATAAAAAGTAAAATTACAAAATAAGAAAATTATTTTGTAATTTTAATTTATATTGTCATTAAAAAAATTTTAAAAAAAGAATTGTAGAAAATTTTAAGAATTAACAAATTAATTATATTTAGGTAGATTTAAAAATCAAGTAGGTAAATTTTATTTGACCGATTTGTGTTATGTCACAATTTAATAATTTAAAAATAATATAAGATATATTAGCAACACGTTCCAGAGTGGGAGATACTTTCAGTATCGCCCTGGTGCAAGATCACCATTCAGAATTGAAAATTTGCTTGAAATGGCTTTAGCAGTGTTTGGTGACGGGATCTGAATAGCAAGGTATTTCCCCATCTTTATCTTTCCCGTCTCCTTCCCCTAACCATTTACCTTTAGCCACACAACATACCCCAATTAGGGATGTAATGGTCTTACCTTCTCCAGGCGTTTGGGAGCAGTTGGGACTCTTGTGTGGTATTCACATAAAAAATAAATAAAAACGAAGCTTAAAGAAATTATTGATAATTACGAGTAGGTACATATTTACAGACCAAAGTCAAAATAATGATAAAAATAGAAAGACGAAGATCTAAATTTATACAATAGTGGAAAAATAAAATAACTTTGTAATTAATAAAACTATTATGAAATTATTTGTTTTACTTTTATTTTCTATGCATTGATATAACTATCTAAAAGGTTGAGTTTTGCTCGAAATTCTGTGTCTTAAAGGCTGCATTTAATTCGGCCTCTTCAAATAATCCGGCTCGAAGGATATAAGATATAAATATAATAGAATAGCGACTCGTGGCGCACCATTCTATCTACATCCCCTTTTTGAGAGTAATAAATAAATAAATAACAAGAGTGAGAAAAAGGGAATTTTTAATAAGTCATAATTGTGTGGACCGTCAATCGGACATCTTGTTCGAGATGATAAACGGATAATGACGCCAAATCATGGTTATATATAGACCAAGTTCTCGTGTGATCTCTTTCATTCAAACTAGAATATGAGTCAGAGTGAAAGAGAAAAAATCTGTGAAACAAATCATACATAATAACTAACTATCATACCGTTTCCCCGCAGGTGTAGGCAGAGTGTAGGTATATTCTCCTTATACTCCTTTCTTCGTTCATTAACTCTACACGACCAAACCATCTGAGGGTCACTTTCTCAATCCTACTCATTAGGCTTACATCAGCCTTGCATTCTTTGCGGATCTCCACAAGTCTCACACGATCATACATGGTTTACCCCACATTCACCTCGGGGATCTCATGTTTACAGTATTCTGTTTACTTTCATCCTTCCTTTGCCAGCTTCATGCCTCACTGCCATACATCAGGGCCGATACCATTATGGACTGTTAGATTCGCTTCTTTGGACAGTGATTTGTTAGCTCCAACGGCATTCAGTCCTCCATTAGTGGTATTACCTGCATTTATCCTTCTTTCAATATCTCTATCATCCTTCCCATCTCTCGTAAACATAATAATTAACAACCGTAATTCATAATATTATATAATAATTATGATTAATAATTGTTATTATTTAAACATAATCGTCACACATAATAATTCGTAAATATTGTTGCCGGTACAATTAATCAATAAATAGGAGAAAAACATGAAATAAACACTCCTACACGTCAATGCAAATATGTTATAAGTTTTAATGTTACTATACAATAATTAGCTAAGAGTATCGTTAAATGAACTTGTCTGTTTTACGAAATACTAGCTGACCCGACGAACTTCGTACCGCCTCAGAATCAACAACTGTTGTGTTAACTTATTAACTGAATTAAATTAAAATTTACACAATGAAAAGCAATTATCAATGCGCAACTGTCCGTGTTTTATTATTGTCAGTATCAGAGATTTTCTTACCTTACAACTTACTTACGGGAATTTTATTATCTTTATACATTTGGGGGAAATTTATTATAATTATTGTAATTTTCCTTTCGAGTGGTGCGGACATACGTTCACCGTTTGTCTCATTTTTAACTGATGACATTTAGTCTTTAAGAAAGAGGGGCAGCATTATATGTTTAACATCAAAAGCAAAACAAACAGCGCATTAACATTTGACGTATTTGAAGTTTTGGAATTCACTCACTATTCAATACTATATTTATCACAATATTGCTGCAGCTCTTTCAAAAGATGATGATTCGTTTCATACAAAATGTATGAGGAAAACAATTTTCTTCATATTTTTTTTCGTGAATACTTCCGATGTTTTAATAGCTATGCTGCTATTCGGGGCTGAGACAAATCATAGATCATACATATCGGCCCAACCGTTCTTGAGTTATAAATGTTGTAACTAACTCTTAGAGTTGTTACTCTAAAAACAATCCCGACTTAGTATAATAAAATACCGCCTGTACATAAGACAAAAATATATTGGTTCAAATTTCGCCCGATACAGATTCTACCCATTCAATTTTTACAGGGTCATGGAAGTCTAATAACGTTTTGTGTATGAGACACAAGTAGCTAGGGGAATGCCTTGGAACAGGTCAAGGAATAACGTTCTCCGATTTATTGTTCCTCAGTTTACTCTATCCACTCTATTGTATTCTCGCCGCTCGTCTGGACAAGGTGGCCGAAAATATAATAGAAATTTCATAAATTAAAAAAAAACAGAGTGTGCAGTTCACAGGCGATAGAAGTAAAACCTTCAGAAAACTAAAGTAGACAAGAGTCTTTTTTATCAATATCAAGGATGATTTTTTTTCTTTTTTTTGTCGTCAAATTCCAGTGCACCTTTTCCTATAGATTTCATCATCTTATAAGTATTTGTGTTTTATTCTTCGGAGTCGCTAGATGTCGCTTTCTTTTATGTTTACTTTTGCCTGTTCATTTTGGAGTGGTTTGAAGATAGGATATTGATTTTACAAAAATAAAAAAAATTTTTTTTTTGGATTTCGTAGGATTCGATCCTTGAGGCGCTTTATACCACCACACCTAAGGAGACTGTGGATTTGTTGTATTATATTAAAACCGAGTACCAGTGAATTAAATAGTGTGTTGCCAAGCGGTACCCATACCCGCCTTCCAAATTGTGATTTTTCCATTTTAATTATATTCAATTTGGGGGGCGGGTATAGGTACCGCCGCCCCGGGAACCTTTTATTGGATAACCAACACCTCTGCGATGGGTCACCCCAAGTAGTTCGCTGCGTTTGGCGACTTAGCAGAGGCGCCCGGGTTCATGGGGTGAGGTTTGTCGGTTTGGCAGCGGTGGGGCGGCCCACCAGCTGCATGGCAGGCCGGATCGGAAGAGAATGGTTAAGGGAGTCCCTATGCTGTCAGCCGTACTCCATCGGAACATCCCCTTGCACCGCAGTGGGAGGGATGGATTCATACGTCCGTCACTGGACACACTGACCCCCAGATTCCTACCCACCCGTAATTCCCTTTTCCTTCTCAGAACTTCTATTCCTTCCTTATTTCCTAAAAATACTCTCCACACAACATCCCCAAAGATGACATAAGCCCTGAAGGGAATTATTTTCTTCAGGGACTCCGTGTGGAGCTAATATAAAAAAATGCTAGCATTATATTTTTACAGCATATTTCAGTGAAGGTGTATTAAATTAAAACATAAAAACTTAGTCATAAGTCACTAGCTATAAGTCTTAGATATGTCACTAGTTATAATTACACATCTTAGTTACACCAATTTTACTATGTATTTATTTGTACAGCGCCCTTGAGGTGATTTCTCACAAAAACGGCGCTATATAAATTAGCCAAGTATTATTATTATTACAATAAATAATAATATTATTAAAAAATTAAATATTAATAAAACAAAATCATAGATTATAACCACTCTGTAAATTGCCATCTCAACACAGGTGTTTCACACCTAGTGAGATGGGCAATACGTCATTATTATAACCTAATGTAATATGAAAATAATTAAATAAATAAATAAAAAATAAAAGAATCCAAAATCCAAGGGTAGAAAATGCATTAATGTCTGATAAAAGTAATTTAAAACGAAAATAATTTCCGGGACTCGTCACGTTTATTTTTAACTGTTCAAATTGGACCACCCTGCATGTGCATGCGCGTCTCCTCTCTCCCTTTATCTCCAGGTATCCCTGAGGTATCCACACCATCCGACCCTCTCGCACCCGATCAGATGTTGGACCAGTGAGGCGGCGGGAGTGTGTGTGTAGGAAGTAGTAGTTGCTTGTATCGGCGGATAACGGTGAATTAAATGTATAGGGTAATATTATCAACAATAACATCACAATAACGCGCTAGCATCAATGGTAGAATGAGGAATATGTTGTGGATAATGCTACGTGTGGATTCCAGATATATATAAGTTGGAGGAAGTACCTACCTGTTTATTGACAAAGCGCTACTAACCATCAGATTTAAGGCACTGCTTGCAGGATTGCATGCAGAACCCCCAACCAAATTAATAATATTCCAACAGCCCGATAAAGGGCGGTTTTGCGTACAAACGATCCGATTTGCAGAGACGCCGCATGCAACAGGTGCTTTAAGTTGGATGGTGAGTAGCGCATTTTAATGCAGGGAAGTCCTTTATTATTTAAGCAAGCCTTATTATGTATGACTTGGTGGCTAACTTTGACTATGGTTCAGTAAAGATTATTTTTTGAGAGGTGTTTATTTGGACTCTCTTATACGAATTTTTCCATACTATGGCACTTACCTGCCCGAAGAAAGTTTTATAAAAGAATTTTCATTGAGATAGTGACGTTTCTTTAGATAAATTGAATAATTTATAATACAAAATATTTAAAAAAAAGTTTAATAAAATCATAGTTTTGATTAGAGAAAACTAGAAACCTAATTTTTTGTACGTTTCAGTGAACAGGAATACCAAAGGAAGTGTGTTCGAGAGGTGTACAATGTGAGCACCAAATAAGCTCAATTTTGCCTACTTTTAGTGAATTTGATCAAACATCGAATAATTCTTTCTTGAGCAGATAATCATTTTTTTACGGCCGTTGTTCCCAACTTCGATCGATAAATCCGAGTAGCCGATCAGCTAAGTGATTTGTATAGAAACGCTCGATTGGCCTGTTAGTCGGAGAGTTGCGTTGGGAAGAGCGTATTTGTGCATTTGAGGAGTGTTGAACCAAAACTTCGGCTCAACAATTGATTTTGAAGCATTGGGAACAACGACTATTAATAATTAATATCTACCTTACAGATGGCGACATCAGTTTTCTATCAATTTGACAGATATCACACTTCTATTAGTTCTTCAGTCGATAAAGATAGAAAACGTTCGTCTATTTAAAACTGTGATTTTCTGACACATTTTTACTTTTCGCTATGCAGAACGTATGAATTATTGGGTCATTACGAAACATTGAACTCTGCGTGAGAGCGGATATAAATAAGCTATTATCTCATAAGTTTTTTTGGTACCGATCCGCCATCACAATGATATTCCGCGATGATATTATGATCCCACGCCACTTTAGTACGTACTAGAGGCGTGCATGCCATATCGGCACACACACAAGTATTAACATCAAAGTATTTAAAATAAAATGTATAAAATTATTACAAGAAATCAATTTACACTTTCAAAAATATGCGCGAAGTCGAATCGCAGAGCCAAAATTATAATTTTTTGTGTATCATTTACAAACTTCTAACCTAAAATTCATTTCAAATATACCATTGGTACGGATATCAAACGAATGTATATACAGTGCCGATTTTTTGTACTTATACGTTGATAAATTCAGCATACAGAAAACTAGTTTTATCCTTGATGCATTTGAATGAAAATATGTTTTATATTGACCAAACCAAACAAAACCCAACCCAATCATTTAAAAAAAAACTTTGTTTCGGGGCAGAAACGTTACCACAATATTATTTATACCTACCAGTGGCGTGTGGTCCATAGAAAAATATATCTACCTGCCGAGCGATTTCGTATCTTTTGTGCGATCGTTATTAGATAACGGACGTGATCTCCTGTCAGATTTGTATGATTTTTACATATTTATTGTTACATATTTTAGTTTAGATCGTTTTAAACACGAATTCCTGCAAGCATGCAAAAAACACACAAATCTGACAGGAAATAACGTCCATTATCTAATAACGATCCCACAAAAGATACAAAATCTCTCGGCTGTTGATCAAGATAATTATTTATCTAACTTTAATTGCTACTAATCTTAAATGTATGTATAAAATACTGCCGCCATGGGTCGATCCACAGTGCCCTTCTTGACAATATCAAGGTGGATACGGTGTTTCACTAACACGGAAACACCTCCACACAGGCTCTTCTAGTGAGGTGTTCACAAAACACTACTACTAATTACATACAGGTACTGATCATTAAACTGTTCTTTTATTACTGAAACTTACTATATTTATAAAAATCAGTAAAATGTTTGTTAGAGAATAAATTAAATAATTTTGTTATTCAGCGGTACATCCTCTCTACGCACCCCTCCGGGGACAATTAGTTATAATTTGTGTAAGTGGTTATAGCGTATTTTCCCTAAACCGAATGCTTATTATTGTATTGTAAATATACCGGAAGATCAGCTGTCATCGAATCTTGTGCAAAATAACACACACAATGTCTTAAGTCTCGAGGTATTTGAATTTTAAATGTATTCTATAAATGTTAAATAATAAACACGTTTAAATTTCACGCATTATCTACCTATTTTTATCATCAATATTCCAGCAATGCCAGTTTGATAAATGTATCCATTTCCAGGTAAACCAGCTGAATTAATAATATACCTGAATGAGGAGAAGATGTTATCTCATTTTTTGGCTAATATTCAGTGTACATGACCACTTTTATAAGTTCCTAGAAGATATGGATAAAAAATCAAAACTTCAAAGTCGACGTAGATATGTGCGCGTATTAGAGGTATTTTAAACTAATAGGAGTTAGTTGTCAGATGAATTTAGATTCAATTCGGCTTTATATTGATATAGTTTGTATTACAGACTCACATAGGGGTTTTACAATTCACTCCAATGTAACGCGTAAATTTAATTCCCAAAATGCCTCCAAAAAAATCATTGGATACAGAGACGACAACGAAAGTTATGCATATCGTTTAAATTTAATTCAGCAATACTAGGCTGATTTTTAAAGCGCACTTTTGTTTTAATAACACCTGAAAAGCACCTCACAAAACGTGAAAATAAGGTAGAATTATGAAACCAGGTACATATATCATATATCACGTACATCAAAAAGGATATACCGAGGCTTTGTAAGATAAAATTATACTGAAGATAGATAGACATACGAGTACTGTACTGTTAGAACTGTTATTGTCACTTCAATACAATGTAATGTAGTTTAAAAAGTCAATAATAAACGGACTGTTATGAGTGTAATCAATAAAGATAAAAGAGATAAGATTGTAAAACAATAACAAAAGATAAAGTGCACTTATTGCATTAGAACCAAAACTTTTTGTTATCTTAAATATCCTTTATCTTCACACTTCAGGAGACCCTGAGGAAAACCCAGGGTCAACATACCTACTAGTCAATTCATAATGGTGAAGGCCACCATTCAGAATTGAAACGTTGCTTGAAATGGCGATAGTCGTCGTGTTTGGTGACAAGATCTGAATAGTCAGGTACTTCCCCATCATCCTCTTTCCCATTTACTTCCTCTCCCCACTACTTTCAGTCTCACAACAATTTGGGATGCCATAATCTCATTGGCTCCAGACGGGAGCAATTGAGACTCTTGTGAGGTATTATAACCTTAAATATTCTTGTAACTACGACATTCATTTATATACCTGTGCGCCTGTCTCGACACAGGTATATCCTAGTGAGACAGGCGTAAAAAAACCCAATGTAAATACACTTTTTATAGATAAATAAATAAACAAAAATTTTAACAAAACAAAAAACGACTTCTAAAAATGCACTAAAAAGTAAAAAAATAATTTCGTACGATTGTTATTTTTGGAGACGGTGTCAGCCAAGGTAACTGCATACATAGGTAGTTATAGGTGAGATGTGGAGAAACGAGGAAGAGAGAAAGAAAATGTGCGCGCGCACTGCTCTCTGTCGCTCCTACAGTAATATACGAAGCGTTCGCCTCGCTTTTCGTAACGCTCTCGTAACGCATTCGCCAGCTTACTGCCTAAGTTAAGCGTGCGTAAAGAAGTTTTATTTAAAAAAAAAAAACACCTAACTCCTGTTGTATATAGATATTGCAATCCGTTTGTTAAGATAGGGGAATCCATCAAACGGACCGCCCCTTTTTTCAGATTCAAGGATTTTTCAAGCAAATTGAGGGTACAGATTAGAGCTTATCCTATATACACCCACAATTCATAGGTTCAAGTACCGAATAGTTAAACTAAGAATTTTTTAATAAATAAATCGTATTTGAATAAGTTTACAATAATAATCTAAACGAAAATATGAAAGAGAACAAGACACAGAAACACAGAAAAAAGACAATGGTCGCAACTGGGACTCGAACCCAGACCTCTCCGTCTAACCGGGATGAGCGCGTTAACCAATTTAACCTTCAAAAAAGTAATAAAAAGAAATTTTTTCTTATAAAAATTGAATATTCATTTAGACTTTTATAAAAAGTCAATTGTTCCATATAAATAAATAGTGTTTATAGACTTTTTAAGTATATAAATTGTTTTAATGAAAAAAAAAAAACTAAACACCACTATATTATTAACATTATCGACATATTTCAAAAACAATGTTTTTTTCGTCAGGTTACGAGATTAATACGCCACAAAGTGTAATTGATTGAAAATGTACGTTATAAAATGTATGGATAATCAAGAGATTAATTTAAATACGTAATTCATCGAAAATGTACGTTATAAAATGTATCGATAATCAAGAGACTAATACGCCACAAAGTGTAATTGATCGAAAATGTACGTTATAAAATGCATAGATAATCTATATACCGTCTCAATATATTTATTATAAGCAACATGTCACGAATGGAAAAAGGGTAGAGACATTAAAAGATTTCTGAGAATATAGCATTCAGGGTTGAATTTTATGCCCCACTGTTGTCAACAGTTTCAGCACGTTTTGGGTGCGGAAACCGGTCATAATGTTACACAAATATTATGTATAGTTAGCAGTTTAAACACGTATTTATTTTAATACACAAAAAACTGTGAGAACAGGTTTTATTATTGTAGGAACTTGAAAAAAATGGGTAAATTTTTTTATTTTGTTTTTACACGTGTGTGTTTAAACGCTCCCATAAATATTTATGTTTAACTTAATGAGTAAAACCTCAAATTGTAATATTTAATTAACGAAGACAATATTAGCGAAACTCAATCGAAAATCTGAAACACAAAAGATACGGTCACCTCTGGAACTCGAACCCAGGATGCGAGTCCCAGATGCGACCGTATCTTTTTCTGATATTTTAATATTTTTAAAATTATAATTCACAGCGTGTTCCAACAGTCGCAGTCGGGTCGAATAATTCAGAGATGGACACAAACAACAGAAAAAAAGTCCCAATAATCACATTTTAAGACGCAGAAAAATAATCCAATCTAGAAAAAACTAGCCTGCTATATAATTCTATTTGCGTACAATCTGTGTCACCTCACTAATTGGTAGTCCTGTAACACCTCTGGAGCGCGATTCTGGTTCTATTTAACGACAGTAATCCTTTCCTTACCTTCAACTTAACGATTTTTTTGCAAATTGCGATTCACGTTCTCCCAATGACAGCTAAATCCTCTCCTTTGAACTTCGCGAAGGAAAGGATCTAAAGGAGACCGTGTGGGCTGTCATTAGCGAGGTAGTGACTGACATTAAAGTATGACATTGTCGATATTTGCGTGTTTTAACAAAATAAAACTTAATATTATCGTAAGTTTTGAATGTAAACATGATTAGTGAACTATTCTTTACATAGTAATGCTATTAAATGTACCGAATTACCGTAATTGCGATGTTTTAACGAGTCAGAACTCGGGCCTATTTTTCGGAAGGTCAAAATGTTTCTGCTTCGCATTAAATTACAAATTAATGAAATATTTGTGGACCTATCCGAAAACTAAACACTTTGTTCGAAAGGTGATGAAATACGCTTTCAAAGTTTATTATTAGAAGTAACCATGTAATTTTCTAAATATAAAAATCTTGAATGCAACATGAAAATGTCTCACCTTACGTTTTTTCCCACTAAAATTACTGGCTATGAAAAAAAAAATAAAAACACACATATTTGATTAGACGAATGTATTATAAAGGTTATCACCACCTCATTTTTTTCTCGTTTCATGTAAAATAATTTTTAAAAAATTCACAAAGTTTCTTGTTTTTTTTTTTCAAATTGCCACCAGCAACTTTGGTTTCATATAGGTGTACATTTGAACTATTTTGTGGTTAACTTTTAGATTTAAATAAAAAGTTAAGTATTTTCTCTTTCCATATTCTTCCTTTCGTATTTCTAACCATGATGGTAAGGGAGACAACGGAGAGGGAGACCTGTGTGAGTTGTTCCGAAAACCAAATAAATTAGCCTGAGGGGTTTTAAAGTACATAACTTGCAAAATGTTTGATTAGAGTGATAATAATAGTGATAATAACAATAAACTACATGTTTAAAGTATGTGTGATATATCTGGCTGAAGGAGATAGGAAAACATGGTTCATAGGTAAAAATAAAATATGGCATGAAGGGAAACATTATTTTATTAAAAATACTCAAATTGCAAAACACATAAGGGTAATAAATCAAATAATTACTTATAACTTTATTTTGTTTAAGGTTTACCTACATAAACTTGGGCCTTTCTTATGTTTACTAGTAACTTTGTCCTTCCCGGAACTTCAACCCGTTGTGAAAATACAAAAAAAATGTGGAAACCTTAACTTTAATACTATAATACATTATTATAATATTCTTATTAATAAATTCTCTAATTAAAACCCAAAAAGATGTCTTGAAAATTATATTGAAAGGCCTTAAAAAAACTAGCACTGAAGAAATTTTCAATATCTTAACGTCGCGTCGTGTCGATTAAACAATTCTGCTGTGAAACAATACTACTTTTAAACCCCACTTTCATTTAACAATCAACAGCAACATTATAACTCAAAACTAAAAAAAAGCTGGATTCAAAACATACAATTCAATTTAATTTATTCATTTTAAAAATATTACAAAATTACAATTTCAAAGCATTTTTAAAAGAGAAAATATCTACAGATTTTAAGATAAACAAATTTAGACTAACAGCAACAAAGTTTGTCGTTTGAATTTTGCTTCATTGATGTTAAACATATCGATATTAAAACAGCTCTCCCGACTGGCATAACCATTGGCAAGATAGTTCTGCACGCGGGGATATAAAACAGTCTATGCTGTCGGTGACAGAGAAAACCATCGGGAACATAGAAACTAATGCTCTCCATGATAGCCGAGTTTTCGAACCGTACACGAATCAGTCTGAAGAAATGTGTTATAATGAGCACATATCTTCTGACCTGTAGATGGTTAATACCGAGCATGCCCAAGAGAAAGTCAGTAGGGTAGAGCCAATGGTAGTAGCCATACTCCCTCAGGTAGACAAATCTCAGAAATTTCTTCTGAACCTTCTCCAACATGAGGGAATACTTGACTTGGTGTGGGTTCTAAACCACCGACCCACTCTCAAGTGTACTCCTTCCTATACAAATACTCGACCTCGCTAAAAAAATACCACATCATATACTTATAGTTCTTTCAGTAACTTCATATTATTTATATAATTAAATATTAAAATGCAAATGAAATCCCCAGAACAGGAGATCCCAGTGAGGATATCATCGCCTCAGTCACCAGCATTTCTTCACTACTCTAGAGCAGTCATCAGCGACAGTAGGTACTATACAGCGACCACGCCACTTCCATCAGTTTCGAAAGAAATCTCTGAAAAAGAAATAAAAGTATCAAATTGTATCATATGAAATTTAACTAACTAACCATCACGCCTTTTCGCCACAGGGGTAGGCAGAGAGGAAGGACTGCCAAACAACTCGGTCTTGGCACACACTCCTTGCCTCGTTTACATTCGTACATGCTCTTCCATTATTCTGACTCTTGACATGGCCCAACTCAAGTATCTGATTCACTTGGTCGTGCCATGTCATTCTTGGGCGTCTTCGACTTCTACTACCATTCACAGGTGACATACGCTTTAATATGCAGCATTTAAGGTTAAACGAAACCTATGCTATAATCTACGCATTCACAGATAGCGCCAATTTATTTATTTTTGGTAAAAACACTTTTTTTTCAAGTTATGCTTTAAAATATTAAGGTAAATTAATTGTTTGAGCTTGTATGTATTCCGTATGAATATGAATAGTTTATTCTATAAAAAAACTCAAATCTTTCCATAAAGGCTAACAAATACAATATTGGATTGAGTCACCTATACAAAATTGGACTTGTAAGCCTTTCTCGGAAAATAGTTTATGGACAAAACTATGTATTCATATTCATATTGAATACGAGCGAGCGCAAACAATTCATTTATCTTAATATTTTAAAGCATAACTTGCAATAAGTGTTTTAACCTAAAATAATCAAATTGGCGCCATCTGTAAATGCGTAGATTATAACGTAGGTTCCGTTAAACCTTCATCAAAAACAATTCAACACACATGATCACAATATACCATAAAAAATATTAAATACATACTTCATCAATGGGAAAGGTCTTTCAGCACATTTGAGCTTTTCGACCGCCTCTCTTCATGAAAGGTTTACCCTAGTTGACGTCCAGATAATTATCCTCGTGCTGCAAGTTTGCGGGACGTCAACATCAATCATCAGCTGCAGCGAATCCTACTGCCACCGCATTAGTGTCTGTAAAAGAAATAAACATCAAATTGTATCATACAGCATTATGTTTAAAATAACACATATTACTTGTTGCTAACAAATAAATTTCTGTATCTCAAAATCAGGTAATTTGACAGTGCATATTCTGTCTGCTGAAGGTGACATACGCTGTGCTGCATTCCAAAAACAGTTCATCACATTTTATCAATATTAGTTGTGTACATATGAAACACAATATAGCACCATACAAATATAAAAATACATACATCATTGGGAACGTCTTCCTGCATATTTGATTCCTTCAACCGTCTTTGTTCTCCATTTCGTGATACACATTCCATAAACAGTTTGATGATCAAAACGCTGAAAAATAATTTTACGCCAATTAACGTCACATTATACATATATTTTTCTTATGTGTCTTAAAACAACAATACGGTAAAAATAATATTATTCTGTAAAATATTAAAATGAACTGTCTCGATTTTTACATGAAAAACGTAACCTCAAATCACAGACATAATCTTGTTGATAATTCGGTTCGAGCCAAATATGAGTATATTTATATGCTTTTAGATACATACATTATAGCATTTACTTACCTCATTATTGCTTTGTACAGCAAAATATCGTTTAAATAACCGAACCTACACGATTGTATTGAAATCGTGACATCCATTGGCCATCTTGGCTCGGCGATGCTCGGCGACATCTGTCACTTTTAGAAGTAGTGAATGAATAAAAAGGTCATTACCATCAAGAGTGAGGTAGGTACCTTTTACAAAACGAAAATCTTCGATAAACGGCTTTTTACGTTATTTTAAAATAAAATGAGATGTGCATAAAATGCAATACAACATAAAGTAATTGTTTTAAAAAGTTTTGATCAAGAACCTTGCGTTTCTTGATTGTTTTTAATTTATTAGTGTTTTCAAAGAATCTCTTAACAGTCTTAACGACCTTTGTTTAGATTTTTTTACTAGGTCTCTCGCCTTACCCGCTCCTGTAAGGACAATGGAAGAAACAGAATCGCTCTGTTGAAAATGGATGTAAGGAGACGACTAATTCGGATCCTTACAAGCGCCATCATTGTTAGTGAGCGCTATCAGTAGAGTTAACGCAAAAAGTACCAGAATCGCGCTCCTGGTCTCTGGTCGCTCGTTACGGCTTTACTAAACGGCTTTAATTATTTCGGCGACTGTTCAAGGTTAACTTTATATGCCCAATAGAGAAAAAAAAACTACGATAATTAGAAGACAGAAATAAGCCCCGTTCAGAGGGGAGTTAAATGTTCGGCGAAGAGACATTTATGACGCGACAGTCGGAATTAGATGCAAGCGCTGCCTATTTGATATTTTCGTTATAAGCTTACACGATGTTTTTATTTAAATTAAGTAGGTATACAAAACGTTTTTCAAGCATGAAGTAACGTAAAAATGATTAACTAAACATGAAATAATAAAATAAAAACATTTTTTTTAAAGAAAGACCTCGGGTTATTCATACCCCAACTAAATAACCATCACACCGTTTCTCCGCAGGGGTAGACAGAGAGAACGGACCGCCAGACAACTCGGTCTTGGCATACACTCCTTGCCTCATTCACATTCATACATATTGTTCTATTATTTTGACTCTTGACATGTCCCGACTCAAGAATCTGATTCACTTGATCGTTCCATGTTTTCCTTGGGCGTCCCCGGCTTCTACTGTTCACATTTGCTTATATATTTGTGAATATTTTAAAGTGGACTATTAACATCTACGCTTTTTACAATGCTAATCTAATGACTCTTTTTATGTTAATACTCTGTAAATGTTCCAAAACAATAAATAAATATTCTACTTACACCCCTTTCTTCGTTCATTCGCTCTGCATTTGAAAATTTCCTACTACCACCACAGCAGGAAAAAATTACTTGTGTCGTGATGGAGGACTTAGCAGACCGAGGCATTGAATATACGACGCCTGGGTGGGACAAAAACGTGATGCCAACTCAGCCACTGACCAGTCGTGAAACAGTAAGATAAAATAAAATGCGATACAAAAGCAGGACGGGGAAAAACGCACCGCGATAAAAGACCCTGTATATAAATGAGTACCTACGCATTGTTTATGATTTTATTTTGCGAAAAACAAAAATTATTTATGAATGATTCAGAGAATTGCAGAAAAACGTAGAAGAATATAAGGAAAATAGTTAGATGAAGCTGAAACTACATTTGAAGGAAGCTAAACCCCGGAGTTGCACCACTATATAATAATGTAATATGGCGATTTTCTGACGATCTAAACCCCGGAGTTGCACACTACATACTAATATATGGCGATTTTCTGACGATCTAAAGCCCGGATTTGCACACTACGTACTAATATAATATGGCGATTTTCTGACGATCTAAAGCCCGGAGTTGCACCACTATATACTAATATAATATGGCGATTTTCTGACGATCTTAACCCCGGAGTTGTACACTACATACTAATATATGGCGATTTTCTGACGATCTATCCATCCACGTTATAAATAATATGATATTTTTAAATAGCACATGGAAGTATTTAATTAATCAATTAGCATCTAAAGCACCAAACGCAAGATACACCAGAAGCCAGCAGACAATAACCTAGCAGAGGTCGCAAGCAAACATCAACATTCAGAAGTTCTACCGGAATTTTGTTTACACAAACATCGTCGTAGACAGAAAAAACATTGTGATACAAACAAGAAACCTACGATCATAACTCACAACACGCGTCAAACATTTTTGGTCCGGTATAATATCGAAGATACAAATCTGTTTAAATGTTAGGATTATCAATGGAGGGCCTGTTCGGAAGATTGCTTCCGTTGAAGGAGACTAAGTTTTCATTTCGATCCCTTTTAGACATAATCAGACAAGATTGGGTCTTTGAAACATTGAATTCAACGAGATTATTTTTACCCCAAGAGAAAACACTCTCGAGGTAACCGTCCATTCTTTGCTACAAAGCCCTCCGAGCCATGGGGGCTTGTCAAACAAAAAGTTATCATGGACTGTACTGTCATCCGCGTAACAATGAATTGGTGTACATGACAAAAGGTCGTTGATGTGCAACAAAAACAAATTCGGAGACAGAACCGATCCCTGTGGGACACCAGCATTTATCGAGTGTGAGGAAGAGGTGAAACCATCAAATTTATTAATGGTCTTAGAATACGATACTCCGATGGAGTGTTTACAAGTGATAACCGATAACAGAAAGGCTGATGTTTTAATAAACAAATAAAGTAGACCAACACAATACAGATTAGGTACAATTTTATGACTTAGTCAACATTGTAAACATACAAGTTGTGTCGTTAGGCTTTAATTGTTAAGAAACGAGGTCGAGATTGTAGGTAAAACTGTCTATAAGTCATACTCGGTCGACCCACAGTCGTGTTTTAAACAATATATGGCAATGTCTATGGAGCTTCATCGACAGCCATTCAGAGGAACACCAAAGAACTCCTGGATGACTCAATGCTACAAAATATTACAGAGAAACGGCCTGGATGAAAGCGATACCCATAACCGAAGAAGATATAGCCTGAGAACAAGAAGAGCCGACCCAACAGCCTACCTAGGCAATGAGTTGGGACGGTGCAAGGAAGAAGAAGAAGAAGTTGCTGTCATTGTCGCTATTACCCCCCGAATACTGAGCGAAAGGAACAACTGCACCTCAGGCTGATAATACCTGAATAAAATCGTAAAAAATCAAGGTTTTGTATTTCCCATGTACCTCCTTCAGAACTGGACGGATTCTTAAGATTTTTTTGTCAACTATATTAGACGAAAATATTCATGTCTGCACATTTTGCTTTTTTAAATACATTTTCTAGTTTGTATACTAAAAGTCTGTTGATGGCGTTGAAACAGGCAATTTTAACGATTTTTGAAGGGACCAACTCCTATAAGAAGTAACTTATCAAAAAAAGCAAAACGTGTCTGCATGACAGAGGTCGATGTCCATTGTCCATATTAATTTGCATTAGTGTTAAAATGCAGAGAGGAAATAGGGGAATTCGGTTTGTATGGACCAAACGCTGCCCAGTTTCCTCTAACAGCTGCATAACCTGCAAAAAACTACAACAGTTCATAAATATTTCTTGCCATTGATATGCAAATGTCTTTAAAATGGCAGCCGACGATTAACTGGTTTAAACGTATATTGCTGTAGTGCCACCAACAAAAACTGCTTCGTAATTTGCAGATCCCCAAATTAATAACTATAAAGATAATATGAAGATTCTGAACCTTAAATAATATTAAAAACACAAGCGGCAGTGTTTCAGAAATACCAGGAAGACAGAACCGTTACGGTTAAATTTGATTGCGGATCCACCATGTTTGAAATGCTTGGAATCCTGCTGCATGAGGTTAATGGTTCATGTTTCGTTCGTCCCGGGCAGCGTGATCATAAGGATATGTAAATATTGGATTTAATCGGTCTCTGCGGCCCCCAAAATGCACATCCTTGTAAATATTAAGATTACGTGACTATGTACATGAAGTTTAATTCCTTGTTTTTCACCGCCCGTACAGTGCAGACTTACAAATCTTAGTATAAAAATACGGACGAATGGTTTTATCATGATATTAGTCCTAAACACGAAACCCTAAGGTTTCAGGACTTCTTACTTGGTGTTATCTCTTCCAATAATAAGACAAATTAGGATGTGTTGGCTATCTTCCAAATAAGTTATATGTTCGTGTGCTTACTAATTGATTTATGGAGTTATGGTAAAAGTTACTATTAACATTAAACTGGACGGACGTCCTTTCTTGACTTGGCTAGAAGCAGTTCTGCCACTGCTGCTGCCAGCGGACTGGAGGAGCCCGTCAAATATTGCCGATGCCTAACCTGTAACCGTTCGTACCTAAGGCACGAACTACGATAGATGGTACTCTTCTGATATTATACACAATCTGTTGGGATATAGCAGCACTTTGTATTACTAACTAAGCTATCGACGTCTATTGAAGGAAGCTGATACTACATAAATAGTCCATACATTACACTTAGTACTACATTAGATCAACATTTCAAAACCATCTAACGATCCAATATTCCTTTAAGAGTCTTGTTAATTCTTAACCATACACAGATACCGTCTTTCCTGTGATAAGGTTAACACCATAGACATATGAATATTAGTAGACCTGCCCTAAGTGATAAAAGCGTATTATTTCCCCCTCCCATTGGAACCATTCCATTGGAACCGGCTGGGATCGAGTATGGGTTCGAGTTAATCTAAAAAATGTGATGTCATCATTCTTCTGTGAGCCAGCGTCGAGCACTCATCGGTACATTTTACGAAATAACACGGTAAAAACAGTGCTTTGTGTTTTGAAAACGTATAAAATAGAAGTGAAAAAGAGAATAAACCCAATTGTCGTATTACATTCCATAGGCAAGCATTATTTTAGACTATTTTAAGCTAATTCAGATCGCATTATATGATCGTTTTTCAAAATCCACTATCACTCGAGATACATGGCGTGTGCCCGTCGTTTTTTACTGGGGTAAGTAAATTATGAAACATTTGTAAAAGTGTCTTAACTGAATACCTCAGCAAAATATTGAACTCGACCTTATAGGCGACCTTTCTTTGCTTATTTAGACTTCGTAAAATTGTTCATTGCGCGGCGTGCAATTCGCGCTCCCATGTAAAAAGGTCTATTCATTCAAAGGCAGAAATACTTTTAAGAACTAAATGGTGATATTATAGTGCGAGATGCCTGTATACTGTCAGATTGAGTTTTGACGAATCACATATCACCAAAGCCACCTTCCAGCTCTTCGTCCCGCTGCAGTTGGTTTCTACCCCTCACCTTTCTGTTCTGGTCTATTAATATTCATATGTCTATGGTTAACACATTAAACCAATTTTTTTAAATGTGTTTGAAAATAGATGCAGGTAAAGTAAAAAAAATGTAATTATAGTAAAAAAAAAACTTTAAGACTAATAAATCTGTATATAATTAATAAAATGCTCTAGTGCCACAAAACACTATTGGCATCAGAACTCCATTGCATACTGCTAAAATCGCTTCCTTTCACACATTTTTACCAACGACTTCTCTATTTAATACTCCATTACTAGAATATTCTGCATCAACCCTTCAGTCAATTGCTTATAATAATTGTTACCCTTTGTGCTATGCATAAAAATCTTGTCTTAAACATTAGTGTATCAATTAAAAATAATAGTTAATAAATCTGTTTATAATACATAAAATGCTCTACTGCCACAAATCAGGATTGGCATCAGAACTACATTACAGGTTGCTAACTTCTCTTCCTTTCAAAAAATTTTAACAACTACTTCTCTATTCAATACTCTATTATTAGAATCTTCTGCATCAAGCCTTCGGTCAATATCCTTACCAGCCTTTCTGCCTCTCACAAACATATTTCTAAACAAATTCACCAACTTGCCCCAAGGAATCACCGTTAAAACCACATTCCAATGTTTTCTCTCTTTAAAATGCCATAACTTTGAACTTATGTGCGGTTATTACACCGAGGAAATGAGTATTTACACGTGAAATATTATAAATATTTACAACATAGCAAAAAATAATTATTAGCTAATATTGCCAGTCGTGAGTTCATGGTCACGACAGACACTCGCAAGAGCTCAGTGCGAGGTTGAGTTTTTTGAACTCGCCAAAACCATTTTGCAACATATCATTTTTCATCAATTTGAAAACATCAATGCCTGCGCCATTGCCAAAATTTCTCTATGGGGCCATTGTAGTCTTTAGAAACTAGGAAATTGGGTGGGTATTTTTATAGAATGAACTTTGTTAATTGCTTAATTTTGTTCAAACAGTCACAAAATAATATCTTTATTTGTTAATTTATTTAAAACGCTTTTTCTATAGAAATAGCAAAAATTATATAGTATTAAACATAACTGACTGCCTCAGTAACAATCTTTTGTATTTGCTCAGTGATAAATTGAAGATGTCCACTGACTTGTTATTTAGTAACTAGCTTTTACCCACGGCTTCGCTCGCATAGTATTAGTGGGAAATTACTGGCATTATTATTGGCAAAATTGTTATTATTCTTGCTATTTTGTCCAATAGAAAATAATTATTGTTTAATAGAAAATTTCAAAATTTGAGAATGACATTTCACAAATAAAAATTCTATTTTAGAAAATATATAAGTAAATAATAGAAATAGAAATTTATTTTAAGTACCTACACCCTTTATTAGTATTTTATTCATATTTAACCCAGAGTAACCTAAAAAAAAAAAAATGACAGTCCACTTCAAACGCTATGCTTTATAGCAACGTTATGCTTTTTGTTCGGAGAATAAACATTTTTAGAGATATGTAAAAAAGTACTCTTTTTAAGCCTATAATTAAAAAAAAAATACATTGTTTCCAAGGTAACAATTTGTTTGACGTTTGCAATAACTCGATTTTGTTAGGGACAGAAAACGTATGATACATAATTTCATAACGCCACAGCTCATTCATAACGCCAGAGCTTACCAATATATAAAGCCGTTGTTACTCGAAAATAATGTAGCTTTCGATTAGTGAAAGAATTTTTAAATTCCATTCGATATTTATTGCGTGAAAGAGTAAAAACCATCCATACAAACTTTCGCATTTATAATATTAGTAAGATAGTAAGATGTTATGTTAGTCGCAAAATTTCTGCAAATAAATCCCAACTTCTAGTATTATGTAGCGGAATCCGAAAGCTTATCAATGTAAGCAATTCTGGACTATCAGATGCAGCATTTCGAATTTGATGTGATAAGTCTGATAACAAGTGAGTGAAAATCCTTCTGTTCGACAATTTTAACATATTCAATGTAATAAATTAGCAACTGTAACTAAAAAATTCAATTAGTAAAACATGTGTAGAATAATATAAATTTAATTTTTATGTGTAGTTTTATTTAGTTTCTCATTAATTTAGTTTCTCATAACCCTCTTCATTACGTAAGCCTGTGTAAAGGCAGAATTTTTTTGTGAGCTTTTAGTATTCCCACGTTTAAAAAAGGCAATCAAATACATTCCTTATCACAATAATGCTGCAGCCCTTTCTTATACAAATTATCTTATTAAATAATAGTGAGACAATAGATGAGACACACAATATACGTATGTCTGTTTCCTTCCAAGTACTATTTTTTTTTTCCTTTAGAGGAAGCAGACATACGTGCGTAGTGTGTTTCATCTGTTGTCTCACCATTATTTAATGTGTAAGAAAGAGCTGCAGCGTTATTGTAATAAGAAACGTATTTTTATTGCCCTTTTATACAGTCGCCGTTCCGTATACGTGGGAATATTAAGCGACTAATCACATTTTTTATGCCATCTGGAAGAGTGTTGAAAATTCTTGTCGTAAAGAACCCTAAAGTTACGTTGACTATAGAGTCGTACGAGTTACAGGAATTTGGATTAATCTTTGTTAGTATTTCGAGGTTGATTGTTAATTGGTTTATATTAAATGTAAACCCACTCTTGTCAGAGTATACGTCAAGCCCTTCATCGTGAGTACAAAGACCAACAAGACTGATAGTGATTATAGAAAGAGGAATTAATATCATAATTATACCATTGAAGAAATACGTTGTTATACAAAGCGGAAGAAATCAGCTTTTAATCGTTGATACAGACTGAAGGCGCCTTAATTCAGGGTTCTTATGCCTCATTAAACAACTGTAATCATCGAATAATTGTTTAATGTTGAATTTGTCAAGAAACTTTAGGGGAATTTGATTGATTGAGTATAAAAGGAACAAAGAAACGACCAATTGCTTGTTATAGCAATTGACCGAGCGTAGCGAAGTCCTGTTTCAACTCGACGGTTTGGCATTTCATATGTCTGTAAATTTATACGTTACGTTTCCGGTTTCGAAAATCTGCTGAATCCACTTTATTATTCAAGCAAGCCTTACTTTGACTAGATGGCTAACTTTTAACGTTTGACACTAGACGAAGAGTGTTTTTTAAAATATAATAATAATAATAGTTTATTCCAGAATATATGCAGGGGTAGTGCAATGCAATACATTCCATATTTTGAAATAACAAAAGGAATTAGACAAATAATTGGTTAAGGTAAAAAAAGTAAATAACAACACATAAATAAAATAAAAAAACGAATAAGTACAAAAAACACGAGAAATGAAACTGAGAAAAATAATACTAAACGCTAAAATGAATTGATGCAGCTGTTTACGGAGGGTATTTCATCGTCTCCCGTCTCCAGACGGCATTCAGGGGCCAAAATGGATATTTCAGAATCTTTGTGAAGTTGGGATACCCTTATCTATTTGGGGGCACCCAGGGCTAAACGCATGACTTTATTTTGGAATGTTTGAAGTTTTTTCAGGGGGCCCAGATGGGATTTAATAGTTAAGTTAGTTTTGGCCTCATCGTTGATTTATAAATTAGATGGCTAACTGTGAATAGGTGGCTAACTTTGATTAGGTGGCTAACTTTGACTACATGGATAACTTTGACTAGATGACTAACTTTGACTAGATGACCAACTTTGACTAGGTGACAAACTTTGAACAAGCTTTTCAATATCTTTTGAGCCTTAAAAAAGTTGACTTTAACAAGTTTGTTTTTAACTAAACAACACAGAAATGTTTTCCTTACTACTTGTGAAATTGATCGAACAATTTGAATTATCCAAATTCTTTCTTGAGCAGATAAAAAGATTTTATTGGCCTGTCCAGGCCAAATTATTGGCGACATTACTTCTAGAGATAACCCGTTCAGTGTTGGAACTTCACAAATACTTGTATACGTGTGTTTTGCATAATACAAGTAGCGCACATTGCGGTAAACACTAATTACTAATTATTATGACTCCCTTTATCGCATCAAGCGATAATAAACCTATTAAGAACAATATATTTCTGCAAACAATTCGTGCGTTGCCTGTACTTCCAACTACAACGATTTCAACTTTGTAATAACTGACAGTAAACTGCCAATGTTTTTATCCACATGGGTTATCTTTTCAATGTACAACTCCCACTCGAGGCAACTCGAAATAGCAGAAATGAGAATACTTAGATGATCGGCAGGAGTATCACTGGAAGATAGGATTAAAAGTTCACGTATTCGCGGTAGCCTAAGTGTCACAGACACTAAACAGTAAGCTAGAGGAAAGACAGTTGAGATGGTATGGGCACATAAGACGGAGACCAAAAGACCACACAGTGAAGCAGGCAATGTCTATGGGAGCTTCATCGACAGTCATTTAGAGGAAGACCAAAGAACTCTTGGTGACTAAATGCTCCAAAATACTTCAGAGAAACGGCCTGGATGAAGGCGATACTCAGAACTGAAGAAGCTACAACCTGAGAACGAGAACCCAAAAGCCTACCTAGGCAACGAGTTGGGACAGCGCAAGGAAGAAGATATGGGTTGTCTTTTCATATGAGTGTGTAGAAAAATTAACTTGGCAATTTTTAAAGCTAGGGTAATAATTGTACATCATCTGCCCTGATGATGGACACTGTAATATACGGAACCTTGGCTAAAGAAGGAGTGGAATTGTGGTGGCATTAATAGTTTAAGGGTATGTTGCGAGGCCGAAGATGTGGGGAAAAACAGAAAGAAGAGAAGAAAAGCGAAGTTGGAAAAACTTGGTTTTCCTATCTACCAAAAATAAAGCAACTTTTTGGTTCAATTAGAATAATGATTCATTGGGTAATCAGCCTAGCATTCTGTTCGCATTTACAAGTGATACAATTGGCAATTAACCCTTAGATCGGCAACTTCATCTGCTATAGGCAGATTAATAGAACCCAAACGAAAGCCAAATACTAAGTTCGAAGATCGTGCTTTCGAAGTATCTGGGCCTAAGGCTTGGAATAGACTCCCTCCGGAATTAAGATGCATAAAAAGCCCAACAGAGTTTAGGTCCAGACTAAAAACTTACCTTTTCGGGCTCTCATACACTTAACTTAATTTAAATATACCTATCTGAGAGTATCATACTTGTATTGCCTATGATATGTCTTAATCACACTTTTCTTACTGAATTAAAATTACTCGAATCCTTACACATCAATCTGTCTCAAGGAAGATCAAATCCTTGTACTACTGCACCGCCCACCATTAAATGTTGCTTTTACTTTCCAAAATACACTCATTAAAAATATATATTACATATTAATTTTAAAATATTTTCAGGATCAAACAAAATGTGTTCACAATTATGTCCTCTGCGTGCGAACTCTATCTAAATTTCTTCAAATAGACAATAAACAGTGTTAATTTTAAGCGACCTCCCAGGTAAGTATAGTCCTGTATTAATTCATTTTTAGGCAGCAACGCGTTCATTGGTCAAAATATTTTACATATATTTTCGTATCGGTGATCAATGAACCGGTGTATGCAATTTTTAGCCATAAGTTGTTTTTAATTGTTTGTCTAGCTTGTAGTCTTTCTAGATTTTAGGCATGTATGGTAAGTTTGTACAGCGCCCTTGAGGTGATTTTTCACAAATACGATTCCACCACACATACATCTTAGGGATCTTATTTCTACAGAATTCAGTCTACTTTCGTCTTTCCAGCCAATTCCATGGCTCACTGCCATTCAACCTCAAATAAAAATACACAATAGTGTCATTCATAGTGCTGTATGTTACCGTTAGTTCTTTCAAGGCCATGAGAAAATGCCAATACTTTGTGAGACCATTTCTACAATGAACAAAACAGGCGAAATATTCATACACACTAGAGATGACCCGATAAAAGGGTTGTAGGGGTGTCTTTGTGCCAATTTTATGTAACCCCAACAGGGTAGTTTTGTCTCTCACGCCGTTGAATGCTTGCAAAAGCAATATCTATGAATATGTCCCAACTATATCTATGAATATGTGATACCATTTTCCTATCTCCTTTTGTTATGTGTGGAAGAATATTTTATCAAAAAAACTTAAACTTTAGCACTGGAGATGTGCAAATTTTTATTTTTTTTTGTAAGCATGTGTACCAAAGTTATACTCTGATTTTAACTTCTGTTTGTGGAGTCCTATTTACAAATTAGACTATATTTTGTTACAATACTTTTATAGATGGGTGTAGTGAGTAATATATTAAAAAAATATTCAAATATACATATTGTTTTCAAAGATATATCGATTTAAAAGATATTCCATTTACTCAAACGGGTTCATAGTTTTTGCCCGCCTGAAGTGTATTACTACTGGTGAAATTGATCGAACATTTTCAAATATCGAAATTCTTTCTTGAGCAGATCATAAAATTCTTTGGTCTGTCTGGCGTCTAGCGGTCAAAGGTTTTATGTAATTGGCGATATCAATTTACTTTCAAAACATTAAAGATCATACTTCTAGGAATTTTCTAAACAGTAGTCATATAGAACGAAAACAATATAATAGAGACAGTGCCAATTTAATTATTTTTTCCATCTGATCTAGTGCACCCTGAATTGGTGCAAATTTCGTGAAGCCAGAATCAGTTCAAATACGAGAGAACTGTAAAAAACAGAGACTTAATTTCCTGAGTTGAAGAATTTTATTTTGGGATTCATAGTAAGTTCTCTGCTATACAGAAAGTACATAAATATTGGTACGTACAATATCGCCTAAAAATCTAAAATCACGCCCAAACATACGAAAAGTCATCAATTGAAATAGCTGTCACCAAAACTGCAGTTTCTTCAAGCCGTTGACCAAAATAAAACGGTCAGAAATAAACATTGCATTGCAGAAAAATTGGATGTACTATTTTTTTATATAACATAAATTCATAAATAATTACGAGAATAAAGAAGAACACGTTGTTACCTAGATCTTAGAATGGAAAAACAACAGGCATAATTATAACAATATTCAAGACATTGCAAAAACATTAATGCTGTAATAAAAATTGTTTCAAAAGTTATAATACAGTCATAAACAGTGAAATGCAAATTATTATTAATATAATACCACATTTCAGAGAGCTTTAAATAATACACTTTCTAAAATTAATTAAGCTGAAAAGAATGCACTCATTATTTAACTGTTGAATTAATTAAAGAATGATAACTTTTACGCAATAATTATCTAATTAGGTTGTAAATTACATTTTAACAAACTTTAATTATGTTACTTTTTTCACACTTTTGTAAAAAAATAATGCAGCCTTATAGGGGAGACCTTGAGGAACACCTTTATATTATTATGTGGGTTTAGGAGTGCGTCCATGAAATCCCCAAAAAAAAACAATGTTCATAATCGAACACACACACAACCACAACAATAACAACAACTCAAACTGACGTTTAAAGCAAAATGGCGCCGGCGTTTCGCCAACAATTCACAACAATGATAACAACTCAAAACAGTAAAATTATTTGACTTGTTTTTAGGTTATGTTAGATTAATTCATTGTCTATTTTACATGTACGCGACATACATTTCATAGCGAGAAAACAGTATAACAGCATGAATTGACGTTGTTTTTTTTTAGTTAGGTTATGTTAGAATAATCGTCTTTCATACGTGTACGCGACATACTTTTTCATCGCGACAAAACGCGGCGGGCTATGGTACAGGTGGCGTGCTGCCGGCCAAATATCTGCCCACATACTAGCGGCTAGAACCGGCTCTCTAAACCGAGTTCGAAGTAGTTGGTTCTCGCTTCCATAGGTAAGGCAGGTAATGATATTGCCGACGGACGCGACGATAGCCGAAGGACGGGAATCGCCGAAGACCGGCGGAGAAAGCCGAAGACGAAAGATGCACGAAATTTAAAAAACCAACTGTTCTTTGATTATAATTATTTATTCGATGGAAAATTGTTGACAGAAATTATCTTCGTCAAACATATATTTGAAAGTTGTGTAAAATTGTAATTAAAACAGCCCATGTTCATAAATTAATTTTAAATAACATAAGAGTTCAATCTGACCGTTATTTTCAAAAATTGGAAATGATTTTGTCAAAACTCAAATTGTCAGACAGAAGAATTTTCACAGACTTGGTATTTCTTTATAAAATTCTAAGTGATTTAGTTGATGGTCCGGTATTGCTTGAATTGATAAGCTTCCGGATTCCTCTACGTAATACTAGAAGTCAGGATTTATTTCAGTGCAGAAATTCTGCAACTAACTACCATATGTATTCCTCTTTGCCCAGAATACTAATGGAGGGAAATAATTATACCAAGTCAGTGGACATCGTCAATTTATCTTTAGACAGATACAAAATGCTGTTACTGAGGCAGTTCAGTTATGTACAATAAATATTGTATATTTCTTAGTAAAAGAAATAAATACTGTATATTTCTTAGTAAAAGAAATATATAGATTTTTTTATTTGTTGGTAAAAGAAATATATAGTATATATATTTTATTTAATCAAAGTGTAATTTTTAAATTGTATACGTAAAAACCCCGAAAAAGGGCGTAAATAAATAAATAAAAAAAATATATGTTATCATAAATTTATTATTATATAAATTATCAAGTCACAAAAAATAATCGGTTAAAATCCATCATCAAATATACTAAATTCAGTTGTCTAAACGTGGTTGTTTGTCCCGGGAAATGTGGTTCCTCCGCACAGGGGGCCATGAAGAAAATAGTTTCCCTCAGGGCCTATGTCATCTTTGGGGATGCTGTGTGGAGGGTTTTTTTCAGGATGGAGAG
Organism: Limnephilus lunatus; assembly: GCA_917563855.2. Taxonomy (NCBI): domain Eukaryota; kingdom Metazoa; phylum Arthropoda; class Insecta; order Trichoptera; family Limnephilidae; genus Limnephilus; species Limnephilus lunatus. The sequence goes on from OU830603.1 coordinate 55,823,042, forward strand.
GAGAGGAGAGTTCTGGGATTGATTGTAAGGAATCTGTGGTTCAGTATGTCCAGGTTAACCGCCGCCAAGACCTAGACAAACAACACCCCCATGAACCCGGGCACCCCTGCTAAATCACCAAACGTAGCCAACCACTTGAGTGACTTATGGCAGAGGTGTTGGTTATCCAATAAATGATTCCCTAGGCTGCGGTACCCATTCCCTCCTTCTAATTGAATTCAACGAACTCAAGTTTGTCATTTTCAAAATTGGAAATGATTGAAGGAAGAATAATTCAGAAACTGACTAACTACCCATCACGCCGTTTCCCCGCAGGGGTAGGCAGAGAGGAAGGACCGCCAAACAACTCGGTATTGGCACACACTTTTTGCCTCACTCACATTCATACATCGTCTAATTCAGACATGCGATAAAGAAGATACCTACCTACGTATAATAATAATATTTGAACAGAAAATAATTTTTCTTGCCTTTTTTTAAATTGGAATTACGAGATAATATCTAATGATTTTTCGCACAATATCAGGTATAAATTAAAATTTGAAATATTTCAGATTTATGTTTATCTCATCACATTGACTTTTTGCTTTTAGCAGTTTGAATTTGAATAACATCGCTTCTTCAAATATATTATTTATATCCGATTTTAAATGTAAACCTTGGAAAAAAATAAAGTGGATCCCTGAAAACAGTTTTTACCGCTTTAGAAATGTCTTAATCCCGGTGAACGCCGGGCACAGACCACCAGTAATGAATAAATCTAGAATCGAACAAGAAATACCTGTTTTCGGCCCATTTACCTCTCCCATACGCAGTTAACTAGGTAATACCATCGTACTTCACCGTCAAAATACCATAAAGTCCACACACGCAACTACATTACCTAACACACTGAATACATAAACAGGTAGAAGTGAGCAGCGGGCGTTTCAGTGTGCCCGAATAAAGTTCGACAATGTTTCCGTATTTCTGGAAACAACGATCGAACCTTTTCGAAGCCTGTCTCGACACAGGTATATCCTAGTGAGACAGGCATACAAATAAAACCATTGTAAATATAATTTCTTATAGATAAATAAAAAAAATAAAAATATCGAAACTATAATGTTTTCCATTTTAACATTTATTTGAATTTAAACAATATAATATACATGCTTTTATATACGCGGAAGTGAGTGGGAGGGGGAGGAGATGGGGAAAGGAAGTTTGGGAAGTTCGACTATATACTAGATGGTGATCCGACAGTTGGCACCACGAAATTATAATTATTATGAAATCATTATTTATTTGGGCATTATTTACCAATTTCAAATCTTGCATTACCGGAAAATGCTCAAAGTCCCATGGACCGACATGATCACCAACACAGAACTTTTCAGGCGAGCTAGAGCAGATATAGAGCTGCTAACATTAGTAAAAGTCGGGAAAATTTCATATTTTGGTCACATACTTCTAGGGGAAAAATATCACTTACTCCAATTAATTTTAAAAGGGATGATGTACATACATAGGTTCCCCGAGGGCCTGGTAGGAGACAAATAATGTCATTGTTTGTATTTCTTGGGAATGAACTATGTAACAATTTCTAGACATTTTGTTTTGAAAAGATTAATTTCTATGTACATTTGTCACTTAAAAATGAAACCAACCTAAATAAATCTAATCATTTTTGTACTGGCATTGAATTTTAAGTTATTTTTAGGTTTTCTAGTGAATGATACGGATGTGTCGAAACCGTTAGTAAACAATAAAGAAAAGTAACAAATGTACATAGAAAATAAAACTTTTCAAAACAAAATGACATTCCTTACTGCGAATTGTACGAGTGGAACAGTATTAGAAGTGTGGAGGAGCTATTCCGGGCAATGCAAGATACAGATACATTTACCAGAGTGATCGCCAACGTCGCCGCGTCGCGTCGAGAGACCTGATAAGGCACACAAAAAAGAAGAAGAAATCTAAAATCGAGTTCAAAAATAAGTTTGTAAGGATATAAAATGAATTTATTTACAGTGTAGATTTTTTGTACTATGCGCTAGTATAAGCATATACAGTATGTAACAAGTAGTTTTTTTCTTGATGCATTTGAATGAAAATACGCTTTATACTTTTGTGATTCGGCGGTACACCCACTCTGCACACCCTTCGGGGAAACTTAGTTATTTTGTGTAAGTAGGTATACCGTTTTTTCCCTAAACCGACTGCAAATTGAATATAAGTACGCCGAAGGAGATAACTGTTGGGGGATCAACTGTCATGGAATTATAATAGATCTGGTAACCAAATATGACCAAAACCATTTCAAGAAACGTACAATTTACGAATAGTGGTCTTTCAGGAAGGCGTTAATCCGTTAATTATAGATTTTACCACAACGGCAACCCTATTTAAGCTCCATTACTGCGGTACTATCTGTTCTCAAATTGTCAAAAATCTGCCATAAGTAAGCACAATTTTTCCTTACTTCTGATGAAATAGAAAAAAAAATCAAAATATTTCTTGAACAGATAATCAATTCTTCGGTGTGTTTGGAGTCTAGGATTCGAAAGGGAAAAGTGGCGACAACAGTCTTCTTTGAAACAGGTATAGACAGATACCAGTTCTAGATTTTTTCTCTTCAGTGCCCTCAGTACTCGGATCGTGCATACAACAGAGGTCAATACAGACGTATCGTAGTTTGGTATAACGGTGATTCTCAGGCAGCAAACGACCACTGTAAGATACGTCCTTGACCTCTAAGGCCTACGAATATAAGAACCTAACTTATTGCCATAATAATAATTTTAAACACATATTTAAGGAACATTTAAGATTGCTAACGTTATAATTTATAGTTGGTACCTGGTTGGTAGTAATAAAACATTCATATTTATGAAAACAACATACTAAAATTTATGATAATTGGACACAAGAATTATTACGGAAAACGTTAATGATGTGAAATATTCAGGAGTTATATAGGAGTATTATATTAAAAAACTAACCTTTCACAAGCATGCTGAGCATATTCAAAATAAATTGTGAAGAAAAATTTTTCAAATATCGAGAAAAGCTATTATACTATAAGACAATCAGAGCCAGCGAAAGAAAGGCGATATACGCCCTCGAAATGTGTTGTTTCTGGTATGTAATTCATAACATAAACTAAAAAACACGATTGGTTATAACAACTCACAAATTTAATACTTTAAAATGAACGATTAAGATTAATTAATCAGTGATTAAGAAGTATCACTTGCTCCATTTAATATTCAAAGGCAAGACAGAGGGTCGCCGAAGGCCTGGTAGGAGACAAATGTCTTGGCTGCGAAATATACGAGAAAGGACCGGCATTAGAAGTGTGGAGGAGCTATTCTGGGCAGCGCAAGACAGAGAGACCTTTTCAAGAGTGATCGCCAACGTCGGGGGGACCTGATAGGGCACACAAAGAAGAAAGAAGAAGAATCAGTGATAATGATAATCGTAACGATTATTTTATTCTTTTTTTTAAATTGGTAAACTAATATTTTAAGACAAGATTTTTTATACATAGCACACTGGAGGTTATCCACCGCATACCCGCCCCGGTATAAGTAACTTATGGTTACTCCTTCAGGGCTCTCACAAGGAAGCTAATTTTTTTATTTGAACGTCTCTACATTTAATTAAACAAAACTAGACCCCCAATGTCCCCGCATACGGTGTTAACGAGCAGTATGCAAGTGCTTTATATGTACAGGTTAGTATTAAATAATTAAATAAATATATACATTACCTCTTTCTTTGGGGAAAAGCAGAGGGGAGAAATAAAATTTTCAAGTGTAGGCGGTATGCCTACCCTGCCGGTTTATTGTGCATAAAATACATCACTCAATTTTCATGTGGTTGCTGGTAGGGAGCGAGTGTGTCACAGATACACCCGGCAGTCCTGTTGAGAGGTGCATGTTTTCAGGAAAGCCAAGCTTGAGATTGGTTTCCGCGCCCCTAAGCCGACTTCCCGGTGATGCATTGACGACACGGCTATTTGGAAGTGGATACATATATACTATACATAGCACAAAGGGTAACAATTATTATAAGCAATAATTATTAGTCTGAAACACTCATCTACATTGAAAAAATCTCACGAGAAAAGATACATGCCGCCGACGGGACTTGAACCGGCGTCCTTCTGATTTCCGGTCAAATGCTCTGACCACTGAGCTACATCGGCTTATCTCCTACCCGCCAAATAATTCAATATATACTAGTGTTCATTCAACAATAATTACTGCTCATTACATTTTTCCACGTGAAAACCACCAACTTTATTTTTTTGTGAGAAAGGCATTGTAAGTGCTAATCTCCCACTAGGTGGCGTCGATTTTCAGGCTAATAATTATTGCTTATAATAATTGTTACCCTTTTTGCTATGCATAAAAAAATGTCTAAAAACGTTAAGTAGTTTACCAATTTAAAAAAGTAATAATTAATATTTGATAAGTTAAAGTATTTCACCAAAAAATGAAGACATAATTTGTCTCGACGCCACCTAGTGGGAGATTTAGCACTTACGATGCCTTTCTCACAAAAAATAAAGTTGGTTGTTTTCACGTGGAAAAATGTAATAAGCAGTAATTGTTGAATGAAACACTAGTATATATTGAATTGGCGATCAAATAACAGCTGAAATCATAGAATCTGAATAACCTGAGTGTTTTTAATTCAACCTTCAACCAAATGTTCACTAGGGTCTGAGAATTCAAATATGGTGTGTATTTGAAATTATTAAAAATTAATTGTTTGGAAAATACATGTTTTTTTATGTCTTTTCAATTTTGGAGGCGGGTATGGGTACCGCCGCCTCAAAGCATTATTGGATAACAAAATCCCATGCCACAGGTCACTCCAAGTGATTCATGGTGATTAAACAGGGATGCCCAGGTTCAAGGGTGAGGCTTATCTAGGTCTTGGCGGCGAATGCGTTTGCCCACATCCTGCGTGGCTGGCCGGATCGGGAGATACCGGTTGAAGGAGGCCTGTTTAGCCAAACTCTCGACCCATCGGCTTATACCGCAATGGGAGGAATGGATACATACGTCCGTTACTCCCGGATACGTTAACCCCAAATTAATACCCCTACCCAGCCCCCATACCCTTTTCCTTCCAGAACTTTCCTTCCTTCCTTTCCTTAAAAATACCAGTTTTCTGAAAATTATAAAAAAAAACACTTATCTTGAACAAAAAACAAAATAAAAATATCCATTACAGAATTTTCGAATTTAAAACCTTTGTTTATCCAGTCATTAGTTCCCCCCTAGTCACTAGTTTGCACGAGGAAAAATGTAATAAGCAGTAATTGTTAAATGAAACACTGGTACGATTATATATTGAATTATTTGGCGGGCAGGAGGTAAGCCAACGAAGCTCAGTGGTTAGAGCAGTTGACCGGAAATCAGAAGGACGCGGGTTCGCATGCATTTTTTCTCGGGAGATTTTTTCAATGTAGATGAGTGTTTCAGGCTAATAATTATTACTTATAATAATTGTTTCCCTAAATTTATTTACGGATTTACATTTAGAAACATATCCTTCTTAACGTAGAAACTTCTCAACAGCTATAGGTATTTCACATTCATTTCTATTTTTGGCTCTGTTTTCTGTTATTAACATTTGTGCAAACATTGAATCCGACGATATCCATATTTGTGTAAATAATAAATATATAGAATAAAAAATAACATACAAGAAATGCGATGTGGGCGTATCTCGTGCTCCAAAAGTCCGGCCAATCGGGCCTCAATTTTCAATACCAAATTGTTCTTCATCATCATCATGAAATTTAAATGGGATGTAGATATACGATGTAAGTGTAAGAGTGACAGATAGCGTGATAAAATAGGCTTAAGTATTATCTTTAGCCTATTTTATCATAAAAGCCATTTCTAGTAATAGAAGGCAATTCTAGTGCGTTATTATCTATTTAGTGGGCAAACGTATGGCGCTTAAGCCATTTTCCCTTTCCAGCTGTATGGCGCTTAAGCCATTTTCCCTTTCCAACTGCATGGCGCTTAAGCCATTCTCCCTTTCCAGCTGTATGGCGCTTAAGCCATTTTCACTTTCCAGCTGCATGGTGCATAAGCCATTTTCCCTCTCCAGCTGTACGGCGCTTTAGCCATATTTCCTTTCCAGCTGTATAGCACTTAAACCATTTTTAGATACTTTTCAACTGTATGGCACTTAATCCATTTTCCTTTCCTACTATATGGCGCTTCAGCCATTTTTCCTTTGCAGCGTCGTTGTAATTCTAATTTTGAATAAAGAAAATGAAAATAATTTTAGGTTATTTTAAGTATTTATTTATTTATTTATGCTACAAAAAATACCTTTATTAATAGGTAGGTTTTATATATCACTAGCCTGAATTTGCTCAAACAGTAATTTTTAAAATCACATTCAAGGTCAAAGCAAATCCCAGAGTTCTAGATTTCATTCAAACGGAGTTACAGACAGACACAGACACACCACAACCGAAATTAGCATTTTAAATGCCTTCCAATGTCACAATTTCTCATTAGTCATTAGTCATTAGCATTGAAAAGTGATGTATCTCATTACTGCATCAGCTCGACCTTCCGATTTGGGGGAAGGTCGCCAAAGGTCACTGTGCCACTGTACTGATATGGTATGTACACTGTACGTGAATCAGTGATCATTGTTTGCAAAATGGACCTCTTCGTGCTAAAATTAACATTAAAGTATTATTAAATTACAATATATTATTATTCATTAGATTTTCGTATTTTTGAGCGCAGGCACGTATTTGGGGTCTGAATCTATTTAAGACTAGCTGGTTCCCGGCATGCGTTGCAATGCCATATTCAAAATAAATACATTTTTCTCCCGGAATCACCTTCCTGTGCGTCCCCGTTCCCCTCCCGCGTCTAATACATTCTTACGTTTCTAACACTTACATTTTTAAACTCGGGATATCTTTCGAATGCTATTTCCGAATTGAATATTTCAAAAAGTTAAATAAAGGTATTGAAGCATTCTTGAATATGAAGTAATGTATTATTAGTATAGGACTAAAACCAAGATACAAATAAAGAGCCTTTTCAAGCGGCGACATTTTATTTAAATTTTTAAAATAAAAGAACACTTCATGTAGCATAACTATAATAGTTAGACATATGCTGTCGCGACACTTTTTGTAAATAAAGATGTGTTCTGCAAAGTCGAAGTACATTATTTTATTCTATCATCAATAGTTTTCGCAGCGCACGCGATGTAAAGAATATTTTAGGTAATTTTTTTACACCCTGGGTTACATTATTGGGGTTTTAGTAAGGATCACTATTTTTTTTTTTGAAATTATAATATAGCCTATGTCACCCGGGGATAGTGTAGCTTCTTAACAGTGAAAGAATTTTTCAAATCGGTTCAGTAGTTTCGGAGCCTATTTAATGCAAACAAACAAACAAACAAATCTTTCCTCTTTATATAGTGTAATAATAATAATAATAGATAATAGATAGTGGATAGAACATTGACAAGAACTGCAATTTGGGATGGGTTATGGGGGTTCCTTGACAACCTCAGAATCACGCAATTTTAACACCACTTTGAAAAGCCATTAAAAGTTATGAAAAAAAAAATTTAAAATAGCACATAACCTAACCTAACCTAACCTGTTTAACCATTTTTTTTATAGATATATATTGTTTTCATCACTATCTCTGCCTTAGGTTAGGTTAGGATAACCCCCAAGTGGTTCGCTACGTTTGGCGACTTATTATGGGTGCCCGGGTTCATGGGGAGAGGTTTGTCCGTATCTTGGCGGCCGATGCGTCTGCCTACCAGCTGAGTGGCAGGCCAGATCGGGAGTGACTGGTTGAGAGACCTTTTCGCCATGCACCACTTTGAGAGGGGTGGATTCACACGTCCGTCACTCCTGGACACACTGACACCCAGATTCCTACCCACCCCTCATACCCTTTTCCTTACAAGAACTTCCCCTCCTTCCTTTTCGCAACCCGGAAGATGACATGATGCCCCGAAGGGAATTTTTTATTCAGGGCCTTCTGTATGGAGCACAATAAAACCATAACCGAAAAATGGTTCTTAAGTAGGAGATTTTCATGGTTAAAGCAGTTTTTAAAGGCCTGATACATTATTTTTTCTGGGCTTATAAAAAGACTCGACAAAAAATTGACGATTATGTCAAACGCCAAGTTGTGTCCTACTTACAGATTTAATTAAAGCATCCAAGACATTTTATCCTTTGAAATAGTGAGAACTAAAATTAGGCCACTGTGGCTACATAGATATTTATTTAACGCCCAAAGTTTTTTTTTCATATTTGGTAGTACAAATCATGACAGATGATTTTTAAACACATAAAGAAATAATAAAAATAAAATTTGATAAAAAATGTACACAAGTCATAAAAATACAAAAATACAGCGATTTCATTACATAGGTTTAAAAAAATACAGATATGTTTAGGAATGGTTATTTGTGGGTTGGGCCACTCTTACGCTGAGCGCCTTATTTCTAAGCATGCAAATTTTCAAACCACAAATGTGTGATTTTGCATTACTTCGTAGTGCTTAGTCTAAAAAACAAATTGTATTGTGCTCCCTCTGTAGTCGATCAATCAACGCGTCGTTTGCAACTTTGTGCATGCCTTATCGGTACACAAGTTTAGTGTTAAGATGCAATCTAGTCCGTGTTCTGCGTTACATGCACAGTGGAACGTGCGGGGAATACGGATAGTGCTGTGCAATAATACATAGTACTCGCAATAAAGCCGATAATACATTATACAGCGGTCAGAACCGCTTCAAGATCGGACGATAGAGTTGACGGCAGATAAGGTTGACGTTGGGTGCAGTTTGTTTGACAACTAATCGCATGAATGTATATATGTACTATCGATTAGTAAACAGTTAATGGTTTAAAATGGTTTATTTAAAAATAAGATATAGGAAAGATTTAATATGATTAAACAGCTAAATATAATCGTATATTATCGAATACAGACAAAAATTAGGTTATCACAATAAGAAAATGAGTGACATTTTCCGAAAAGAGATGATTACTTAAATATCGTGTTTTTCTCGAAATTCGTTATTTTACGAGATTACTTTATACATTAGCTCCACACAGGTGCGGACACTATGTCGAAAGAAAGTATCGATACTGTACTCATGAGTAGTATCGGAAAAAAAATCGTACTCGTAAAAGTATTGAAATAAAGTATCGATAATTCAAAGTATCGAGTACATTTCATAGGGCTTGATTTACAGCTCTGACCGCGTTAACTACGTATCAACCCCCTCCCCCCCCAGGAACAAATTTTCAAATTCAAGTATCTATTTTAGTTTGAAAAGGTAATAGGACGTCAGCGTCAGTGAAATGAAAAAAAGAAACAACCAAATTTAAGTTCGTATAATCAATAATAAAAAAGGACCTGTAAATTCCCAAATTCCTATCTTAGGTACTTATAAAAAAGTGTAATGCTTTTTTTGTATAAAATCGTTGTGCATATATCGACATTATGTATATATAGACCACCATAACAAGGGCATCAGCCTAGTATGGTGGTCAAAAATCCACAAATGACGTAACCATAATATGCAATGAATGAAGAAAAATTTAAAAAAATATATATTAAAAAAATCAACTGCAAATATAAACGTGCGTAATTAAATAAATAATGAAACACAGCTGCCCTGTTAAAACACGAACTAAATACAAAATCCTTCCATGACACACTAGATAGCTTGTGCTTGCAATTATACCAACGCTATGGAATGTTTTAGAAGGTTTGCTACGATTGAACTAGATGGCGTTGGAACAAACATGAGCCGCTTAGCCAAATTTTTAAAGGTACTATCGATACTTGCCAAATAGTACTCATTTAGTAAAAGTATCGAATACAAAGTATTGAGTACAAAAGTATCGGTATCGAAAGGAAAAGTACTCGATACCACAAAGTATCGATACTTTTTTCGTGACCCTACACACAGGAAGCCTTGAGGAAAATAATTCCCCTAAGGGCGTATGTAAACTTTGGAGATGCTGTGTGGAGGGTCTTTTTGTGTAAAGATGGAGAGGAAGTTCACTTGGGGTAACCTACGAGGTGTTAGCAATCCAATAAATGGTTCCCGGGGCGGGGGTACCGATACCCGCCTTCCAAATTGAAAAAGGATCGACGGAAATTGCAAGAAAACATTTTTTCAAACGTTTTTTTTAAATGTACAAAGAAGTGACTTATTAAAGTTACTTTTAGAAAGGAATGCGATATTTAAACAATTAAAAGCAAGTCGAAGCGTGGAATAAATGACTAGTTATGCCCTTTTTACATGTCAAGACAAATTGACCGGTTAGTGGCTGTGGTGATTCCCACCCTGTTCGCGGGTTCAAGTCCACCATCATTGCACAAGCAACATCTTTCGCTTATAATGGTCGTAGTAGAAGTTTTCATAATTTCGTCTAGTTATTCGGAACTCGGGAATGTATTTTCTTTATAAAAGAGAATAAATGACAATAAATGCACATATAAATTTGTTGTAGACCACTTTTATTTATGAACACTCTACCGGTTTCGGAAGCACCCTTCCTTCGTCAGGAGAATATTATAACAGTTATAATATTCTCCTGACGAAGGAAGGGTGCTTCCGAAACCGGTAGAGTGTTCATAAATAAAAGTGGTCTACAACAAATTTATATGTGTATTTATTGTAAATTATGGCGAGCCACAAAGTTAATGCTTTTTATAAATATGAGAATAAATGAATTTGCGTACCAAACACATAAAACCTAACATCGAAATGTACTGTAAAATGTTTCAAAATCAGCGTCTCTAGTTGGAACAGATAGGCACTCTAGGGTCTTTAGATGGGGCGTGTTTTACAATTCGGTGGAATAATTCAGCCCCAAATGAGTAATATCAACACACCCCATCTAATTCAGTCGCCTCGCTTCGAAAGCATAATGGTAGCCACACTGCGGCCAACTTCCAACTTTAGGACGATTGTATGGTGGGGTAGTTCGTGCGTTGGAAGTTCGAGTTGGATGGTTGGAATTCGAGCTGGTCCTGGATCGCCTCCGAGACGATCGGCGATGGCTTGTTCGTGCGAGTTGGCCCAAAACAACAGTCTGCGCAATATTATTACGGGAGAGTTGCATAAAAATTGTCTTCAATTATTATTTTTTTAGCTTTACGAATAGAAATCAATATTATGGAAACCAGAGCACCACCTGCACAATGGGGTATTTCCACAAACGGGGGATTCTGTTGAAAATGTACGGAACATTTAAGTATCATTTTTCTGATTTTAATCAAATCTTTGTTTTTTGTGCTTTCATTCAATATTATTGATTTTAAAAACGATCCAAAACTAACAAAATCAAAACGACCCGTGATTCGCAAATCGGATTGTGACGTCACAAGCATCGCTCAGCTTGGCAAGCATAAATAAAGACTGTCAGTGACCGACCACGCTCGTGATGTCACACGATAGCCCCGCCCCCAAAATATCGTTTTAGCGGAAATTCAAAATGGGAAACTTTGACTCGCTGTAGAAAATTTATTCGTTAACACAAAAATAAAATAAAACTGCTATAATCATGGTAATTTTTTGCATAAATTTTTTAAGCAATAAAAAAACCATGAAATACCCCATTGTAGGCAACTGATAAGATACGGCGCCGAATCAGCTGATCGACGTCCGCCATTTTGGAGTTCCGAGGTGGTGGGTTTGCCGCAGCCATCACATGGTCGTATGGTTGGTATGGTTGTAGCATAATAAATTGTTGGTCCGCAAGGAAACAAATTTGCCTCTTGCAGGCCAATAAACGGTAAAAAGCAATGTGTGCTGCGATCTATTAACTGATAAAAACGTTTTCTTAACCAATTTTTGGAACCAATAATTTTAGTTTGGGTGTCATTTTTAACATCCACACGCCCTGTCTAGACTTTGGTGGTCGATGATATGGTAAAATTCCATGTTTTATTGTCAAACTTTAAATCTGACAACAACTAAAATGATTATTAAGTGCTAAATCACTTTGTTGGCATGCTCGCTGACGTGTAACGAAGACGTGGGAGGCGCAACAAGTCGGTGTTGTCTCACGTCCCGTGTAATCACCGTCACATTATTTACGGTAGCCGCAGATTATGTACGATATTGCACTTTAAAATGCACCGGGCGGCAAAACCGTGCGGGAACGAGTCATTATTCACTTTCCGTATATGTGATATTGTGATATACGATTCGTAATCATTTCCTTTTCGGAAGCGGTCGGTTTAAACAACACCGTTCTGCTTAAAAGGCCTGTACACTGACAGCAGCGCCACTAGTGGTAGAAACATTGACATCTTGGCGGAAAACATAGAAATGCGATCGATAATATTGCAAAGTTTTTATTAGCATTCCAATGAAATACATTAAAATATTGCCAACGTCAAACATTTAAAATACTTATTTTGGTTGTGGGTCTGTCTGTGATTGTAGATCTGGTTCAATGTAATAGGATTTGTTTTTAATTCAAGTGTCATTTTCAAAATTGGAACTAATGTGCCAAGAATTCAGATAAGCGATTAGGGGTCGTCCATTAATCACGTGATGTTTTTTAGCCACTTTTTAACCTCCTCCCCCCCCCCCTGGTGATATGTGGTGAGGTTTGAGACTTTCGAGCCTCACGTGATTAATGGACGACCCCTTACGTACCTACCGAATATAAAAATAAAATTTCACCACAAAATTGTTGTTGTTAGATATATATTTGAAATGCGTATTTCTTTTTTTTATTTCTTAGAGTTTAAAAATCCAATATTTGTATTTTGGTTTTCGGTGCGTTAGTCCTGCGTGAAATCGAATGAACTCAAAATTTGCTTTGAATTTAAGTGTAATTTTCAAAAGTCGAACTGAATGAGTGAATAATTCAGACTGTTACCTTCATCACTTAACGACTTTTCAAAGGAGTGATGAAGTGCCACTTTGTTAAATTGTCATGAAACCCGTATAAACATACCTTTATAATAATTATTTCTTCCCACTCGGTCAGCTGTTCTATGTACGAATTGAAATGTGAGGGTGGCCATTTTGTTTTCCACAAAAATTATAAATTACTAAAGAAAAAAAAATGTCAACAGTTATTTCTCCCAAAGAAAGTGAAATATAAGAGATGTCCTATCGGCAGTTTTTAACGGGTGGGACTGTGTTTCCTGGCGTCGCCGATATTGTTAACCAATACTACTGCAAACCTTCACAAAATCATCTAAATTAACGAATTATTTCCGTATTGAAACTATGCCCATTAAGCAGTAGTCCGCCGACCGCGACGGTCATCATATCATATCTCTTGTATTCAATATCTATGGTTTCTCCGAAATTTAGCGGTACGAGCGTGGACCATGGCGTAGGTATATTGTCTGGGCCTTTACGTAGGAAGGTGTTGGTATAACAGAGCCCGTTGACTAGGAAATGAGTAGGCGCGTATGCTAAAAATATACCAAATAATTGCCTGTCCTTAGCAATGATTTAAGCAAATGTTCTTCTTCTGTTAGAACAACATCCTGCCAGAGCTCTCCGTATCCTCGACCAACCGGAACATCCTCCGCACCTCGAATACCTGTCGTCTGAATAATATTCCTCTCCCACGATCACCCCTCATACCCAGTTTAAGTATTAGCACTTGTCGCTGCGTAGACACTGAGGAAATAAAAATAAATAAGTGGGTTGTGTGGACGTGTACGTATCTCCGAAATAGGCTCGATTCTTCCTTACTTCGGCTGCAATTGATAAAAAAATCGCATTGCTACGCAGTGGGAGGAATAGATTGATACTTCCGTCATTCCTGGACCAACTGACCACCAGATTCCAATCCAAACCCTAACACATTTTTCCTTTGCAAAACTTCATCTCCTTCTTTTTCTTAAAAAAAACCTGTCATACAGCATCCCCAAAGATGACAGAGCACCTGAGGGATTTTCTCCCCGGGGCCTCATTTTCATTTGGGCCTCCTGCGCGGAGCCAACACGATAGATACGTCAGATAAATAATCCATTTTTGCAGTAATCATTTTCTCATCTTAACATTCTTAACGTTTGCGAAAAAAGTTTTAACCTTATTTAAAGAGCAATTAAAGTTTTTTTTCCTCTTGTCATGCTATCCTGTGCTAGAACATTTGTTCTGCAGTGTGGTATCTTGAATAAGTTGTGGTGACGACCACGGCTGAAGTTTTCAGACACTTTCCAAGAAGAATAGACTGTCAAGTATAATATATTTTGCAGCAGACAAGCAATTTCATTTGCCTGTCCGAGACCTGTGAGAGAGTCTAAAGGTCCACTTGGTAACCAGCGACCTATAGGTTAGATTTAACCGGCTGCTAAGGAGAACGGATTTTTTTTTTTTAAATATGGCTTAATTAACCAAATTCTTGAAGATATAATCTAGTTGTTGACTAATAAAAAAATCTATTTAGGAAATAATCCACATGACATCACAGAGTTGGAAGAATGTTATATTATAATGTCATCAGCATATTATTACTGCGAAAATATTCAAATTACCAAAATTCATGTGCTAAATATGTAAATAAAGCAGTTATGAATTCTTGTGAGGGTGTAGATGGCATCATCCATTTCTTTACAGTCCTATCGCGGAGGTGCCACCCGTGGAGGTAGCTAATCCCCAGTAAATTATCTACCTACTATCATCGTCTTCATCACCCTCAGAGTCAAGAAAGCGAAGCTAGCAGTCAACAATTGATCACCACTTCCCAGATGTTTACGAGACATCCACAGACATCACAATCATAGACATGGATATCTAAGATCACAATATTTTTAATAATCATAATAAGCAACAAAAATATAAAAGTTTTTTTTTAATGTCTCCATTTATGTGATGTTTTGCAATTCCAATGATTGAGTTTACTTGAAATGTATTCGGGAATCTCCAATAAAGATCGAGGTTTGTCGAGATTACAAGTTGCTTCATTTACGTTATCGTAAGGTTTACAATGTCTGGCCCAAAAACTGGCCCATACGTCCGTCCTGTTAGACTCTATTGTAATTCTGAAACCCGAGAACAAGACAGTCGCCACTCTTAGACAGTGTTGCCAACAGTTATACTAGCTTTCCAGTCCAGTTTGACCAGATTCAACCTTTAAATCCACCAGAAAACCACTAAAAAATACAGTAGGTACTACACTCTCACTCGCTAAATTTTCCCCTAAAATAAAGTAATGAAAGAAAATAAGTTTATAAATTATTTGTTTTCTTTATTATTACAAAAATAATAATTAGTATCCAACACACCATTTGTAGGTAAATCAACATTTTAAAATTATTCAATTACGACTAATTCTAAATTAAGTCGTCTTTTTCAGACAAACCATTTTTGCCTGCACCAAAATAGTCAGTTTAAAACAGCTACTGGAATTTTATAATCATTGCAGCATTTTCCTTCCAACCTCAAACCACAGCGTACTCTCAATATAGCAGTTAAATGATTTACCTAACTTCATTCTATTCCTCTGTTTGTTTTATATTATATTCATACTGCTAAATAGTCTCTCAACATCGGCATTAGAATGAGGCAGTATTAGGAGACTAATCGCAAAAGTCGCTAATTCCTTAAACCTCAGCCCTCCTTGAGCATCTTTAAAATTGAATACTTCGTTTCAATTTTTTTTGTGCTTTTCGTCTCATCTCACTCCATTTCAATTAATGAATTTGACGCCACTGGTGTTGCCTACACAGTAAACGTAAATCCTATTTAAAATTAAAGAAAGTAGAACTAAGAAGGATGAATAAGATTAAAAATAGAAGTGGCTTATTGGCTGAGTGATTGTAGTTTTAGTAATGAAACAAAAATTTTCGAAACCACTAAAAAATCCACCAGCCACTAAAAGAAATATTTCGCCACTAAATGAAGTATGAAAACCACCAGTTTTAGTGGAAAATCCACTAAGTTGGCAACACTGCTCTTAGAAGGTAGTACTTTACTGACATCTGTTGAAATACCTCAAAACTACATATAATCCAGAGATCGCGGGTTCGAAACTCGGCGTAGGTAGATATTTAAAAAAATTTAATTTCCTAAATAACTTAATTTCTGGATTCTGGAGTGATACACTGTCAGACAAACATTAGAATAGCAACGTTGTTTGAAATGGCTTTAGCTGTGTTTGATGACCAGATCTGAATTGCCAGGTTACCTACTTTCTGTGGGGTTGTGTTATTTCCTCTACTTAACAATACAATTCTGATGATGGGGAGTTTTCAATAATATTTCGGTTCGTCTAGATTACGGGTCTTGTTTATTATCGTCGTGTTTACAATGAATATGTAACTAACTAGACGTAACGTCTGTTCTAAACAAAGCTTTGTGATAAACGTCCAGCCCGCCAGCGAGTCGCACAGGAATGTGATGCCCAAAAAAATTATTTCCCTAGAATTCGAGGTGAAATTTCCCTAGATTTCAGGGGTATTACCTTGGCAAATCAAAACAACCCACCGCCCCAAATACAAAAAGTAGCCTTTTATAGTCATTAAGGCGAATCAGAAGGATTTTTTCTAAAAAATATATGTTTTTTATATTTTCTAAAAGATGTTTTCTTATTATTAACAAATAAGTTTTTTTTATATTTTCTAAAAAATATTTTCTTATTATTAAAAAAGTGTTTTCTTTATTTTCTAAAATATATTCATATTATTAAAAATATCGTAAATATTCACATATAACCAGTTCGATCGAAAATTTACTATTATTTGAAAGTATGTACTTTACCACTGAATTAGAAACGTAATTCCTAATTATAATCACTTTGCAAAATAAAAATCAAACTCAATCACTGAAACTGAAGAAAATTTATTGAAATAAACATAGATAAAAACGTAACTTGAAACCTAAATTAATTTATTTTTTCAGAAGTCCCCATTTATCTTTTTAGGTACATGATATCATTTTGAGTTGTCAGTGTTTTTAAAACAACATTGCTTGATTAATATTTACATCAACAATATTTAAGATTCATGGGAATTCCAAA
Source organism: Limnephilus lunatus (assembly GCA_917563855.2). Taxonomy (NCBI): domain Eukaryota; kingdom Metazoa; phylum Arthropoda; class Insecta; order Trichoptera; family Limnephilidae; genus Limnephilus; species Limnephilus lunatus. Next base: position 55,840,067 of record OU830603.1, read on the forward strand.
AAAAATACGACTAGCAATACCAGTAATATTGTTATATGTAATTTTATTTTTGCCAGAGTTAGGAATTTCCCTAGATTTTGTGCTAATTTCCCTTTTCCCCAAAAAATATTTTTCTCTCCTAGATCTAGGGAAATTTCCCTAGACATCACATCAGTGGAGTCGCATCTCTATATGACCGGATATCTTCGCAACCGTTCGGGTTTTAGACGCGAACGGGTGTCAGTTGTCTCTCTCATCAACTACTGACCTCTGTTGACACATTAAAACTACGTATAACCACTTATACTAACGAAATCTGTTGAGAGACATTAAAACTACATACTTATTCACGTACACTACACTTTCCAACCTTCCGCTTTCCCATATCCTTCCACTCCTCAGTCTCTTCAGCCAACATTCCCCAATTTACAATGACAAAAACATACTGAATCCGGGGCGTGTGGATTATTTAAGATTTAAAAAAAAACGGAAAACGATTTATAGTTATGATTTCACAGAATTTAGTGTAATATTCAAATTTAAATTCATAAAACTGCTTAGGTCATATTACGCTGAAAATGATCTCAAACAAATCGGCAGCCAAATGTCCATAATTTCTTCCTACGCTACCAAATAAAGTCTCAAATGAGGTAAGTTTCTAGAAGGTAAGACTGTGTTATTGATTTAAATGCAATGTCAATATCAAACGATACTCTCCGAATATTCTCATTAACATGCAAAGCACCTGTTTATAACGTCATGCGATATATTCGGTGGTAGGTCACATTCAAAGTGTGATATTTTTATATTTATTTATTAAAAATAGGCTCATCATACTGGGCAAATGCACAAAATATGGTGGTAACATAAAACAAATAAAAATAATAAAACAGCAAAAATAAATTATTATTATTCGACATCCAGATTCTATTATTTGGACAGAGGTCCAGTGAGTTATACATATATATAGAGAGTAAAAATATGAATTTGCTCTAAAGGACCATAAATCCAAAAATGTGTAAAATACGTATGTCATATTTATCCGTTTTTTTTCTCTTTCGATCTACGTCATCGAAATATTTTTAGGAAAATAAGAGCATATTTTACGACGTGCATTTTAAAAGGATTTTCTTCTTTTAAATAAATTAAATACTGTTATTAAATAAAATTTACAAAAAAATCAAGCAATCTGAAAGATCTAATAAAAGTTATTTTATTAAAAAAAAATCATAATTACAGGTCTACAAAAACAGAGGACATAAAAAAAAATCTTTAAACTTTTTTCTTTCGTGCTCTCCTGAACAATTATTAACACGCATTTCAAATTTCCGCGATTTATAATATACATTTTTTTTTAACATTAACAGAAGGCCCTGAGTAAAATAATTTTCCTCAGGACCTCGAAGAAATATATCCTCGAAAATGCTGCGTTGAGCAGTTATTAAATACTATTTATTATAGGTAAAAGGATAAAACACAGAAATCAACATAAATTCTGAAATGTTGACTACAAAAGTTTAAAATCTGGTAAAATCTGTAATTTTGAAATATTCTATGGAAAATTGTGTCCGAAATTCTCTTAGGTTTTAACATAAACGGTTGTTTATCAATTGTATAATTTTTTCATCAAGTATACAAGTAAGGTTATTAAAATATAATTGAAAGTTAATTAAATGAAATTGAAAGACATAATATTTAATATTAGACACGTGGGTTTACGATTAGTACCTCTGCCTACTCCTTAAATTAACTTTTGAGATTAGACTTTTAGATTTTGATATTACTCTACACAGTAAAATGTACGATCTATTTATTGTACGATAGATACATGCCTTACAATGATAAAAATGTTATGTGCATAAACATTATTATATTACGCGATAAAGTAACTACCTACAGTGTTTTACATAATAATATATAAAAAGTAATGTGGTAGGTACTTTAATGCAACGTATAATTAGAAATAATAAACGTAGGTATCTACTTACCAAACAATATTCAATAACGTAGTTTGGTGGGCAGACTTGAACATGATGCGTGTTTGCAATGATTTTTATTGCGTAATTACCAGGGAATGTAATGTTACCATACCTGAAACAGACAAAAAAACAAACATGAGTGAACTTTAATAATAAACATACGCAATGAGCGTCACGCAATAGTGAGGAAATTAAACATGGTAATGTTTTTTTTAAATTAGCTCCACACAGGAGGCTCTGCGGAAAATATTTCCCTTCTGGGCCTATGTCATCTTTGAGGATGCTGTGTGGAGGGTCTTTTTAGTGAAGGAAGTTCTGGGAAGGAAAAGGGTATTAGGGGTGGGTAAGAATGTGACGGAATCTGATGATTAATTAGATTGATGATTCCAATGATTCCATCCCTCCCACTGCGGTGCAAGAAGATGTTCCGAGTGAGTATGGCTGGAGAAGTCAAAGGGACTCCCTCAACCATTCTCTACCGATCCGGCCTGACATGCAGATGGTGGGCAGATGTATTAGACCCGGACATGAACCCGGGCACCCCGACTAAGTCATGAAACGTAACGAACCACTGGGGTGACCTATGTCAGTGAGGTTGTTTATCCAATAAATGGTTCCCGGGGCGGCGGTACACATACACGCCTCCCAAATTAATAACGAATACGAAGGGTGGGTAGAAATCTGGGGGTCAATGTGTCCAGGAGTGACGGACGCATGAATTTATCCCTCCCACTCAGTGGCGGCCAGCTCTAAGGTGCGGAGGAGCGCCGCACTCCCAAAATATATCTATTAATTTAAATCTAATCTAATTAATTAATTTAAATCTAAAAATTTCCGAGCGCCAAAAAACATATTTATTTCCGACACGCCTCATCACAGTTCACAATATACACTCGGTTATAATGCATGCGTAATATAGGTGCCTACTGGACTGCCCGCGTAACAAAGCAGATCGTTGTGTGCCTATATTCAGAGTGGTGGTTCATTTTGCAAAGCGATCACAGGAGTTCTTCTATAATTCTATAATGAGCCAAAATCGTAGGTAGGTTGAATGCTTTGCAAATTTTACGAAATCGCCGGTGACGATCCAAAAATTTCCACCACATCAAAAGGAATGGTTCGTTCTGTAGCATGTTAAACGGGGACACGTTTGTGTCATATTATTATCCATATCGTGTCTTTATTTTAATATCTACTCTTTTTCATGCTATGTTTCACTCAGCATCGACCAACGACAGCATAACAACAAACATTGCGGACATTATTTGTTATGAGTTATGACAGTATATATTTCATTGGAGTTACGGAGCGTAAGGAAGACTTTCGGATGTGTGATAAACTGAACATTATTTTAACTCGATTTTCGTGCCAATAAGTATCTACATACAATTTTCTGAATAGGAGTCAACTGTTATTGAATTTGAATTTACAATCGCGGCGACTTTACAAATGGTGATGGATCAATATTTATTTTACTAGAACTCTTTTAAAATAATGGAATATGGAATGCTTTTTCAGTGAGTTGTTCCTCACAATCCTTATGATATCTGTTTAGATTGAACGATGTTGTTAAACTTTAAAAGAATTTAATCTATCTTAATAAATATAATTAATTTAGACTCAATGTGTTGCATGCACCCAGAGATAATGGAGGATCGACCTAATTTACAAATAGGTAGGATTTTTTTCATAATTGAATTTATTTTAATTATAGTAGGTAGGTCCAAGATTTATGGGATATCTCTATGGTATGTGTGGGATTGCACTCACCTTCCCACATTTTGAAATAAAGACCATTATTATTATTATTTTAGCGCACCACCTATTTTTATGAACACCAGCCGCCACTGCTCCCACTGCGGTACAAGGCGATAGGGCGAGAGAGTCCGGCTTGAGAGGTAAAGAGGTCTCCCCAGTCTCTCGCGACCCGGTATGCCTGGCAAGAGGTTGGCAAACGTATGCGCCGCAAAGACCTAGACAAACCGCACCCCATGAAGCACATTAAACCTAAAGCCCACCCAGCACATTTTATTCCAAAATCCTCGTCTCCTCTTCCAGATTTCCGAACCCCAGACACTCCCTGGGCGAAATTTTCAAATCTAAACAGTTTGTACAATAAGTGTAGGTAACAATATTGTAAAGTGTAATAATGGGTGTATAGTTTGTGAGAAATATAAAGTGATATAAATAAAATAATGTTTCGACATCTGTACATAATAATGTTTTACCTCTTTTAAGTATTGGGGTAGTTAAGTTATCACTTGAATTTTTTTTCGGTAAAAGATTGAAAGTACGAGGTTGTTGTGTGTTTGCATTTGTTTGGTATTCGTTTGGGGAGTACAAAATACATTATTATTTCTCATACTGATTCTGCTCTGATTTTTTCGTATTTGTTTTTTCTTTAACATACAGTTTGTAGTATAAATAGTTAACGGAGACTGAATAGTTTAGATTCTTTGTATAATGCATCTGTCTAAAATGTTCTATTTCCATTATACATAACTTTGAAAAATATTTTTGAGTTATTTGTGAAGATTTGATAAATGCATCAAGCGCACCTCCCCATCCTATTATACCGTACATGATTGAATATTGCACGTTACACACACAAATGACTTCATTCAACAGTCAACATTCTCTAATTTTACAACCCATTCTAAAAAGAAAAAACACATAAATTAAACAATACTTAAGACTCTTAAGAGAGAGAAAACGACTAAAAATCATAATCTACTAAGAAATGCCAAATATTCTCGATCTCCAGAAAATATTGTGTTACAATAGTAAGTAGATAGATTACTGTGTTTGAGAGCTGTTAGTATTCTTTTGTCGGCAAACCGACGGATTAGATATTGGATGGATAACATCTCATTCAATAAGCTTTGATATCATATCAGATAAACATATTTTTTGTTTGATTGTATTTTTACGGATTACAACAGAATCTTGTTGATTTTTTTCAAACATTTTGTGAAAGTGAGCTTTTGAGTCATGATGTAATTTTTAAATTAGTCAAATTAAAGGATAATACATTTTATTGGTGTAATTTCAGATATTGGCGTTAATAATAAATTAATGGAGAAATATATTTGCATGAAATGGCATTAGCCGTGTTTGATGATTATATCTGACTTGCTGATCCGGCCACACGTTGCTGTGGCTAACGAAACACAACGACAACGCCATTACCCAACCATTTTAACCAACGTCATCTGTTAATTTGAATACATATTAAATCCATACCGCCCGCTCTCTTTATATATTATATATATCAACCAATTTACACATAACCTTAACAAATTATATACCTAAACCTTCCTCATGAATCACTCTATATATTGATGAAAACCGCATGAAAATCCGTTGCGTAGTTTAAAAGATCTAAGCGTACAGACATCGGGAGCGACTTTGTTTTATACTATGTAATAGGTTAGCCAGATGCTTCCAAAAGTTAGTCTGCCATGTCCTTGCTCTCTCTCTTCTCCCTTTTTCCCCTCAGGCACAGGGCACATTTAGACATATTTTATATTTCCGGTTTGCAATAAAATCCAAATAAATGGAATATTTCTGAACGCATACGAAAACTGAAAGCAGATTTTGGAAGGTGATGAAATACGCTTTCAAATTTTATAATTCGAAATAAACTATAATTTTTTAAATATAATTTTTTTGAATGCATACATAAAAAAGTTTTTTAAATGGCTCATCTTTAGTTTTTTCTAACAAAAATTCATGATAAGGGAAAAAACACATAAATATTTTATTAGACAAGAGTATTATTAAACATTTTCCTCACTTTACTTTTTAATTGTTTTATGTGAAAATAATTAATTAAAAAAATCTATTTTTTTCGATGTTGAAAACTTTGGTTTCTTAAAGATGTACATTTGAATTATTTTGCGGTTAACTTTTAGATTTGGATATAAGGTGTGGTATTTTCGCTTTATAATACTGTTTACATCATATTTCTAACCGTTAGGGATGCACAACGATTTGTATGAGACCTATAAGAGTTATTCCCAAAAGCGTAAAAATTTTCCTGAGGGGTTAAACCTAAATAAACATTAAATATATAGAGTACACAATTTATTCTTTGAGTCCGTGGTTTAGTGGTTACGATCCTTGTAAAGAATCCATAGATCGCAGGTTCAAATCCCGGCGTACGCAAGTTAATATTATTTGATTTATTGAATTAACTTTTAAAGATTATACTTATCAATGTAATACTTAATCATTGGAGAATAAGAGAAGAAATTTAACAAATAAGACATACTTAAATGTTCAATAAAAAGAAGACTTTTATAATGGGATAACTCGATAAGTTAATATAAATAGAAAATCAGAAGGGATTCTTCAACAAAAACTTAATAATGTATATTTTACATCAGAGGGAGAAAAAGATTTAAAAAAAAATAATGTCAAAGTATTATTAATATTATTGTTTCGGTGTTCTTGGGGTGATTTTTTACAAAAACAGCGCTGTACAAATTATTTCATTTATATTACGATTATGACAAACAGAGCAATTTTTCGGATGACTAACGACATCTCTCGGCCTCGCGTGAAATGAGGTGTGAGGCGGAAAGGCGGTCAAGAAGATTTCCGCCTCCCGGTGAAAAGGTTCGCGTCCGAATTAATCAGAAAAAGGTGAGAAGTTATGATGTAGGTACATAATATAAATTTCAATTCTGAAAACGAATTGTTGATTATGTATTTACATGATAATTTAGTTTAATATTTATTTCGAAGGTTTTTTGTTAGCTACGCTACGATCATAGTAGCTGTAAACATTTAACCTAGTTGCTGCAAAAGATATTATGAAAATTATCAAGAATATTTATTAAAAGTTTTTTAGTTAGAGATCATTATTATTTGAAATCTCTAGTATTTTTAGATTTTCTGATTTAAATAATGTATGTTATGTACAAAAAATATAAATATATACTATTCATCAAGTTGTGGTTAATTCTTCGAAAGAAATTGAAAATTTAAAAGGCAATAATTTTGCCATGGATAAAAAATACTAATTTCGGTTGTGCCTCCGTCTGTAACTCCGTTTCAATGACCTTCAGAAGCTTTTGTTCAATTTAACTTACATTGCCAAAATTGGTTCATTTTCAAATTTGGAAGTGTTTGTTTGGAGAATCTAGACAAGCGATTTAGTCCTACCTACATATATTATAATAACTATTTTAATTGCTATTTTCAAAATTGGAACTGATTTGTCTGGAATTCAGACTATCCCCATTGTATTATAATTAGATAAGGCACAAAGCGAAAAACTATCCGTAAACCGTATCCGGTCCCCGCGCACTGCTATTCGCATGATAATAGTGAAACACGTTTCGACGAGATATAGCAATAGAGCCTAAAATATATTTTTCTACTTGAGCTGCACACAGGAGGACCTGAGAAAAATAATTTCCCTCAGGGCCTATGTCATCTTTGGGGGTGCTGTGTGGAGGGTTTTTTTTTTTAAAGAAGGAGAGGAGAGTTCTGGGAAGGAAAAGGGTTTAAGGGGTGGGTATGAATCTGGGGTTTAGTGTGACCTGATCATCCGTTTCCAAGACCTAGACAAACCTCACCCCATGAACCTGGGCACCCCTGCTAAATCACCAAACGTAGCGAACCACTTGGGGTGATCTATGGCAGAGGTGTTGGTTATCCAATAAAGGTTCCCGGGGCGGCCGTACCCATTCCCGCCTCCCAAATTGTAAATACATGGCTATCCCGTGATTTTTAAGAGTCTCCGCTAAGAAAGAGTCGCGGCCCGGAAAGCCGAAGGCCCTGGGTTCGAGTCCCAGAGGTACCAATATCTTTTTCTGATTTTTCTGTCTCCAGATTTTCGATTGAGTTTCGCTAGTATTGTCTTCATTTTAATTAAATTTTATAATTTGAAGTTTTACTCATAAAGTAAAAAATAAATTTCTTCTTCAAATTTTGCAAATTCACTTTGTGGCACCATGTTATTAATTAAATAATTTAAAACACTTTGTTTTTACCAAGTAATCTTTATTTAAAAAGTCAACATGTTCCGAGAACGATGTTCTCTTCATCAGGACCTTATATGTACTACATAGTTCTCTTCATCAGGACATTATATGTACAAAGTGTTTTTAATTATTTAATTAAAAAATAAATGTAAGTTTTATTTCAAGATGACAAATTTCACAAACAAATGACATTTTTTTTGAGATTATCTCTATAGTGATTTAAAGCTAAGGGAGTCATAGTGCCACCGGCCCCAAGCAGGTGGGACTCTTACACGCCATAAAATAAATAAAAAATACATTCACGTATCAATCCATCACTTCGCGACCTTAACACAGTTAAAAGAATTCATTTCTTGGAAACATTGAAACGAAATTTTAAACAATGACTTTTGCTAACGTGACACAAATAATAATTTCAGGTGCAATTGAAAATAAATGTACAACAATTGTACATATTTGTACATTACGCGGCGGTTTTGTGTACAAATGATCAACAATGTATGCATACATTCAAATGTAAAATATCAAAATTAATTTGCATTTGAAAGAAGTGTGTGTACACAAGACGGCTAGTTGTTTGGACAAATAATGACAAAACAAAATAATTGAACGATGACGAAGACAGAACTACATACATTATTTAATGTAGGTACTAGCAGACCCGCGAAAAATCGTGGGACATTATAATTGTAGAATTTGTGATGCTGAAAGTTTATGTAAAGAACCCATCAGAACAAGGATAACAATTATTATAAGCAATAATTATTAGCCTGAAACACTCATCAACATTGAAAATATCTCCCGAGAAAAGATAAATGCCACCGACGGGACATGAACCCGCGTCCTTCTGATATCCGGTCAACTGCTCTACCATTGAGCTACGTCGGCTTATCTCCCACCCGCCAAATAATTCAATATATACTAGTGTTTCATTCAACAATTACTGCTTATTACATTTTTCACCTGAAAAGGCATTTATCTTTTCTCGGGAGATAATTTCAATGTTGATGAGTGTTTCAGGCTAATAATTATTGCTTATAATAATTGTTACCCTTTGTGCTATGCATAAAAATCTTGTCTTATACATTAGTTTACCAATTAAAAATAATAGAACAAGGATAACAATAAATACAGAATGATCAAGAAAAAATATATTTATAACAGCAAATCTTTAATTTTTTTTTATGTGAATACCTCGCAAGAGTCCCAGCTGATTCCGTCTGAAGGCAGTGAGACTGTGGCATCCCAAATTGGGGTATGTTGTAAGCCTGAAGGTAGTGGGGAGAGGAAAGAGATGGGAAAGATGAGGGTGTACCTGGCTATTCAGATCTAGTCACCAAACAAATTTAGCCGTGACACCAAACACATTTCAAGTAACGCTTCAATTCTGAATGGTGGTCTAAGACCACGTCGATACTGAGAGTATCTTCCACTCTGGAATGTGCCGCAAATATATGTATTATATATATATATATATATATTATTTTTTATGAATTAATTGTGAAAAAACACAAAAATTTATTTGGGCACGCCGGGATTCGATCCCGTGACCTTCGGATTGAGAGTCAAGGGCCTTACCTCTCGAAGGGCCGTCAATTAAAAATGTTTATTAACGACATTTTTCATAACTTTTTTTAAATATTAACCCCCATACATTAGGAAAATAATTTAGGTTAACTAAAGGGATGATATTTAGAGGGTCTTTTTAAGGAAAGGGAGGAGAGGAAGTTCTGAAAAGGAATAATGTATGAGGGATGGGTAGGAATCTGGGGGTCATAAATCCATCCCACCAACTGCGGCACAAGGGTATGGTCGAGAGAGTCCGGCTGGAGAGGTCAAAAGTTCCTCTATTTTCTCCTCACTCAGTCTCTCTCGATCCGGCCCGCCACGCAGAAGGTTCGCTGCCAAGACCTAGACAAACCTCACCCCATGAAACCGGGCATCCCTACCACCAAACGCAGCAAAACACCGGGAGTGACCTATTGCAGTGACCGAGTGACCGGGAGTGACCGAATACGCCCCCAATATTTAAATAATAAAATAAAATCATAGAGAATATTTTGACATTCATCGTAATGTCGAAGTTTTTACACTTTTATAGTTTAATTTACCTAGCAAATTTTTAACGCATTCAGACATATTTTAACACGATTATTGGCTTAAATTTTAGATAAATTTAAACAACTGTTATACCAGAAGGATTTCCGCACAATAAAAAAAGAGATAAGATGGCGCCAATTTATCTAAAAGATATCAAAATGTCAAACACTACTAATTATGCTTATCAATAAACGAATTAATATTTCCATTATCATTTAATTCACGGAAGCGAGTAGTCGGCAATAGGTGAATAACTAAGAAAAAAAACGAGTGTGCTTTAGACCATGCACACGACTGAAATAAAACTTCACTAACTTATAAAAGAACATATGACATTGAGGTGACATATGACATTGGGGTGACATGTGACCTATGACCCTGGGATGACCAACGAATGTGGGGTGACCTGCGACCTTGGGGTGACCTACTACCTTGGGGTGACCTAGGACCTTGGAGTGACCTACGACCTTAGGGTGACCTACGACCTTGGGGTGAACTACAACCGTGGGGTGACCTACGCCCGTGGGGTGATTTACGACTTTGGGGTGACCTACGATTTTGGGTTAGTATGTACGCCTTACCTTAGTTGTGCAGTTTGTACGCCTCGCCTGATCACCGTTCGCATCGATCACCGTTCGCATCGATCACCGTTCGCATCGATTACCGTTCGCATCACACTTTTCGTAACGAATTCACCAGCTTACCCCCCAAGTCGAGCGTGCGTAAAGAAGTTTTACTTCAAAAAGTATAAAGACATATATTTGGTAAAGTTTAACTATTCAGACTGTACTATTCGTAGATTCATTGTAGACAATAATATAAAAGAATTAAATCTGTCTCTTACCGAAGGACAAATAACGTAATTGACCTGTTGACAAACTGATTTTGCAGTTTAGAAAAAAAGAGAACGATTTTGATAGGACGAGGATTGATAGAATATCTTTCGGTGACTAGTTTTTTTGTTCAGTGGTCAGAGCACTTCCCCGGCAAGGAAGAAATTTTGGGTTCAATTCCCAGAGACGACTGAATATGTAAGGCTAAAACGATACACCGAATTTAAGAAAAAAAATTGTTTGAGCTTACACAGTAGGCATTCAAGAACCAATTCAAGCATTCATCATTTTTTTATCTTTTGAATGACGCCATCCACGTTTCCAAAAATGATTATGACATAAGAATGTAAATCAACACACTTAACTTAGTACAGAATACGGTCGAAATACGCGATAGTTAGGATAAACAAGATAAGAATAAAGAATGCTGCGTTGGATTACTGTGTAAGATAGTTGGAGATGGTATTACAGATAAAACAGTTAAAACTGGCGACTAAATTCTTCGCGGAATACTGAAAAACAGGAGTGTGAAAAACTTAAGTACTTAAATTTTTATAAGAAAAACTCTCTTTTTATAACTTTTGAAGATTTTTCCCATCAATGTAATATATTATCATTGAAGAAGAATCTAACAATAATAATCTAAACGAAAATATGAAAGAGAACAAGACAGCACAGAAAAATAGAAAAAGATAATGGTCGCAACTGGGACTCGAACCCAGAACCTCTCGTCTAGCCGAGACGTGCGCGTTTACCAATTCCGCCATTGCTACCTACTGCCAAACTGTCATATTAGTCAATCTCTTTTGTCTCTGGTTTCAATCCTGGGATCAGTTTGCAGCAATTTCCTGTAATCTTCTCTTCCATTCTTCCCTGTCTTGTGCGGCTCTTTTGAAGTCTGCATATGATGAGCAGCGCACGTCCACCAGTAGGTCCTCCAGGTACTCTCGGCGTGGACGTCCCCTCGAGTTTGTCCCCTCAGTCATACCCTCCATTATGGCATGAAAGAGGCCTTCTTGTCGTATAACATGGCCGATCCATCTTGCACGCCTTTCGGACAAGGTCCTGAGGAGGTGCCTTCCTCCTTCGATTCTTTGGAGAACCTCCTCATTCGTAATGTGGTCTCTCCAAGAAATTCCTAATAGTCTTCAATAGGACCACATCTTAAAAGCCTCTAATCTCCGTTTATCTCTATCGGATCGGGATAGGCACCATGTTTCGCAGCCGTATCGGATCGTTTGTCTCATAATATAATTTCAAGATAATAGGTATTGTTAATTCTAAAATTTGAAATATATGACGGTTTGACAGAAGGTGACAATGGCGGAATTGGTAAACGCACACGTCCCGGTTAGACGAGAGGTTCTGGGTTCGAGTCCCAGTTGCGACCATTATCGTTTTCTGTTTTTCTGTAACTTGTTCTCTTTCATATTTTCGTTTAGATTGTTATTGTTACCTTCTTCAAAAAAAAAATACTTTAGTTTTTTGTGGCGGAAAATCTTCGATAGGGCAGAATCTTGGTGAATCTTTTAATATTTTCTAATTTCGTGCGAAAAAATTGTTAAAAAGTAGATCAATGATCAGTTGAGAGTTGAGAGACCTCCCCAGCCGTACTCTCAAGACACATCCCCTTACATTGCAGAGGGAGGGATGGATTCATACGACCGTCACTCCTGGACACAATCATTGCCCCTCCGATTCCTACCAAACCCTAATAATTTTCCTTTACAGAACTTCCTCTTCTTTCTTTAAAAAGACCCTCCAAACAGCATTCCTAAAGATGACACAGGCCTGGAGGGAATTCGTTTTCTCAGGGCTTCCTGTATGGATCTAATACTAAAGAAGTATCATCTCGAACCGAGCCATGATTTATGTAGTGGCCACACGCGAAGATAAAAGCGCGAGCAGATATCTGTTGAACCGCGAGCGCTTATGTATTGTACCGTCACACGACGCTATCAAATATTTCTTCCTATAGAGGGAGAGGGGGTCAGATGAATTAGGGAGCTACCACGAAATGCCATTTCTTCGTAATGAATCTGTAAATTTAACAGCTGTCATCCGCCCGTTTAGGCAGCTCCGTAATTAAAATGACCCCTCTGTTTACCGCGGAGAGGGGGTCGCATAACTTTTCGTAAATCGCCTAAGGAGCGGTTCCGGCGTAAGATCTGTGTTGTCTATGGTTGATCTGCGCACAAACCGCTTAGGCGTGTCAGGTCTGATGGGATTGTATGGATTATGCTTAGTTCAAAAGAGGTTAAAACTAAGTAATTTATTACTCGCAGCCCTGTTTCATAAAATTAAAAACGTGTAAATGGCCACGTCAATTAACCAACAATGCGGGTTCTATGTCACCATATCATTTTCTATTTCCTAACAAGCTGGCAAATGCCTAATCGTAAAACATAATTGATTCAAAGATTAGTCTAACTAACACCAATCCGTTATCTTTTGCAAGCGTTATGTTTGTATAATTTGGGAAAAACAATCTCCTTTTTTAAACGACTTCGAAAAGGAGGAGGATATCAATTTGACGGTATTTAAAAAAAAAAATTATGTTTGTTACCTCAGAACTTTCGATTGGGTGAACCGATATTGATGATTCTTTTTTATTAGAAAGCTGGTGCTTCCCTTGTGGTCCCATTTTAATTTGATCCAGTTCTGACAATGGGATCCATGAGAAAACCATATTTGTCTTAAATTTGCAATAAGTATGTGCGCGACAAATGGACGAATAACTCAATATTACGCCAACAGGTTTCGATGATTCTTTTTTTGAAGTAAAACTTCTTTACGCACGCTCGTCACTAAAAATAAAAAAATAAACAAAACAAAAAACGACTTAAAAAAATGCACTAAAAAGTAAAAAAATAATTTCGTTCGATTGTTATTTTTGGAGTCGGTGTCAGCCAAGATCTCCACATCTCACCTATAACTACCTATGTATGTAGTTACCTTGGCTGACACCGACTCCAAAAATAACAATCGTACGAAATTATTTTTTTACTTTTTAGTGCATTTTTTGAAGTCGTTTTTTGTTTTGTTAAATTTTTTGTTTATTTACTACATAGAGAAACATATTTTTTAAATAAATTTGCAGAATTTTTTATAACTACCCATTGCATCGCCTTAACATAATCAAATGAAATTTTTACCATACAGTAACTCCGGTTAACATAAAAACAGACACTTTTAGATAAACTGCGTAGACATCCAAATTGATAGATTTGCCTAAATATGGAGTTTGGTATGGGAATCGTGGGAGAAAAGCACATGTTGAAATAATCAAACCCTTGCAGTAAAGGTAAGGTTCGCAAAAGTAAGGCAACGGTTTGCAAAGCAGCCCATTGTGGGACTTTTCTGCGCAGGGTTTTTGCCGCCTACAAATCAAGTTGCGTAGCAACGCTAAAAATCAGGGAGTTAGTTAAATTTTATTTCAAGACTTGTTTTTACATTAAAAAATGATAACATTTGCAAGGTTAAACAACAATTTTTTTTTTTATTCTACTACTCCATAAGTTGAGCTCTGGGAGCTCGTGTTTATGGGAGGAGTATTTATTCACACGCAAAAAATAAAATAATAATAATGTTCTAATTAAATGTTTAAATAATATTCAAAGAACTTATGAGATAAAAAAAAGTTCTTTGAATATTATTCTTTGAATAATATTCAAAGAACTTATGAGATAAATACAAATATTAACAAATATTATTTGACATAGGTTCGTAATTTAGGAAAAAAAATTGTTATACAAGGTCAATACTTTTTTTTAAATATTAAATATTACAGTTAAAGTAAGGTTAAAGTTACATATTACAGTTAAAGTTAAATATTACAGTTAAAGTAAGGTAAATTAAATAAAATTAAATTAAGGGTACAATATATCATTATCCAATTTCAGTGACTTAATTTGTTTTTTGAATTGTTCATATTTCAATGTTTCAGTTACACTAATTTTGTTTTTAGATAATAATATATTGTACCATCTTACACCTAGATACAGATAGTGGTGCTGAGCCGTGGTAGTTCTAAGCATAGGGATGGCTATTAAGCCATTCGTTTTAAATCTATTGCTTATGCTATCAGAGGGGTGAATTTTTTTAATAAAATACTCTTTGTAAATTTGATATAAGGCGTTTCTCTTATACAATTCTGTGATGGATGGTACATTAAATTCTCGAAATATCTCTAGAGTAGGGAAGTCGTATGGTTTCCTAAGGATGATTTTTATAATTATTCTTTGAATTATGATTATAGGTTGTAAAGAAGCTTTAAAGGCTCCTCCCCACCCAATAATGCCGTACTGTAATAAGGACTGAATCAATGCAAAATATACAATTTTTATGGTTTTCTTGTTTAAAATATTTCGTATGTTATAGAATACATAGATAAGTTTTCTTATTCTTTCCACAGTGAGATTGATATGATCTTTCCATTTAACATTTTTATCTATTAAGATTCCAAGATATTTTATACTAGATTTATGATTTAGCTTAGCGCAGTCCGTATTACATGTATCGTCATTTGCACAATTTTTAGAATGAATTGTTATGTTAATTAAATTATTTGGCACATCTTCTTGTAGAGAGAATGGAATATAATATGTTTTTTTCTGTGTTGAGTGATAATAGATTATTATCGAACCATTTTTTTATAACCTTCATGTCTTGATTGGCTGCATTGGTAATATCATTCCACGTCTTTTTTTCGATAATTATTACAGTGTCGTCAGCAAAAGATATAAGTTTTCCATTTAGTGATAATTTAAACATTTGGTTTACGTATATTATAAATAAAATTGGTCCAATAACAGTCCCTTGGGGAATCCCAAATTCTAATGTTTCATCTATACTTAGTGAGTTATTTAATTTTACTTTTTGACTTCTTTGAGTTAGATAGCTTTGTAGCCAATACTAATTATAATAATTATGTACAACACTTGACTAGGTCCTCGAGGGATAGGGACACGATATCTAATAGAAAGTATCGATACTGTACTCATGAGTAGCATTGGAAAAAAAGTATCGTACTCGTAAAAGTATTGAAACAAAAGTATCGATACTTCAAAGTATCGAGTACATTTCATAGGGCCTGATTTATAGCTCTGACTGGGCTAAATACGTAAAAAAAATTGCAATATATATTTTTTTTTAATTTGTGTTTTGGCAGGACAGTCGAAACATTTTAGTATATTAAATAATTTATTTATTACTTTACCAGTTATGGACATTATTTTTTCTTATCATTTTTATAGACGTGGAGTCTCAGAGGCTTCTGAGTTGACATAGGATTTTTTGGAACAAAATATCACATTAATTTTAAGACCTAATAGACAATGAAAAAATGAAATATTATAATCAACGTTTTAATCATAAAGATATAAATTTGAAACAATTTACAAGTATGGCACTTTTCAGATTTTTTTCAGTAACTAAATGTTTAGATAACAAAATAAGCTCATTTTTCTTGAATTATAATCATTATATAACTAAAAGAAAAAACATTATATTCACTTATGTTAACTTAAACCTAAGGTTTGCTATGATTGAACTAGATGGCGTTGCCGTAAACATGAGCCGCTTAGCCAAATTTTTAAAGGTACGCCAAAAAGTACTCCTCGATTAAAAGTATCAAATACAAAGTATCGAGTACAAAAGTATCGTATCGAAATGAAAAGTACTCGATACCACAAAGTATCGATACTTTTGTTCGTGTCCCTACCTGTGGAGCAAATGTAAAAATATAAAATAGGAGTAGTAATTAGTAAGCGGACTAAATGGTGATCAGACTATGCGAGTTGCCTTCATACTGTCAGATTCATTATATTTATTGACAAATCACAGAAAGGTAGCCCGTAACGGTCCCTTAGTTTGTTCTCCTTTTCCTGTTGTACTAGTCCACCAATTTTAATGACTATGATAAGCTGTTTTTTTTTCAATATAAAACCATAATAAACGTTCAGGTTACTGGCACCGATTAAGAGAAGGTGATTTAAAGGTTAATAAAATTGTATTATGGGATCAATTTTATTCCAATTAATTTAAGTATACCTACTAACAGAGATAATATACAGTTTATTATTTCAAACACACTAAAAACATCCTTTCTATAAGATCTTTATACCGATGCGAAAGAAAACTGAACGGCCAATGAAGTTCATAATTTCGATATTTGAAAGTATAAGAAAAAACTACGCTTGCCTCTGGAATACATCTCGTATCTCTGGGCATAAGGCTTGGAATAAACTCCCTCCGGAATTAAGATGCCTAACAAGCCCAACAGAATTTAGTTAATTAAAAACCTACCTTTTTGGGCTCTCATACCTTTAAATATAATAAACTCGTACCTATCTGAGAGTATCATTCTTGTTATGCCTGTGATATGCCTTAATCACACTTTTCTTATTGGATTAACGTTATTCGAATCCTTACACATCAATCTTTCTCTTACCGAGAAACGAATCAAATTTAGGAAAATAAATATTCTGATAAAATCCTTGTACTATTGTACCGCCCATCGCCCATCATAAAATTTTGCTTTTGAGAGCATATTATATATTATAGTTCCCCATTATGTCCTCTGCGTGCGAACTGTACCTAAATTTCTCTAAATAAACAATAACAGTGTTAATCTCTAGTGACCTCCCAGGTAAGTTTGGTCCTTAATATTTTCTGCCTGTACAGTACATTTTTACGCAGCATCGCATTCATTGGTCAAATCATTGTACATATAGTTTCGTATCGGTGGTTCTAGTCGATAAACCGGTGGATGCATTTTTAGCCATAAGTTGTTATAGTGGTTTGTCTAGTTTCTAGTTTGCAGTTAGAAGTAAGGTTGTAGAAATTTATTATAAATTTGTACAGCGCCCTTGAAGTGATTTTTCACAAAAACGGCGCTATACGAGTCATCTAAATATTATTATTTATCTCCACAATACATTTCCATCGGTTTGGATCGCGTGTTTGATAGTCATTTTAGTTGTGAGGTAGACGCTTCTCTACAAATGCCGTGAAATTTCCATGAATATTCATATAAATTTTGGTGAAAATGAATAGTGGCCACGTTTGAATGAAGTTATTGGGCAATTAAATTAATTTAACTTCACGGCGGGCCAGACAAATGTCTTTGTGTAAATGATCATTCTAATAACTCTTTTATGATAACAATTCTCGTAGTTTGTGGAAAAGTTTATGGTTCATTTCGAATGACAGTATTCTATCATTTAAAATTTTAAGAGGAAGCTACAGGATCAAATTTTTTGTATTCTTAGCGTGCCTTATATCGTTGTGAATATAGGCAATAGGTATACAAATCGCTTGGCAAAAGGAATCTAGAGATCACAATTTTAAGAGCAAAAGTGGTTTTTAAAAGAAAAGAAATGTAGAAGAAAGAAAAAAGTTAATCAATGATACTGCGTTTGCCAAGCGATTTGTAAGCCTATTGCCAAAAAAAATAAATTAAAAAGTTATTTCTTAATTAGTATATGGGTTCATTTATTTTCAATGAAAAATATACATTTTAGTAGTTTAGGAAACAGTGGGAAAAGCTTCAAGTTATGCAAAGAATATTTGTTTGAGTTTATAATGTAAACCAATTCGTTGTAAGATTAATCAAAAATAGTTATTTAGCATTAATCTTCCACTTAATCAACGACCCAAGAAATCGGTAAATACTATAGTTCTAGATTAATTTATAAAACCTCTCGTATACAATACAATCCCAGCGAGAGATGAAACGTGACGATATCGTTCTGGTATCTTTTGTCTTTTTCGTTTTCAAACAAGACGCGTGAGAAGATATAGGAAGAAAATCAATGACATCCATAATCCATACGAACTCTCGCTGGGGCTACTTAAATCTATTAGGTTAATGTGTTGAATAGATCATCCAAAAAAGTGTGATAAGACCTGTGGACTACTGGCCAAAGAAAGGCCAATGAAGTTAATAACCTATTAAAGAAATATTAACGATGTTAGAAAATGTTTGATCAATTTCATCGGAAGTAAGGACAAACTGAGCTTACTTCGAGGTTTGTTGATCCACAACACGTTTCAATCGGTTACAATGGAAGGATGTACGGCTCAGAGATCATTATCACTAGTAAAACTACTGGCTAAAACTAAAATGGAAAATGTAAAGAAAGATGTTTTGGTTGAATACTCTTCCGAACTTGCGACACAAGAGGAAAAAGGTCACCAGAAATAACACAGCAGAGCAGAAGCAAGGACTTGAAGAGATGTGGAGGGCTAAAATGATCAAATGATTATGGTCAAAAATATGACATTATGAAATTACGCAATGAAGTCTGTAAGTAGATCACAGCAATGGTTAGATCAAAGCAAAAGTGTGGGTAAATTACTCTGCATCCCAATGGCATAAACTAAAAGCCGCTTACAATAATACTCGACTATAGTATGGGTTGATGGGTTGGTGGGTTTGGTGACTTAGCAGGAATCCCCGGGTTCACGGGCTGAGTTTGTCTGTCTGAGTGTATTTTGATCTCTACTGCAGGACTCTCTCGGAACGTCGCCTCACACCGCAGTGGGAGGGATTGATTCATACCTCCGTCACTCCTGGAGATAATGAACACTTAATTCCTAAACACCCATCATACGTTTTTCCTTCCCAAAACTTCATCTCTTTCCTATCCTCAAAAGACCTTCCACACATCATGACCAAAAATGACGTAAGCCGCGAGGGGAATTATTTTCCTCAGTGAATTCTGTGTGGAGCTAATGTTTTTTAAAAAATCCGCCTACCGAGATATTGCAGCAACACAAAAATGTTCTGGAATAAATCTTCGGACGAATGCACGCTTTCAGAGCACTTCTCCGCATGGGAAGCTTATAACGCACACTACGCCAAATCAATAATACCAGCATCAATGCCTCTGAAGACAGGAGACGGTCAAATACATTCCATAAACAGATATTGCATATATACGTCTAATATCTGTTCACTCCTTTTCTGTTTTTGTTATTTTGTGTTACTTTGAAATACGGAATCATCATCATCATCACCACTCTTGGCTCTACAACCCCTGGTGGGTCTTGGCCTCCTCTAGAGTCTTCCTTCACTCATCTCTGTTTTGTGCCAGTTCTCTCTAGTTTAGAAGCTCCAAGGTAGATATATCTTTGAGGACGTTGTCGCTCCATCTTAATCTTGGTCTTCCCAGGCTCCTTCGCCCTATCGGTCTTGAGTGCAGCAGGGACTTTGGTGCTTGATGCTCGGTCATTCTCTCTATATGACCCAGCCACCGAAGTCTTCCGAGTTTTATAAATTTTGTAATACAGAATATATAGCATAATTATTATTATTACTACCTACAGCCAAATAAGAAGACAATAATTTTATGTTTAGTACAATTGTTCGCTATCTAGTTCACGAGATGGACACAAAAATAGGAAAACCCGTAAACTGCTTAGTATGCAAGTCATTTTTACAAGTGTTGCAACACGATCAAGACGATTGCCAAAAACACCCAATTTGGGTTAACATTACAATACAAAGCCACATTTCACAAAGGTGGAATGTATTCAAACTAAACCACGCAATGGTAATTCCACAAAAAAACATATTACCCAAAGACAAACTGCTGGAATATGATAATACTATCATTATTATAAAATGAGACATGAATGTAAATAAGGTGTGATATTAAACATAAACAACATTGTGAAAAAGCAGGTTGCAATGATGAAGTAATAATGAATAAATACAACGACGGTTGCATTGCATATTACATAATGATGCAGTGTTTTTTTATTATCAATGGTATATTATGATATTGAAAGGAACAATGATATGTTATTAATTATACATTCGAATTGAAACACCGCATTCTTGAGGTGTTAATAATAATATATGTATTTAGGTATAGAGAACGTGTAAAAAAATAATGTGAAAGTATTGTGCAATATTTATACTAGCTTTTACCCGTAGCTTCGCTCGCGTGGTATTAGTTAGAAATTACTGTAAAAATAATTTTCTCAGGGAATTAAATGTTTTTCCGGATGAAAAGTAGTGTATGTCACTTCCCAGTCCTCCAACTATCCCTGTGTAAAAAATCACGTCGATTGGTTGCTCCGTTGGGACGTAAAAGAAGGACATACAAACACACTTACGCGTTTATAAAATTAATTAGGATTGGGAAGATTCAAACGAAGATTTTACTTTGAGTGAAATTTAAAAAAACATTGTTTTGCCTTGCACCGTAGTGGCAGGGAATGATTTATAAGTCTGTCACTCCCCTCATACCCTTTTCCTTCTCAGAACCTCCTCTCCTTGATTTCCTTAAAAAAAGTGAGAGAAATTATTTTTCTCAGGGGCTTCTGCGTGGAGATAATGTAAAAAATATCTGATATGATGACACGACAAAATCATTCAAACAACGTTTCAAATCTGAAAGGGCGATACTGAGAGTATCTTCCACTTTGGAATGGATCGGGAGACACTAGTTGAGGGAGGCCTTTTGGCCTCTCCAGCCATGTTCTCTCGACTCATCGCCTTACACCACAGTGGGAGGGATGGATTCATACGTCCGTCACTCCTGGACACACTTACCCCCAGATTCTTAGACACCCCTCATAACATTTTCCTTCCCAGAACCTATTATTTTCCCTCTCCTGAACAATTAACATTTTGTTCTTAATAGCATTTCAAATTTCCGTTATCGACGAGTAAAAAATATTTAAAAATACCAAAATTCTTTAATTTATATAATCGATTTCATTGTACTTTATAGTATCAGGATTGTCGAGTTGAGAAGAGGTCTAAAGTAAATCGATAAAAATGAGTTTTCTTTAAAATTTTGCCTAAACAATGAGGTCAAAAGGATGTTGTCAAAGAAAAAATTCAGATCTTGCCCTTGAAATTCGTTTACTGAACGATAATGGCGTGTTCTGGAAAAATAAAATAAAATAAAAACACAATTAATTTAAAATGAAAGCACTGAAAGAACAGGATGCAGATCTGACGATTGTAAGAACATGGCAGTTTAATTGAATTTCTGGATAGTACAGTCCGTGTACAGTCTTTCGCAATACACGATGCACTACTTTACGTGAATTGAGACACTGAAGGGATTATTCCTAGAGTGTGATCTATACCTTGATTTGACGGCCGTCGTGGTCAAGGGATAAGACTTTCGACTAGCGATCCGGAGATCGCGAATTCAAATCCTGGCGTGTACAAGTAAATTTTATTTGATTTTTTTTTCTTCATTTAACCCCTCATTTTTAATTAATCTAGTGCCATATGCATGATCTACTTTTTCCTTGTATATTGAATCTGACAATAGATTTTGGCATACAATTTTAAACCATAATATCCCTCGCTCAGGTAATATACTAATTGACTCATATAATATTTTTGTATTTCTTCTTTGTGCATAAATGAGTTCTGAAATGTTTGAATGTAATCTATATTTGTCTTGCACGAGTTTCCCCAAGAAGTTATTCCGTATCTGATAGTAGATTCCGCTAGTGACAAATGAATTATTTTCAATGTACTTATGGGCATAAAATATTAAATTTTTTTATTTTTTTATTTATTTAGGAAATTTTAATTTTGTAAATTCGTCCCGCATTGATTTGTGTTATTTCACAATTTAATCATGTAACTCACTCACTCTACTGGTAAGACCGCCATTCAGAATTAAAACGTTGCCTGAAATGGCTTCAGCCGTGTTTTGTGACCAGATCTGAATAGCCAGATACTTCCCTACCTTCCTCTTTCCCATCTTCTTCCCCTTCAGCCTCACAACATACTTCAATTGGGAATGCCATAGACTCAGGCGGTTGGGAGCACTTGAGAGTGTTGTGTGGCATTCACATCGAAAAAATAAAATTATAATGCCGATTTGAAAGAAAACTGATTTTTCCAATTTGATAACTTTCGATACCAGAATGCCCAATTGGATCAATTTTATATGTTCTTCAAGAAAGAATTTCATCATTTGAAAATCGTTTGTTCGATTTAAATGATGCAGATTTCAAAAATGCTTACTTTAGGCATGCAGACACGACCACAACGTGCTCCTATCTCTTTAGTTCTGCCGGTTTCTTTTCTAAACAAAGCCCACATGATGGAATAAATTGTTCTGAATATGCAAACAATTAACTAGGTAGTTAATTGTCATTAGTGGAATTATAGGTTAATGTAAGTTGGAGTGACCGATCATTGCGAAAGTAACT
Source organism: Limnephilus lunatus (assembly GCA_917563855.2). Classification (NCBI taxonomy): domain Eukaryota; kingdom Metazoa; phylum Arthropoda; class Insecta; order Trichoptera; family Limnephilidae; genus Limnephilus; species Limnephilus lunatus. The sequence goes on from OU830603.1 coordinate 55,863,146, forward strand.
ATTTAGTGCTTTTTCATTGTTAGGGTACCCCGATGTCGGCTTCTAAACCAACATCAGCACACCAACACGTCCCTGGCTAGCTCTCAGCGGGACTATGGTACTCTCTATTCAGGGGGGTGGGCAGCTCAAGGCTAGGGAACTTCTCTCCATCCTTCGGTGACCCACGGGATCCTCACTGGTCAACAATCCTCCCGCCGTAGCAGAATAATAACAATGTTAAATCATTTAGACATGTATTGTAAACTCAAACACATACATAGGTTTTTACAGTACAATTCAATTACAAGAAATGCAAATTACACAAACCTAGCTAAAGTGTTTAACTCTCCCTGACTGTCTCTCAAAACGAAACTCTCCGAGTCGTGATTTCCGCGGGGGCCCTACATTTCACTGAATTACGGACAACATTTAAAGAGGAAATCAAGATACAGCTTACATGTAGGTTGGCAGGAACCTCGTCTCATGTGGCAGCTTCATCAGGCACTTTCATAGTCTAAATAGACCGAACTATGGTGCGGCAAAAGGCCAATTATACTCAAAGGTATTTCAATAATACATCGCGGCCCGTTGAATTGGGTCCGCCGGCTACAGTGAGCCGCTAGCGTGCGTTCTCCAAGGCGCTCGGATTTCGTCTGTGAGGCGAGCGCAGCGGACTGCGGAGTCGCCGGGCAAGCGGGGAGGTAAACAGGATACGGGGCGGGGAGAGGGGGCGGCCAGCTGTGGGCTCGCAGCGTTCTCGAAACTACTCGCTTCAAGGGCGTATCGTAACACTTCCCCCCGCGCTTGGAAAAAAAGCGACGTGGCAATGGAGCTGTAGGAAAAAAAAATCCTCTTAAACTTCCATTGGGGTTTTTTGAGAGATTCGTTGCTTGAGAGATGCCTAGCTAGAACATGCAATTTATGTTATAGTTTAGGACACAATGTTTGTAGGGAATGGGTGAGGGGTACATACAATGTTTGGAAAAGAACAGTTTTGGTGAAAGTACATGGTGTGAAACAACATACAAGATTATGCAATTGAAAGATGACAATACATGGTTATGCAATTGAACAAAATAACAATACATGGTTATGCAATTGAAAAATAACAATACATGGTTATGCAATTGAAAAATAACAATACATGGTTATGCAATTGAAAAATAACAATTCATATTTGTACAATCGAAGAACAAAGAAAACAACAAGAACAAAAATGCCTGTGTGATTCTAAGGTTTCATTGGTCTGGGAGCTAAGTTTGCGAAGCGTGGATTTGTTTGGTTTCGGAGAATTTCGAAGAGGAGGACGTGGTTTCACAGATTCTAAGGATTACATTATCACTGTAATCAGACCCCTTTGAGATAACACTCAAAAGTACACTTGGGCCTTAGAAAACACTTGGTTTTGTCGAAGACGACGAAGTTCACGAAGTGGGGACTGTGGTTGCTGTGCCGCGACTATGGTTACAGAGGTCATTGAAGAGGAGAATCCAGTGTCTGCAGACATGCCAGTACGAATCCTAAAGTGTTATTAAGGTAAACACGGATCGTATATAATGGTTATTGAAGCATAATGTAGCTCAACATAACTTGTATTGGTACGCATTCAGCGAATACTGGAGGTCAAGGTAATGATGGTTTACACATGACGATATATGCGTCACTGCATGACAGCGCAAGAGACGACATGGTTGGCATTGATAGCAAGAGTAAGAACAAACCTAGGAGCTAGCGTGCCCAAAAGGTGGTTCAGAGTGTCATAATGTATAGTGGGACAACTCAACTTGCTGTGGCACGACAAAACAACATACATATGGGCGGTATGGTCTGTGCTTTCAGGAACAAATGCGTAGAAAAATGGCAGCAGGAGGGACCTAGTAACCACAGCGCGTGCTGTCAGGAAGTGGAGCTCAGCTTGGCTGTTGGTGATGACATCCGCCTGGGCTTCTTTTTAATCCGGGAGAAATTATTATTAGAGCAAAATTCTTGAAGTTTACCTGCCTAGGGACCAATGAAGAAAAGGTTTGGAGAGAAACAAAATGTGTCCAGATAATGAAATAAACGAAGTTTTAACCACCGACCCAGAGAGTGACGAAGAGAGAGTTTTCTAACTACATTGTGATTACATGAACATTTTCCTTTACCAGGATGACTTGGCGTTTGCCGAGTGACAATATGTCTTGGTTAAAAAACAACCGGCCTTCCATGGCCTATGTTAACATAAAGGTGGTAACATTTTTGTAGAATTTCAACGAACAAGACAAAGAAGTCGTGAATGAGTCACGGTAAAAGCAGAGAAACCAATTCATGAATAAAGGTTGTCAAAAGGAGACAGACGGTACGCCAAGTGCATATCGTACATATCCAACATTCATGAATGTGTTTCGTGAAATTGAGAAAAAGAACAAAAGGTGAGACATATGCAGAGAGTGAGGGAGAAAGCCTGCTGATAATTGGTTAATTTACCGATTCGCACTCCCAGTGAGGGCGAATTATGGTTAACAACAGATTTTCCTCTTCATAACATATACCTGAGAACATGATGGTGAGGAGAAAGGAAAGGAAAAGGAAAGGAGTTGAGTGACGAAATTTGCTAGAGACTGGACTAATTTCCACTTCAAACTCCATGTGAGAATGAAACATGATCAACCAGCAGATTTCCTGACTCTTTACAATTGTTAAAAGGATGAGGAGAAATTTGAATACACATTAACAAAGAGACTAATCTTTTGCGTGTATTGGGCAAAAGATTAGGGGTCATTTTAAAAACTCCTGCGTGATTGTGAGAAAAGACAGACCCTTGCTCCAATTTCACAAACCTGGGGGTTTTCTTATCCGTTCCCCAGACAACGAGTTGGGTGGTTTTGTGCTCAATCGATTAACTCCCACAGCACTATGCCCCATAGTTAGCAGTGAAGCTACAAACTAGTCCTTTTGGGATAGTAGATATTCCTGGGCTTCTTTCCTTTTTGCAAAGAAGTAAAAAAAACAGGAGGTCCACGGGCATTGGCGTTGAATGACAACAAAGGGTTGTGGACTACATTTCGTAGATCGCACACAAAAGGTTTGATATTATTTCGTTCGCACGACTCATGGTAAGTGTTTTAACGTCTCCACGTATAGTGTATAAAAACATGTAAGTACATACAAGATAAAACTCAATTATAGACAGAAGTCAAGAGTTTATACAATGCCTCTTAAAGAAGATGGCAAGGCCGATATTATGTCGTTCGCACGAATCACGGTAAGTGTTTTAACGTCTCCACGTCTCGTGTACAAGGGTTGTACACAATTATACATACAAGTGGTACTCATGACAAATTAATGACACACGACCAGAATACAAAAGCGGTACTCATGACAAATGAATGACACACGACCAAAATACAAAAGCGGTACTCATGACAAATGAATGACACACGACCAAAATACAAAAGCGGTACTCATGACAAATGAATGACACACGACCAAAATACAAAAGCGGTACTCATGACAAATGAATGACACACGACCAAAATACAAAAGCGGTACTCATGACAAATATGTCACACGACCAACTCAATAACATTTAGCTATGAGCAAAAGTGATTATGACGAACTTCTCGTATCGTGGCAGGTATTTTAAGGATCCCTCCTATGACGGTGGATGTTCTAAGGATCTCTCCTATGACGGTGGATGTTCTAAGGATCTCTCCTATAATGTAACAGGGTTACGTTTAAATACAACACAATAAACGTTGACGATGCTTGATTTTGACACATTTTATAAAGATTCGTTAGATTAACTAACTCCGTAGCCCAAGAGCGTACGACAGAGAAGATAGACAATTTGATGCTACTTCATGTGTTACAAAATACAAGGGTGATGGCAGAGTATAATTCTACTTACACCAAGTATTTAAAACAAAGACAGACCTATAATGGTTTTACATACTGTCTGTTGTGGCAACCTGCAGTGAGGAAGACCAAAGAAAAGGGACCAATTACGGTTTTACATACCCTTTGTGCAGTTACAAACATACCAGGTTATGTGCAATTTGGGTTGCAAATACTTGGTTAAATGAACACCTAAAAGTTGTGAATTCCAAAATCAGGATGACCATAAGGTTTTATTAACCTGTCTCGTAGGGTTGAAACGTGTCATATAAGACATACGTAACGTACAAGCAAAAAAACAAAATAACAAAAAGGCAGTGGCTTTGTTATAACAACCAAAGACCGGATGATTCGGTTTTACGTACTTTAGTTGAAACGAGCCAAATTGATTTATATACAGGGTTATAAAGACCAATCATTGGTTTTATAAATACAAGTTCCAAAATGGACGTGTCGATATCCAATTTGGGTACAAGAGCATGAATTTGGGTAGGACGCCATCAATTTTTAATTTAAGAGGAAAAAATTGAAAAAAACTTATATACACGAGGGGCGACTATGTAAGTAACCACTGTTTGATTTTCATGCTGGAGATACCTCGGAAGGTTTTACAACTCATGATGAACAAGATAAAAGGAAAAATTGTAAAAATAGTTAACTGGTTCTGAGTCGGAATTTAACACTTTGGAATTTACAAAACCCGACTTCTAGAACGACACGCCGATGGGCAATTGTCAACTACTTTACATGAACAAAATAAACAGGTGAGAAAGTTCCTTTCCGCACGACAAAAATGCAACAAAAAAAAATAAATAAAAAAATTACAAAATTACATGACCAGGCAGGGTATGACGTGGCATGAACATTGCGTAGTGTACGTGTTGAGACAATAAATGGGCTCGCGACTTCCCAAACATTGAAACTCGAAAAGTGTCTCCGTTCCAAAGTGATCAGTTTTAGAACAGGTGAAAAAAAAGAAAAAAATTGCCGTGGGGGAAAGAAAAAACAGTGCAAAAACAACATTTGAAAGTAACTTCAAGGAGAGTACGCATTAATTTACAAAATAATTTACAACTTGTTTCATTTACGAAACGATGGGCATGTGATTGACACAATACACGCCTGACGTAGTAAGACTCTGTAAGCTTACAAAAAAAATGTGATACATACTGGATCATTTTACGTTTGCTGAGATAGTGGGGGCAGTTTTACTTGACTCCTCACTTCCAGACTTTACAATGTCCTTAATGTGGTAATTACCAATGTGCTTTCCAGATGAGTCAGACAAGGAGTACACTAGGTCTGATATTTTCCTTAGGACTTTGGCCTTCACGAAACGTGGTGCCAGCTTAGCAGAGAAATACATGGCTCCTTGGGAAAGTGTGTTGTTCTTTCTCCAAACTATGTCTCCTGTATTGAAGGTGACATGTTTTCTACGTAAGTTATATCTGTCCGCACTCTTTTGGTGAGCCAGGAGCAAAGCATCAGTGACTTCACTGTAAATGGCCGACAGTTCTTCCAAGCGATGGGCATAATCTGCGGTAGGGTTGCTTGTGGTGGCAGATGACGTAGGAAAGTTTGTGTCCCTATGTAGAGAACCATGGACGACTTGTTCCATACCGTGTTTTAAGAAGAAAGGTGTGTAACCAGTGGCCAGATTAACAGTGTTGTTCATAGCGGCCTGAATTTTATCTAGGTTTTTACACCAAGTGCGTTGGTCTTTATCAACTAGAATAGCTAGAGCTGTGTTGATTGTTTGGTTGTAACGTTCGACAGTGTTATTTTGGGGAGTGTACAAGGTGTTATAATAAATGTCCTTGATTCCGTATTTGGCAAGAAATTCTTTGAATTCCTGGGCAATAAACTGTTTTCCGTTATCAACAATTACGGTTCTGGGTGTTCCGTAAGGTATAAAAATGTGTTTTTCCAGAAGTTTGATGATGGCGGACGCGTTGGCTCTTTTTAAAGGGAAGATCCAACAGAATTTGGTGAAAACATCCACTACACTAAGTATGTGCATGTATCCGGCATAACTTCGAGGAAAAGGTCCGACGAGGTCCATTGACAATGACTGTAGGGGTCTGTCGGCACGTTTGGGGTTACCCATTAGGCCGGCAGGTGCTGCCGTGCTATGTTTATAAGCTTTACAAGTTTCACATTTAGAGATGTAATTGCGAATTTGTTTGAAAAGACCAGGCCAGTAATACTTCAAGGAAATCTTTTTATACGTCTTGAAAGTTCCTGGGTGTATAGAGTCGGGAGCACTATGATTGTCAATTATTATTTGTTCTCTTCCTTCGAGGGGAACGACAAGTTTCCAAGAGTAATCTTCGAGGATGGATAGTGGTGCCTTGCAATTACGGTATAGTTGTCCTTCTTTTATGATAAAATTAGGAAACTTTTGTTGATTATTTTTACAACCTTCGAAGATTTTCAAGTACCATTCATCTTTTGTGGATGGAGGGGGGGCAATTGTGTCAACATTTAATGAAGCCAATTCAATTCTTGAAAGAGCGTCAGGAACAATATTGTCCGCGCCTTTACGGTGTACAACATCAAAATTGAATTGAGACAAACGGGAGGCCCAACGAGCGAGTCTACCGGAGGGATTACTTAAAGAGATCAACCATTTCAAACTACTATGGTCTGTGACTACAGTAAATTTGCTACCGTCTATGTAACCGCGGAAATGGTGAACAGAATCCAATACAGCCAATAACTCCTTTTCGGTAATTCCGTAGTTTTTCTCGTGTTTATTTAATGTACGGGAAAAATACGCTACAGGGTGTTCGCCATCTGGGAATTCTTGAGTTAGGACTCCACCGATTCCTACGTTGGAGGCATCCGTGTGGAGGGTAAAAGAGAGTGCAAAATCCGGGCAATTCAGAACGGGGGCTTTTTGAAGGGCATTTTTTAAAGTTGTAAACGCTTCTTCAGTTTCAGCAGACCATCGGAAGTTGCTGACACCTTTACGGGTGCCGGTAATTTTATTTAAAGGGGCTGCAATTGTGGAAAAGTCTTTGATGAATCTTCTGTAGTAACCTGCAAGTCCAAGGAAACCTTTGACTTCCTTCGCGTTTTTGGGTCGGGGAAAATTTGCCATGGCTTCCACCTTAGCGGGGTCTGTTCTTAGACCTTTTTCGTCGACAATGAATCCCAAATAACGTAAACGGGACTTACAGAATTCAGACTTCTTCAAGTTGATGGTTAAACCAGCGAACTTGAGTTGTTGAAAAACCTTTTCCAACATTAATATGTGTTTTTCAAAGGTGTCGCTGACGATGATGAGGTCGTCAAGGTAACAAAACAGGCTGTTATCGACTTCAGGACCGAAGAGTTTGTCCATCAGTCTTTGTAATTCGGCGGGGCTGTTCTTTAGACCAAAGGGTAATCTTTTAAAATGGAACATTCCCCTACCAGGTACAACGAAAGCAGTTTTCTCACACGATTCTGCGTCCAAAGGTATTTGCCAAAAAGCTTTGCTTAGGTCAACAGAGGAGATGAACTTGGCGTTGCGCAGTTGGTCTAAGGTCGCGTGGACGTAAGGTAAGGGGTATGCGTCAGCTTCCGTACAAGAATTTAAACGTCTACTGTCAAGACAGAAACGTGCGGAGCCATCTTTTTTAGAAACCAAAAGAGTTGGGTTGGTCCATGCACTTCTGCTGGGAACCACCACACCCATTTTTAACATTTCATCAAGTTCTTTTTCCAAAAGTTTAAGCTTTTGGGGGGCTAAGTTGTAATAACGTTGCTTTATGGGTGGGCCATTGGTTTTAATGTGGTGTTCTACCAAATTTGTCAAACCCAATCCACATTTTTCGAAAGATATTGATTCGAATTTATTTACCATTTCCTTTAGTTGGAGAGCTTGGTCCGTGCTTAAATTTTCGTGAGGTATTATTGTGCGGATCTCACTAATTTGAGCAGCAGTGGAGGTTTCGCCAAGAGTATTAAATACTTGGGGAGCAACGTTAAAAGCCTTCCAGAAGTCAACGCCAAGGATGAAATTCTGGGATATAGAGGGCACTATTAGAAAATTGATTGTAATTATTTTATTGTTACAATTAATTGGCAGTGCAAGGGTACCGATGACCGGCTGGGAAACATTATCCGCAGTCGTCAGGTGTGTTGTTTGTGGCGAAATTTTAAAATCACTGTTAACAAAAGGCAGGTGAGCATTGTTGCCAAGACAGCTGACAGATGCACCGCTATCAAGTAATCCGGAAAAGGGCACATTGTTAACAGAGAAAAGAGCATAGGGTCTTTGCAACATAGGCTTGTTTGCAACACGACCATATCATAGGCTTGTTTGCAACAAACCGAGGAAACATTTAAGGTCTGGTTAAAATACTTAATGTGTGATAACCAATCAGTCCATTCTTTAGACCTTGGTTCAGAATGGGTGCCTGAGAGGTTATTATTTAGTTTTTTGGCCTCTTCATGTAGAAATTTGGTGGGGGCTTGGAGAAATCCACCTGAGGTCTGACATCGCTTGGGTTTTGTAACCTTTCTGCATTGTGCCTTGATTTCTTAAAAATGTTGCGCAGTTCGTCGCGTGGAGGAGAGCGGTCCCTAGAGTGGTGTCTCTTGGAGGTTCGGGGTTCCTTGGATTCCAGAAGTCTTGCTTGCTTGAAACAAGTAGCGGCCAGGTGGCCTACTTTTTTGCAAAAGGAGCACACTTTTTTGTTGTCGAATTCTGGCTTTAAACCAGACGAACGGCTTGGCACAACCACATTATTCGACACATTCTTTATGTTTTTCCTATCCTGGTACGATTCCAGGAGGAGGCAGACTTCGTTTAGCTGGGCCAGGGATGCAATTTTCTGTGAGGTGATGATGTTCTCGTATTTGCTTAAAAGGCCATCAGTTATGACTGGTAATAGTTCAGCTTCCGGAACAGGATGTGAAAGCTTGATGTTGATGGATTCAGCCCTTTCTATGAATGTAGCCACAGGTTCATCTACTAGTTGTTTAATAGATAGTAGAGATAGTTTGATCCGGTGCTGGGCCTCCTTTTTTCCAAAGCTAGAGATTAGGGCAGCTCTGAGTTTATTCCAATCTTTGCATTTAGTCTTTTGGATGCGGTGCCACGGAATTAATTCTGGGGAGATGAGTTCTATAAAGTTTCTCCGTAGAATCTCGAATGGGATATTTTTGATTGTAGCCGTTTCTTCAATACGGTCAATGAAATCCATTACATCGGAGACGCCATTATATTTGACTTTCCAAGAGGATAAATCGTAAGTTTTATCTTGTGTCAAGATGGGTGCGACGTCCTGTTTTATCATTACATGCGGCGTAGGTTCTTTGTCAAGATTATCCAAAACTTGCGTAGCCGAACATGAATTATTTTCGTTGGAGGGGGCGAGATTTATTCTCCTAATGTACTTTTTGTTGAATAAAAGTGCATATGCCTTCAATGTAGATTTAGATTTGCTTGATGGCGAGAGTCCTCTATCCCTTAAAGCAGCTTGTAAGTGGGCTTTGGATAAACTATGCACATTGGGAATGGTACCCAAGTTGGATGATGTAATAGTTTGCTTGTCCTCCATTGTGAGTTTCCTGGGTGGTGGGGAGAAGAAAAAAAATTGGCCAGGGGTTTCCTTTAGAAAGCGCAAAAATTAATTTTTGTGAGGCACTTTTCACTTGGTGATCACTGTTGGCACTTCCAAATGTGTTTTGTATACATGACACCAGAATTCTTGTCAAAGAGGGGCAGACGAGAAAAAATTTTGCGTGGAAAGACCTTAGTGGTAAAGGTTTTTGTATTTCACTGACCACTTTTGAGAAAACTGTGAAATTCACAAGTATTTATTTATTTTAGAAAAATTTTGCCAGGATTGACCTTTAGAAAACAGGTTTTTTATTTTCACAAAACACTTTGCACTGAGAAAGGCACTAAAGTTCACAAAAGGCACATTTCTGGCAAATAAAGGACAAACTTCCGGATGAAAATGACTGAATATGGGGTTTATTGCATCCAACCATATTAAAATTATTTTATTTATTCATGGAATCAGTCATTGGCTTTATTATTATTCCACTTTTCACTTATGTAAGGGAAAAAACACAATTCACTTTCACTTATGCTGAAAAAAAACAGTACCTATAATGTACAATGGGGAAAGAAAGTCATTATTTTGTCCATTTGGAGAAACATTAAATTGTACTAATTTGACAGACACAAGTGGGCCAATTGGTATATTGTGCAGAAATAATAAAAATACGTAAGTCCGAAATTTTCATTAAGGAATTCGCAAAATAACTGGGGTTCCAGAATCAATGATTTCCGTTGGTATCCCGGTTCAGTCATAAAAAACGGTTTGGATTTAAAACGCAGCCTAGCAACAGTCGGTTAGGATTCCGGCGGGAACAAGGCATTTGCGCGCAATCCGGAATATCGCGTGAAACAAAGGCCGTTGGATTTGGCGGGTATTGCTGTTGCTAACGCGCCCGCCGCTTGGTGACGCAATTCAGATTCGCGGTCAAAAGCTGGCGTTTCGGGTACTCAAAATGGCCGTTTCACATGCGATTTAATTTCATAATTACAATCAGATCTGTTATGGATCTGATTTACATATTGGTTTCTGTGGTTTTTTCACAGGATTCACTGTAGAATAACAAGGCATAATTAATGTTTTACAAAATAGTTGTTGTGCGGGAAGGATTTTGACAGAGGAAGGTCCCGCAAAGTGACCGAGATAGAGAAAAAAAAATTCCAGGCTTCACGTTGATGCGCCAATTGTTAGGGTACCCCGATGTCGGCTTCTAAACCAACATCAGCACACCAACACGTCCCTGGCTAGCTCTCAGCGGGACTATGGTACTCTCTATTCAGGGGGGGTGGGCAGCTCAAGGCTAGGGAACTTCTCTCCATCCTTCGGTGACCCACGGGATCCTCACTGGTCAACAATCCTCCCGCCGTAGCAGAATAATAACAATGTTAAATCATTTAGACATGTATTGTAAACTCAAACACATACATAGGTTTTTACAGTACAATTCAATTACAAGAAATGCAAATTACACAAACCTAGCTAAAGTGTTTAACTCTCCCTGACTGTCTCTCAAAACGAAACTCTCCGAGTCTGATTTCCGCGGGGGCCCTACATTTCACTGAATTACGGACAACATTTAAAGAGGAAATCAAGATACAGCTTACATGTAGGTTGGCAGGAACCTCGTCTCATGTGGCAGCTTCATCAGGCACTTTCATAGTCTAAATAGACCGAACTATGGTGCGGCAAAAGGCCAATTATACTCAAAGGTATTTCAATAATACATCGCGGCCCGTTGAATTGGGTCCGCCGGCTACAGTGAGCCGCTAGCGTGCGTTCTCCAAGGCGCTCGGATTTCGTCTGTGAGGCGAGCGCAGCGGACTGCGGAGTCGCCGGGCAAGCGGGGAGGTAAACAGGATACGGGGCGGGGAGAGGGGGCGGCCAGCTGTGGGCTCGCAGCGTTCTCGAAACTACTCGCTTCAAGGGCGTATCGTAACATCATGTAGCGTTATACAAGAAGCATAGTTACATCGGTCCCAGAGAGATGTCGTATGAATCGTCATCATTGTAGCGTCTTCTATATTTTTTGTTTTCATACCGTCAAGAATGACTCGATTATACAATTAACACTGCGATCGTGAAGACTTGGATTTATTTTCGAATTCAATCACCACCTTCAGCAGGAACTTATGCTACGTTAAGTTAGGTTATTAAATATTATTATGTTATGTTATTAAATATGTTACATTAGGTTATGTTATGAGCTATTTTTAATATTAATTACTTTTCAAAGCGGTGTTGAGTTGACTTGATTCTGAGTTGGCATGGAACCGTTTCGGGTCATACGTAAGTAGGAAACCATCCATTAAATCCACATAATAATCAAATAATGTAACCAAAAGAAGGAGAAGTCATTCTAATTACTAAGTTCCTTCCTCATCCGAGTCGAGAATATAAAACGGTCATAAAATTTAAGTAGTTGGTGCTTTCGGCTAATGTGTACCTGCTACCTGTAAAGAAGGTGGTACTTAAAAACAATTGCTTCTGAACTTCAAAAGCTTTCTTTACGAACATTTTATTTAGGTGGAAGCTAATTGCTAGGCATATTGAATAAACTGTTGAACATTGTTGGTAACCCTTTCACGACAAATAGTTTTTTTTTACATTTTTTCATTATAAAATCAAACGTAAAATAATAATAATTATTGATGTGCATAAAAGGAAATGTATTCCGTTTAAATTTTTAATTGTTGTAATGGTAGTTAGAATGAAAATATCAATTGTCACTTGTTTTATTATTCTATTATTTAATTGTAAAATATCAGTTAGTTAGAAGAAATCATACAAAGGAAAGTGGTATAAACATAAATGTCGTTTCTTTGTTAAAAAACTTTGCAACACAAGTGTTTTATTTATTAATTAATAAAAAGGAATTAAATATCCATAGATTATATATCCACATATTATATATATTTGTTCATATTTATACTGATTTCATTTGATTTCAGTTTAGGCAACATGAGAGTTCTGTTTTTCTTTGTACATATGACCGTTCAGTGGCTTATGTGGCATCGCATTTGGGTCCCACGAGGGTGTCGCGTGTTCGATTCATGGGCTAGCCAAGTCCTTCATCACGACACTGGAGAGTTACTGGAGGGATCAAAAGGTCTCCCTCAATCGGTCTCTCCCGATCGCATTCATAAACTCGGACAAACATCACCCCATAAACTCGTACACCCCTACTTAGTCACCAAACGTAGCGAACCACTAGGGATGAAATGTGGCAGAGGTGTTGGTTATCCAATAAATGGTTCCCCGGGCGTTCGAACCCATCCCCGCCTCTCAAATTGAGATCTATGTTCAATTGCAAAAATTTTAACAGCAGATGAAATTAACTGTGTTTATTATTGCGGTATTTAAATAGGCGGCGCTCCAAAGAACTATCTTCATACATACGTTAATTTTATTTAGTCATTGTGTGTTAAACGCATACCAAACAACATGGGTTTATTTAGTCATTGTGTTAAACGCATACCAAACAACATGGGTTTATTTAGTCATTGTGTTAAACGCATACCAACAACATGGGTTTATTTAGTTATTGTGTTAAACGCATACCAAACAACATGGGTTTATTTATTGTGTTAAACGCATACCAAACAACATGGGTTTCTTTAAGACCCAGGATCACTCACACAAAAAAAAAACTTCAATTTTTGCTCCCATAATGAGCTGATATAAAAAACAAAAAAAATACCGTTACAAAAACAAACGTTTCATTTTTAATCGCTGACTCAAACTTTGTTAAAATTTTTAATTCTTAATTTTCTCATTAATTGTTTATGTATTTAATTCGTAGAAATCCATTTAATTTATTTATTGAACAAAATTTATTAATTAAAATTTAATTAAGAAAACCTTAACGTTTAGTGCGGGGAAAACAGATACCTAAGTACCCCATATAATAGAAAGTCTACTGTCTAAATTAGTTTCTCAGCAAATTGGTTTAACCGGTAATAAATCAATTTATACACCTTCAAAAATTTACAATTAGATTCGTATAAATCAGTCGTCTCAAAGTGGTTTAACCACCTTTTTTAAACTGCATTGTAAGCCGAAACAGCTGTAACAAAAATAATTACTAAAATACTTGCAGAACTTGATAATAACACTATTAAATTTAATTAAAATTAAATTTATTTTTTCCACATAATGAGGGGTACAAAATACCCACTCAGTCACTGCACTGTTTCACTTCGCTAGTGGGTTTTAAAACCAATGATCTTGTTAGAAAATTAATGGTTTGATGATGCCTACTTACGTGCACTAAAATCACAAACCATAAACTAACCATTAATACAGGGAAAACACGTTTTGTTAGTAACACGCTTTTAATTGGTATGCCTATAGACTGTGCGTTGCGGCTGAAAAAGAAGAAATTATCTAGAAGTTACCCTTATTTACATAATAACTTTTTATTGGAAATGTTACGGTCAATAAATCATTGAATTTGAAAGAATCAATTTTTTTCAATGTTATTTCTGGAGCACCTATACAATGTTTCTCTCTTAATTTCGTGTTTTGTAAAGGTTTCTTTCAAAAACAATCAAGAGGGCTTTGACTATGTTTAAACAGATTTTTTTTTAAATTTGTCTAGATAAAAATCTGGCTAAGTCACGACACAACAACTCGGTCTTAGTCACATCACGCAATGATGATCAACGCATCTATCACCGTTCGCATCGATCACCGTTCGCATCGATTACCGTTCGCGTCACACTTTTCGTAACGCATTCACCAGCTTACCTCCCAAGTCGAGCGTGCGTAAAGAAGTTTTACTTCAAAAACGTCAATAAATTCCAGACTAAAATGTCAATAAATTTTTTTATTCTATATCTTGAGGTGATTTTTCACAAAAACGGCGCTATATGAATCGTCCAAATATTATTATTATTATTATTATTAAATATCCAAGTTGTCCTCTCCTAAACACAAGCATTTGCTTTATTAGGAGAGTGTATAAAATATGTAAGCTATATTATGTTATATTGTGTAAACATAAAATAAATAAATATATTAATAAAAAATAAAAAAATAATTAAATTTTAATGTCCCTTATCGCCCTGTATACCCTTCGTGATTATAATAATAAAACTTAACCAAAAACAAAAATACGACCGTGCCAAAACATTAAACCAACTCACGGTTTGTTTTAGTTCGGGGCGCTTCCTGTTGGCTACTTACCCAACTAATTATCACGCACGCGATTATAACCTAAAAATAATAATATACTTTTGCTTTCGTACATAGTTAGGTGATAAATGAGGTGATAACGCGTGACACTTTCCACGCCCCAATTTGCGCAACGAATAAATCAAACATTTACTTATTTACTACGTACATCACCACGACAGACGAAAAATTATTATTTCAGTTGTAAGAAGAGACAAGAAGAAAGGCAGAAAGAAGAAAAAAAACTTCACTAACCTATAAAAGAAGAGAGAAACAAAATGTGCGCGCGCACTGCTCTCTCTTGCTCCTACAGTGTAATACAGACAATAGGCCTGCACTGTGTCTTAGATATACAAAACGCAACTGGCTACGAGAGAAAGAGAGAAAGAAAATGTGTGCCCGCACTGCTCTCTCTTATTCCTACCGTGTGATACAGACAATAGGCCTGCACTGTGTCTTAGATATACGAAACGTAACTGACTATGAGAGAAAGAGAGAAAGAAAATGTGTGCTCGCACCTCTCTCTCTTGCCCCTACAGTAATATACGAAACGTAACTCTCTCTCTTTATATCTTCACTAACTTATACCTTACCTCTCAACTTCCGTTCGCCTCGCCCGATAACACTTTTCGTAACGCTCTCGTCACGCATTCACCAGCTTACTCCCCGAGTCAAGCGTGCGTTCTTTAGCACCGTTGTGAATTTAAATTAGATGAAACGATAAAGCGACCCTAAAAAAATACAAACGCATACATCTATAGGATTTAGTCTGCGAGAGAATGAGATATTATAATCGGTCTCCTCTTTGTGCGGTGTTTGGTAGCCTTCCCACTCTTGTCTACTTAAGTTTTCTGAAGGTTTCACTTCTACCGCGTGTGAACTGCACTTAAATATTTTTATATTAGCTCCACCCTGAGGTCTGAGCATTTTCACTTGGGGTCTCTGTCATCTTTGGGGATGCTGTGTGGAGGGTCTTTTTAGGGAATTTAAGGAAAGGAAATTAAGTAACCTGGAGGTCATTATGTCCAGTAGTGAGGAAGAATGAATTCACCCCTCTCACTGCGTTATGAGGCGATGGAGAAGTCAATAGGTCTCCCTCAATCAGACTCCCGATCTGGCCCGCCACGCAGTAGGTGGGCAAATGCATGTGCCACCAAGACCTAGACAAACATCACCCAATTAACCCGGGCACCCCTAAGTATGTAAGTCACCAAACGTAAGCGAACTTGGGATGATCCATGGCAGGGGTGTTGGTTATCCAATAAATAGTTCCCATATTAAATTGAAATGCTAATAAATATGTTCCCATATTAATCCATTCCTTCATTACTCACTCTCTCCCACATTCTTACGTATATTGGCTAAATCTCCTAGTATAACAGTTGCACCGGGAGGGGCGCGTTCCAGGCGGGATCATATTACGACAGACGTGAAACAATTTTTGAAAGGTCCATCAAACTTCAAAATGATAAAATGGTAAGCTCACGAAAAGGGTAAAATATTCATTTGACAACTACTGTCAATCTGACATTTAACTCGTTTACGTTAATAGGGTTTCACTAGCTCTAAAGGTCATCTGTTTATTATATATTATGAATAAAAACAAACTTTTGGCGAAGCAATATAAAACTGACTTTTGCAAAACAAAATACAGACTTATATTGCTTTTTTTATCGTAGAGAAATCCCGTGGTGATGTCTATGTAAGCGATGTATGACGTATAGTTTACCTGGAACAAAGAAATAAGATAATAAGTACACAATGAAGGAAGAAGAAACATAAAAACAAGAATATGCGAACACACAACAAATACGAAAAACAAGCGAAAACAAACAGCAAAAAAAACATTTTGCAAAAATTCATGTAGGCTTGAAATCCAAATATGCGTATTATTTATTTCTAGATGTGGGGTTTTTATACTTAAGAGAAAAATAATAATAACAATTAAGTATGACAGTTGAGAACGCCGATAGAGATATTGAAAAAGTTAAAATAATAAAGGCAGATAACTCCATCAAGGGAGGCGTGAACGCGGTTAGCGCTAACAAAATATTGCCCACAAAAAGCGAAGTTAACAGTCCACAATTAAGTGCTGATACCTTCCCTAATGTATGACAGTGAGTTATGGAACTGGCAGAGGAAGGATGAAAGTAGACTGAATGCTGTAGAAATGAGATCACTGAGGCGTACGTGTTATAAAACCACACCTCATAAATCACCCAATTTGTTCACTACCTTAAAAAATTAAGGATGAATTAACCCAGAGGTGCCCGGGTTCATGGTGTGAGATTTGTATAGGTTTTGGCGGCAGATGTGTTTACCCACCATTTGCGTAGGGGGCCTGAAAAGGCCGATTGAGGGAGAGCATTTGACCTCTCCAGCATAACTCTCTCGAGCTAACGCCTTGTACCGCAGTGGGAGAGATGGAGTCAAACGTCCGCCACTCCTGGATACACTGATCCCCAAATTACTATCCACCCCTCCTCCTTCCTTTACTTAAAAAGACCTTCCACATAACATTCTCAAAGATAACAGAGCCTCCGAGCAAATTATTGTGTGGAGGTAATGACATAATAAGACAATATTTTATTTTATAAAATACTAGCTGATCCAGCGAACTTTGTACCGCCTCAAAATCAATAACTGTTGTGTTAAACTGATTAGCTGAATTAAGTTCAGGTTTTTATTAAGTTAAAAATTACACAATGAAGCAATTATATAATTTTATTTAATTTTGCTCCTAAGAGCTTTTCTAACTCTTTACTTTTTCATATTTATAACTTTTGTGTTTTTTATTATTTTGAAAGATATCTTGTAGTCTATACATTTCTTTTTACTATATTATTTCCTGTATTTAAACTTTTTACTTTTACATTATACCTCAGATTTTATGCTTTATGTTATAATTTCATTTTATACATCTTACTTTTTTACTACTTATTACCTTAACTCCTTTTTTAACCTTTGTTTTTAGATTTAACTCTACATTTATATGTTACTTTCTCTGTTATTGTATTATAATATACATATATAAAAATATAATTATGTTAATGGTACATGTTGTGCCGTATGTTTTTGAAATAAATAAATAAATTATCGATGGCCAACTGTCTGTGTTTTGTTTTTGTCAGTATCAGAGATAGCATCGTGTACGGATTTATATTTTTGTGGTTTTCTTACTTTTCCACTTACAGGAATTGCGTTTCATTTTATTTATACGTGTGAGGGAGATTTATTATAATTATTGTATTTTTCCTTTGGAGGGGTGCAGTCATACGTTCACTGTTTGTCTCATTTTAGACTGTTGACATTTAGTGTGTTAGAAAGAGGGGCAGCATTATATAATGTTTTAGAACAAAACCATCAGCGTATTGACATTTGACATTTTTGAATTTTTGGAATTCAGTCACCATTCAATATTATACTTACAATATTGCTGCAGCTCTTTCAAAAGAGAATTCGTTCCATACAAAATGAACGAAGAAAATTATTTTTTTATTTCGTTAATTTTTCAGATGTTTTAGCTATTCTGCTATTCGAGGCGGAGACAAATCCAACAAATCAAAGATCATAAAAATCGGTCCAGCCGTTCTTGAGTTATAAATGGTGTAACTAACCAGGCTTTGTTTTATATATTAAGATGGCAAAAAAAAATTGAACGAGATTAACAGCTAATTAAGATGACGATTTAATAACATGAAATTGCGTAGAACAACATGGCTGCACAATATGAACCATGTTATCTAAAAGTTTTTTTTTATCATTCCGCAGCATTTCCTCTCGATGATTAAAACCACGATAGCAATAAATGCGTTATGTTCCCATGATATAAATAGCAGCTGATTCCGCTCAAACAAATTCCGCATCGTGCACCACAATCACTTCATTAAATATTCATTTATATCTTGCATTCATTAAAACAAGTAGGTCAGTACTAGACTGCTTTTAATTACCAAATGAGATTATGTAGTTTGTAGTTGAGTGAAATTGGGGTAACTTTTTTATTTACCTAAGTGCTCTCCAGGGAGGTTCCAAAAACAGCCTTGTACATTCATACAGCCTTACTAATAAATGTCGTGAATATTTTATACAATTGATAAATCAACTGGTATGTGAAAACCTTACTAATAGAAACATAAAATAGATCTGTTTCTAATAAAATAGTTCATGGGAAGATATGTAGATTGTTTATACAGTCAAAGAGGGTTGTTTATCTGTTGTAAAAAATTTATATATCTTATTTTTGAACATTTTATTTTTTATTTTTCTTTATTCATTACTTACAAAATAGGGTTACATTAATGCCCGTGTTATGGTGGTCGATATGGTATTTAAAAACAAACATCATTTTAAAAATTAAATAAACGTATATTTTAGATTGTTATATTTGAAATATACTGTAATATTTATATAAACAAAAATTTTAACAAAACAAAAAACGACTTCAAAAAATGCACTAAAAAGTAAAAAAATAATTTCGTACGATTGTTATTTTTGGAGTCGGTGTCAGCCAAGGTAACTATATACGTAGGTAGTTATAGGTGAGATATGGAGATCTTGGCTGACAAGGACTCCAAAAATAACAATCGTACGAAATTATTTTTTTTACTTTTTAGTGCATTTTTTTTAGGCGTTTTTTGTTTTGTTAAAATTTTTGTTTATTTTTTGATTTTTAGTGACAAGCGTGGGTAAAGAAGTTGTACCTCAAAAAAAGAATCATTGAAATTTAAAATCTGTTGGCGTAATATTGAGTTATTCGTCTATTTGTCGCGCACATACTTATTGCAAATTTAAGACATATATGGTTTTCTCATGAATCCCATTGTCAGAACTGGACCAAATTAAAATGGGACCACACGGGAAGCACCAGCTTTCTAATAAAAAAAGAATCATCAATATCGGTTCACCCAATCGAAAGTTATGAGGTAACAAACATTAAAAAAAAAAAATAAAAAAAATACCGTCGAATTGATAACCTCCTCCTTTTGGAAGTCGTTTAAAAATGCAATATTTTATTTTCAAACATGAAAAAAGCTTACAACCAACATTTACAAAAAACGTTAAAATATTTCGAATGGTACAAAATTTAAAAAAAACACAGTCCTTTTCAGTATTTAAGGAATTTGTAAGAAAGCTGTCATTTCACTTTTATAAAAAATATATTAAAATTAAAATTTTATTTTATTTTATTTTAAACGTTTATTTCTTTGTTAAATGTATTAGACATTTATGTAATAAACAAACATCACTTTTACAAAATAATTATAAAATTGAGATTAGAGATTGATTGAATTATATTTTAAAAACATCACTTTCATAAAATCCTTATAAAATTGAGACCACAAAACGCAATTTAGAATATTGGTATAACCGTATAACCCCATTTTTAGCATAAAATTCAATTATTATTTGACTAAAACTGAAGAAAAATAACACAATTAAATTGCCAGGCGTGTCAGCGATTTGTCGACGGTTTATTGTTGTATCGATTCTGCTAAGTTGTCAATAAGGCTGGTCTCCTGATCTAAGCGCTCATTGTCGTGATAATGAAAGAGATATTTTAGCAAATCTAATTACTTTCGAACGTATATTGATAAATATTCAGTCTAGAATAGTCTCTTATTACCGCATCACTTCATCCCTTATTAATAAGGGTTGAGGGATGCTATTAGTTAGATGCCACATATGGTCCGACCAACATAAGATTATGTGGTATCTAGAGAAAGTTGAGTTGCCTTCCGGTACTATCCGCGCATCTTCAAGAAAAAAAAACTGGAGGACTGAGATGCTTCCAGCTAACCTAGAGTTTCCGTTGGGTTATAGTTAAAGTAAGGTAAGTTACTAAGTTATTGTTAAAGTTTTGTACTGTATTACTCGTATTGAACTATGTCATATTAGCAAATTGATAGTACCTACTCCAAATAAAGACTATTTGTGATTACCGTAAAATAAGTGTGGATTTTATTTAATTATCCACTTACTACATTGTATTATGATGGCTAACTGACATTTGCACCAATTCAAAAACCAAGTAAAGTTCGTTAAAGTAACAAAATGTTGTCGTTAGGTAAAAATGTTTATTGGGTATACAGTTCCTGTAATATCAAAGATCCATTAATTTAAATTTGAAATAATGAATAACAAACAGCGACAAGCCCTTCGTGCTATATAATTTCTTTAATGTTTATATTTTGTATTTTGACAGGTGTGGCCAGTAGCGAAAACACGCAAGCCTGACCTAGCCTAGCTCAATGTAACCTTGAACTGTTTGTGTCCAGTTTTAGCACCATGGCAATTTTATCGCAAAACAAAGGAATTTTACTCAAAACAATCAGACAAAGAAAGTAAAGCGAGATATTTAACAATGAAAAAATAGCACGAAATGTTAATTTTAGAATCTCAGAAGTCAAGATGTGTAAAAGATTTGGAAAAAGCTTTGGAAGGTGTTGTCGAAGTATGGAGTGAATACAAATCTCATACAGGCAATTGCGTCTCTGTACGAGGGAAGCGTTGCATGTGTTAGGGTGAACGGTGGTTTTACGGGGTGGTTTGACATCACAAAAGGTGTTAAAGCAAGGCTGTGTAATGCCACCATGGTTATTCAATCTGTACATGGATAATTGTATGCAAGAATTGAAAGAAGTGGGATTGGGCGCGAAATTGAGTAATCTGAAAGTATGTTGGCTGTTGTATGCTGATGATGCGGTGCTGATTTCTAACACTATGGAAGATCTACAGTCTCTTGTATCTAGGATGAACGAAGTATGTATGAAGAATGAGTTAATGATGAATGTAAGTAAGTCTAAAGTCATGGTGTTTGAAAGAGAGAGTACGAAAACAGTATGCAATATAGTTGTGAATGATGAATACTTGGAGCAGGTGGATGATTTTGTGTATCTGGGTAGTATGTTTACGAGAGATGGGAAGGCTGATAGGGATATTGAAAGAAGGGTGAATGCTGGTAACTCCATTAATGGAGGACTGAATGCCGTTAGCGCTAATAAAAAACTGTCAAAAGAAGCGAAGCTAGCAGTCCACAATAGAGTCCTGGTACCTACCCTGATGTATGGCAGTGAGGCATGGAACTGGCAGAGGAAGGATGAAAGTAAACTGAATGCTGTTGAAATGAGATCCCTGAGGCGTATGTGTGGTAAAACAATGTATGATCGTGTGAGAAATGTGGATATCCGCAAAGAATGTAAGGCTGATGTATGCATAATGAGTAAGATTAAGAAAGGGACCCTCAGATGGTTTGGGCATGTAGAGCGAATGAACGAAGAAAGTAGTGTAAGAAGAATATACGACGCAAATGTGAATGGTAGAAGAAGTCGGGGACGTCCGAGGAAGACATGGCACGATCAAGTGAATCAGATTCTTGAGTCGGGCCATGTCAAAAGTCAGAATAATAGAAGAGAATGTATGAGACGATGTATGAATGTGAGTGAGGCAAAGAGTGTGTGCCAAGACCGAGTTGTTTGGCGGTCCGTCCTCTCTGCCTACCCCTGCGGGGAAACGGCGTGATGGTTAGTTAGTTAGTTAGTAAGATGTGTAAAAATAAATTTAGGTATATTGATTAATCTTTGGGAAAGCATCATATGAATTTTATCATTTTTTATATTAAACCAAAAATACAACAATTTATTGATTTTCTCCTCGTAGAGAAATGAATACAATTATAAAAAAAAAAAAATTCATTTTTGGTGATTTATTTTAATCACTGTAATTGTTATCGTAAGAAATGAGATCTCTGAGGCGTATGTGTGGTAAAACTATGATGATCGCATGAGAAATGTAGAGAGAAGCAAAAAATAAGTATGATGATCAAGAAAGGAACGCTTAGATGGTTTGGGCATGTAGAGCGAAATAAAGAAGAAAAAAAAAGAAGTGTAAATAACGCAAATGTGAATGGTAGAAAGACGCCTGAGAACGACACGGCACGATCAAATGGATCAGATACTTGAGTCGGTCAAGAGTCAGAATAATATAAGAGAGTGTATGAATGTGAATGAGGCAAGGAGTGTATGCCAAGACCGAGTTATTTGAGAGTCCGTCCTCTCTGCCTACCCCTGCGGGGAAACGGAGTGATGGTTAGTTAGTTAGTAATTACTAGCTGGGTTACCCGGCTTCGCTCTGGACAATATTCGACAGTGTTCTGGAATGTTCCACAATGATGTTCCTTTTTTTTAAATATGTTTATTCAGTTTTAATTTTAAGTACAATATTTTATTTTACAAATCTTACGAAACTGATCAATCAGTTTGATTGTAAGAAATCTCTCATTTTTTTCTAATTATTTAATACAGTATACTTTTCAGTTTTACATAGTAAATACTAAATATAATACTTAATATTAAAATACTAATTATTACGACAAACTAATTATTATAATGTTTTAATGTTTATGAATTGCGTTGTATAATACACATTGTATAATACACGTTGTATAATATTTTACACAGTACAAACATACGGTGAGAAAAAAAATAGAAAGGAACTATATTATTTGATTTCATGTTCTTCGGAGGTAGAAAGATTTAACTTTTGTTTTGATTTTTGAATAAGATGTCTTCTGATTCTCTATTCCCGAACATTCCACGACATACGCCACTCCTTCCAGAACTTTATAGAGCTCTATAAACATTCGAGAACTTTCCGGAATACTGTTCTATAAATTTCAAGAGGCCGAAACTTCCAGCCCTTATATCTTCAAAAGCACGCCCTTTAGGTAAAAACGGGAACCTTCATCCTGGAGGGAGGATAGAGATCTACCAAACCCTATAACTCCCTTGATCGTACCGGGACTTGTTTCTGAGTTTTTGCGAGACGCACGTGTTTTTTGGACTTTCTTTTATAATATACTAGCTTTTACCCGCGGCTTCGCTCGCATGGTATTAGTGGGAAATTACTGTATAAAGAATTTTCCCACGGTAATGAAATTTTTTTCCGTGATAAAAAATTGTCTATGTCATTTCCCATTCCTCCAATTATCTCTGTTTAAAAAAAATCACATACTTAATACAAACAAAAAATAACGATAAGACAAATAAAATTCTTGAGAATGACATTTCGCAAATAAAAATTCCTTTTTAGAAAATATTTAAATCATAGAAATAGAAATTTATTTTAAGTACCTACTCCCTTCATTAGTATTTTATTCATATTTGATTCCAGAGTAACGTAAAAAAATAACAAAATGGCAGTCCACGTCAAACGCTATGCTTTATAGCAACGCTATTCTTTTCGTTCGGACAATAAACATTTTTAGAGATAGGTAGATATTAACTACGACAAAGCACTCTTTTTAAGACTAAAATTAAAAAAAAAACATTGTTTCCAAGGTAACAATTTGTTTGACGTTTGCAATAACTCGATTTTGTTAGGGACAGAAAACGTATGATACATAATTTCATAACACCACAGCTTATTCATAACGCCAGAGCTTACCAATATATATAGCCTTTGTTACTCGCAAATAATTTAGCTTTCGATTAGTGAAAGAATTTTTAAATTCCATTCGAAATTTATTGCGTGAAAGAGTAAGGACCATCCAACCATCCATACAAACTTTCGCATTTATAATATTAGTAAGATATTAATTACATAGTCTGTTCAAGCAACAATTTTGATTAGAGTTTGTTTTGCATTGATCCAATTTGAAAAGGTCGGAAGAGCGTGTAGAGCGCGCAGGGACATTCAATTGAATTTTATTTAGCAATTCCTAATTTAGCATTGGATATTATTATGAACTAATTTATACGGTATAATGATGCATTTTTATTATTATCTACTATAATTATTTTTTCTGAACTACATATTATTGGATTGCGTCCTTCATCAGGAAAGAGAAGCAGAGGTCAGCCAAAAACAAGATGGGATTACTATTTGAAGAAAACCGCAGGCTTCGGATGGGTGAGAACCGTCAAGAAACGGAAAACCTGAAAATATTTGAAGGAGGCCTACGTCCAAGGCTTTAGGTCAGAAGGCTCAAAAAGAAATAACAAAGATAAAACTAATTAACTAACCATCACGCCTTTTCACCGCAGGGGTAGGCAGAGAGGAAGGACCGCCACTTGATATTGGCCACACTATTTGCCTCACATCGTCTCATACATGCTCTTTTGACTTTTGACATGGCCCGACTCAACTATCTGATTCATTTGATCGTGCCATGTCTTCCTCGGACGTCCCCGACTTCTTCTACGAATCACATTTGCGTCATGTATTCTTCTTAACAGTACTTTCTTCGTTCATTCGCTCTACATGCCCAAACCATCTGAGGGTACCTTAGTTAATCTTTCTCATTATGCTTACATCAGACTTACATTCTTTGCGGATCTCCACATTTCTCACACGATCGTACATGGCTTTACCACACATACTCGTATCTATACTCCTCAGGAATCTCATTTCAACAGCATTTAGTTTATTTATTTTTCTTTTATATATTCAATAATTTTATTATTAAATTAATAAAAACAGTTTATTTATAAACAAGTTCTGCTGGTAATTATTATTACGCGTGACAGCTGTTTCGCCTTCTGAGGGCATTATCAAACTGTCAGTTTGCTAATTTGATAATTTTAAACTAGACAGTTTAATAATGCCCTCAGAAGGCGAAACAGCTGTCACGCGTAATAATAATTACCAGCAGAACTTGTTTATAAATAAACTGTTTTTATTAATTTAATAATAAAATTATTGAATATATAAAAGAAATTAAAATTAAAATGGAGTTCTACAAATTAAACTTGATAACAATAAATAAAAAAGCATTTAGTTTACTTTCATCCTTCCTCTGCCAGTTCCATGCTTCACTACCATACATCAGGGTAGGTACCAGGACTTCATTGTGAACTGCTATTTCACAATGGAGTCCCTTCGCTTCTTTTGATAGTTTTTATTAGCGCCAACGGCAATCAGTCCTCCATTAATGGAGTTACCTGCATTTACCCTTCTTTCATCATCTCTATCAGCCTTTCCATCTCTAATAAACATACTACCTAGATATACATACTCATCCATCTGCTCCAAGTATTCATCATTCACAATTTTATTATATTGCACACGGTATTCGTACTCTCTTTTTCAAACACCATGACTTTAGAACAAAGATTTCCCACAAAAACCGAAAGATCTGGGGAATTTTTCAGAAAGAGGAATAAAATCACAGTGTCCCGCCAGCTGAGACAGATCCTTATTTGTCGGAATGGGAAGGAATTGACTGGCACATAATATAAATTAGGCGTTCAGTAACTGACAGTTCAACCGGTTTAATCGTCTGGCGGTTAGCTCCCAACCGGTTTGCCGGCGACCGGTTCGCGCAAAACTGCTTAAACTTCCACGCTGTCTTCTGTTTCGGTTCCGCCTATAGATGTTATGATAACAAGAGAACCGGGTTGAATCAAGGGAAACTTGTCAACTTCCTGGGATTTATCTGGAAAGACAACTTGATGTGACTAGTTTTTAGTAGGCAGCTGTGATATAAAGCCATGTGAAGCAATTACTGAGATATTGTTTGTATCGTCCACGACATTGTGACAGGCCACGAATACCCGACGTTTATCCCTCTAAAGTTAATCCCCTGATATCCACACACTTAGCCCTTGCTCCAATAAATAGTTCCCGGGGCAGTGGTAATAATAATTATAATGTAAATATACTAGCTGGGGTACCCGGCTTCGCTCAGGATAACATTTGAGAGTGAACAATGTTCCACAATGATGTTTCCTATTCCCAAACATTCCACAACATTCCAGAATGCTCCTACTTCTCGAAACTTTTAGACTCAACGACATACTCCGCCACTCCTTCCAGAACTTTCTAGAATTTTATCGAACCTTCTAGAACTTTCCGGAAGACTGTTCTTGAGATTTCTAGAGGGCGAAACTTCCAGCCCTTATATCTTCAAAAGCACGCCCTTTAGGTAAAAACGGGAACCGTCATCCTGGAGGGGCGATAAAGATCTACCACACCATATGACTCCCTTGAGCGTACCGGGACTCGTTTCTGAGTTTTGGCGGTCCGCACGTTTTTTTGGACTAACTTTTATAATATATATTGATTAGTAAAAATTGTGAAATTTCGTTATTGCAAACAACCTCATTATTGATAAAATGATGTTAAGATGAAGCCATACTAAATAATGCAAAATCATACAAAATCGTATGTTTTTGTTTTGAAAATTTTACCGCTTAGAAGTATTATAGATGCTTCAATTAAATACTGCGTGTACAACATACTTTGGCCCTTAAAAATATCGGTCATTTTTTTAATAAGTCTTTTAATAAGCTTAGAAAAAAATAAAGTATTAGGTCTATAAAAAATATTTTCAACTCTCCTACTTATAAACTTTTTTTCGGATATAATTGTATTGCATAATGTGGCAAATTCAGTTTCTTATATAATTATCGCGAAAAAAAATGATATTTACGCCCGAACCTCACAAAATAAAATATAATATGCATTTTCGCGTTGGTATTTTTGACATCACGGCGACAATACGGCAGTCGACGAATTTGTTATATCAAAGTGAACCTTATACCGTCCACCGAAGAACGACTAGCAGCCGCCCCATTTTTCTGTCATTACTCCTCCGGCCGGAGCGGAGAAACAACGTGTTAGCGTCCGCGCTGCTTGTTTTCGTGAAATCAATTTAAAAATTCCGTTTTATTACAGTAAACAATGCATAAAAAAGGAATTAATGTTTTTTACAGGCCTTTACGAAATCAACATGTAAAAAATAATTCTCAAATATCTTTTCCAACCTTTCCAAAAGCTTTTTCTCAAGTATTTTTAAACTCCTCCCATAAAAGGGCGTGAATTCCGATTTCGATTTTTTCCTGTACTAGTGGATCGCCTTAATCACAATAATTTTAGTCCACCCGATATGTGAAGGTTTTATATCGGATAAATCAATAAAAGTAGAGCCAAGGGATAAGCCTGATAAGCACATATACGATTACGGACTCGGTTCTCAAATTATTTTTCAACCAAGTTCGCTACATTTTATGCGAAACTTCTATATTTAAACCAATAATATTAGTCATAATAGACCCGATATAGTTTTAAATGACAAAATTTAAAAAAATAACTTGTATCATTGATGTCGCTATTCCAAATTCCTGTAATATTCAGAAAACTGTTTCCGAAAAAATAAGAAAATATACAGATTTAGGAAATGAGATTAAAAGAATTTGGCATTCTCAGAATATAAAAATATTACCATTTGTTTTATCGGCTACTGGCATTATACGTAGCTCTCTCATTCAAAATTTAGGCGAATTAGATATGTCAATGAATTTATATATAAAAATGCAAAAGTCAGTTATTTTTAATACGTGTAGGATTACGAAAGATTTTTTAAATATTTGTGGCGACCAGAACGGTCGCCCCCTTTTGCCACAATCCTTGCGCCACCACTGATATAACAAACACATTCTCGAAATGTACATACTACCTACAGTTGTAGTGTTTCACGCCGCTCACGGCTAAACATTTCGGGAAGCGCAGCGAAAGGCCTCGACTAACAGCCGTCACATTCTTACGGCCGCGGAATGTTCCAGAGGCTTCTCCGCTTTGCGCGGTGGCTCAACATTACTTGGCGTTCCGGGTACTCACACGGTCGGCTATATAAAGCGCAGCGACACCGCGCTAGTCAGTCAGTCAGTTCCAGTCATTAGTGCAAGTAACATCACTAACACACATAGACAGTGCATCGAGTGATAACGATTCCAGTGCGGTACCGGCCAGACTCTCGGCGACCCACTGCCGACTGTGCCGGTGCATCATTAACCTTTGAGGACGCAACAAGCGACACAATTGCCCGCGACATAAGGCCCGCCGCACCTTCCTGTCACGCAGGCAGCAACTTCTCAGCCACTGAGATTTCATTCTCCTCAGGTTCACCGCAGCCATCTCCGCGACACCGCGTCGAGCATCCATCCTGGACGTCAAGGTCTTCTCCACCACCACGGTGCGGAACAACATGCTGGCGACATGCAGACCCGAGTTCTGCTACACCACTGCATCACCGACCTTCATCATTGCAACTCCTACGAGCATCACGGCGACGTGCCGGACCTGTCTACACTGTTACTTTACTCCAAATTCAACATCGCTACGTAGCAGCAATAAAGACTGACTCATACATCGACTGACGCCTTTCATTCCATCGTCCTACCCGTCTCTGCCGATCGCACTGGTGACCCCGACGTGATCACCCCCGCTCCCTCACTGGTGACCCCGACGTGATTTGCAACACGCAACCTTCTGCAACGAGCAACGTGCAACAAGCCACAAGCAACAAGCTGCAACACGCAACACGCAACCTTCTGCAACGAGCAACTCTGCAACAAACAACAAGCAACAAGCTACAGGCAACAAGCCATATGCAACACGCGAGCAACACGCAACGAGCGCAACAAGCAACGAGCAACGAGCTACAAGCAACAAGCTACAGGCAACAAGCCATATGCAACACGCAACACGCGAGCAACACGCAACGAGCGCAACAAGCAACGAGCTACAAGCAACAAGCTACAGGCAACAAGCCATATGCAACAAGCAACACGCAACACGCGAGCAACAAGCTACATGCAACATGCAACAAGCATCAAGCAGCACGCAAAAGCAGCAACTGAGGGAATCGGTAGAGACGCATCAGCACCACATGGACGCATCATCATGGACGCACCGACCAGCATTAACCCGGCTTACCTGCGACATTTGGCATCTTACAACCCTGTACTCCGTACACTGGAAAGGGGGTGTGTGGCGACCAGAACGGTCGCCCCCTTTTGCCACAATCCTTGCGCCACCACTGATATAGCAAACACATTCTCGAAATGTACATACTACCTACAGTTGTAGTGTTTCACGCCGCTCACGGCTAAACATTTCGGGAAGCGCAGCGAAAGGCCTCGACTAACAGCCGTCACATTCTTACGGCCGCGGAATGTTCCAGAGGCTTCTCCGCTTTGCGCGGTGGCTCAACATTACTTGGCGTTCCGGGTACTCACACGGTCGGCTATATAAAGCGCAGCGACACCGCGCTAGTCAGTCAGTCAGTTCCAGTCATTAGTGCAAGTAACATCACTAACACACATAGACAGTGCATCGAGTGATAACGATTCCAGTGCGGTACCGGCCAGACTCTCGGCGACCCACTGCCGACTGTGCCGGTGCATCATTAACCTTTGAGGACGCAACAAGCGACACAATTGCCTGCGACATAAGGCCCGCCGCACCTTCTTGTCACGCAGGCAGCAACTTCTCAGCCACTGAGATTTCATTCTCCTCAGGTTCACCGCAGCCATCTCCGCGACACCGCGTCGAGCATCCATCCTGGACGTCAAGGTCTTTTCCACCACCACGGTGCGGAACAACATGCTGGCGACATGCAGACACGAGTTCTGCTACACCACTGCATCACCGACCTTCATCACTGCATCACTTAAGAGCATCATCATCATCATCGCTCCTGTCTACACTGTTACTTTACTCCAAACTTACCATCGCTACGTAGCAGCAATAAAGACTGACTCATACATCGATTGACGCCTTTCATTTAATCGTCCCCCGTCTCTGCCGATCGCTGCCCGCTCCCTCATATTTATATTGAGGGATCAGTAGGATTTATTAGTCCAGTTAGGAGTTCCACCGAGGCGAACCCTCTGATATGAAAATATCTGGAGTCGGTGAATATTTTTTCCCATTTGGTCTCTGGTAGATTGACGTAATTCTTATATAGTGCACTTACATAGCGTGGATTAACTAGATAAACGTTTGTGGAAAAGTGTGTGGAATGGTTTAGTTTTTCCTGTGGGGAAGATTTAACTCGGATATAAAATTTGGATGATTTGTATAGCACCATTTTTGTGAAAATCAAATCAGCTCAAGGGCACTGTACCAACTTATTGCATATTTCTAAAATCTTACTTCCAACTACAAACTAGACAAACAATTATACATAACAACTACCAATGTAGTGTTAGGACTCTTGGTTTTAGTTTTTTTTTTTTTTTTAAATAAATCCTCTATATTTTAGGTATACTAAACGTCAGTGGATGGCGTTTCAAACCAGCCAATTTAAACGATTTTTGGAAGGTGCTAAATCCTGTAAGAAGTAACGTATCAAAAAAAGCAAAACGTACTGACACACTAGTGGTCGATATCTATATTATATTAAAAAAATATTTGCACTAGTGTCAAAATCCAGAGAGGAAAATGGGGAATATACCTGTATGGACAAAACGTCGCTCTGTTTAGGTAGTTCGGAGGGGAAGGAGATGGGGAATAAGGTAGAAGGGGAAGTACTTGGATGGATCAGATCTGCTCACCAAACACGGTTACGTACGTTTTGATTTTTTTTTAAATACATTGTCCAGTTTTTTTTTACATTAGCTTCACACACAAGCTTCTACCTTGAAGATAATAACATTCTTTCTGAGAGACAATATGGCTTCCGACCGGGTTTAGGTACAGAAAATGCCATTGGCAATCTGACTAAAGTTGTTTCTAATAACATCGATCGAGGAATCAAAAGCATCGCGCTCTTTCTGGATCTGGCTAAAGCTTTCGATACCATCTCGCACAAAATCCTTTTGAAAAAATTACAGCTAATCGGTATACAGGGGCAGTTACTTAAATGGTTACGAAGCTATTTAGAAAATCGGAGCCAAAGAGTTAATATTAATGATACTCTAAGCGATCCAGCAAATATCGAATTTGGTGTACCACAAGGAAGTACTTTAGGACCGATATTGTTTAATATCTATATCAATGAACTTTGCAACAGTAACCTTGCCGATCATATCATCACTTTTGCTGACGATACGGTCTTAATATTTGAGGGCAAAAACTGGTACGAAGCGCATAGAAAAGCCGAAATTGGAATAAACAATGTCAAACAATGGCTAGACAATAATCTCCTTACTCTTAACACGGATAAGACCAAATTTATACGTTTTAGTGCAACACAAGCGGGACAACCCAAGGTAATTATTAATATTACTATTCACATTTGCAATGAACCGAACACTTGTACTTGCAATAAACTAGAATGCGTTGATAGTTTAAAATATTTAGGAATCATCATAGATAAATATCTGAGATGGGAAGAACACATTAACTCAACTGCCTCAAAAGTCAGAAAACTTACTCACCTTTTTATTACCATCAGAAATATTCTCTCTGTAAAAGACATGAAATCAATATACTATGCCATGTGTAATTCTTTACTTGAATATGCATCCCTAGGATGGGGTGGATGTGCCAAAACAATATTGGACTCCCTGGCTAAAGCACAGAAATCTTTACTAAGAGTCATCCTTAAAAAACCATTCAGGTACCCCAGTGATGCATTATTCACGGAATTTAAAGTTCTCGATGTTAGACAATTATATATTAGAAAGATTGTATTACATGCTCAAAAACGACGCCAGCACTACCCTTCCATTGACCACCTTCACGACACCCGACATTCAAGGAACAATCCAATAGTCCCAATAAAAACCACGACGTCCCTTGGACAACGTCAATTTTCGTACTTAGGACCTAAATTATTTAATATCATTCCTAATGCTTGGAAAACGAAAAGTACTAATGTTTTGCGCAAATTAATCAACGACTGGCTCCTTGATTTAGGGAGGGTCAAAAGCGAAGATATGTTGACCAAGAGATAGGCTTCTTATTATTACCATCTGGCTTGTATTTGCTTTATTTTCTTTACCGGTTTTATTTACTTTACCGATTTTGTTTACTTTACCGGTTTTATCTTTTATCTTTTATTTGTTTTTGTTTTTAAGCGCTCTAGGGGAAAATATCTGAATTTGATTTTAAGATATCATTATTTGTCTTCTTTTTCTTATGAGTACAAAATTATATACTGTTAGGAATACATAATTAACACCTTTTCCTGCTATAAATAACATGTTATGTTAGTAAACAATGTAATATGAAATTAAAT
Organism: Limnephilus lunatus; assembly: GCA_917563855.2. NCBI lineage: Eukaryota > Metazoa > Arthropoda > Insecta > Trichoptera > Limnephilidae > Limnephilus > Limnephilus lunatus. The sequence goes on from OU830603.1 coordinate 55,895,696, forward strand.
TTGTCAATTTGACTGGCCTAAAACAGGATCCATTCCTAGTTGGCTAGTCAAAGTTTCCACATATGTTTTATTGTTCAATTTTATGTGAAATAAAGTTATTATTATTATTATTATTATTAAGAGGCCCTGATGAAAATAATTTCCTTCAGGGCCCATGTCATCTTTGGGGATGCTGTGTGGGGGTATTTTTAAGGAAAGGAAGGAGATGAAGTTTTGTGAAGGAAAAGGTATGAGGGGTAGGTAGGAATATGGGGGTCAATCTATCCAGATGTGACGGACGAACGAATTCATCCCTTCCAATGCGGTCCAAATCCTGCTGAGAGTCCTGCAGGAGAGGTCAAAAGAGCTCCCTCAACCAGACTCCCGATCCGGCCTACCACGCAGTTGGTGAGCAGACGCTTCCGCCGCCAAGATCCTGACAAACCTGTCCTGATGAATCCGGGCACCCCTGCTAAGTCACCAAACGTAGCAAACCACTTGGGGTGACCTATGAAAGGTGTTGGTTATCCAATTAATGGTTCCCGGAGCGGCGGTACCCATACCCGCCTCCCAAATTGAGTTTGTATACTGAACGTATGTTGATGGCGTTCAAACCAGGCAATTTATATGATTTTAGGAGGGTCCTAACTACTATACGAAGCATTTTCTCAAAAAAAGCAAAACGTATCTACACGCCAGTGGTCGATATCTATACTATATTAAAAAAATTATTTGCACTAGTGTCTAAAGAAGGGGGAAATTAGGCAACATATTGGATAACCAACACCTCTGCCATAGGTCACTCCAAGTGGTTCACTACGTTCGGTGATTTATCTTTTTCCTTCTCAGAACTTCCTCTCCTTCCTTTCCTAAAAAGACCCTCCACACAGCATCCCTAAATATGACATGGGCTCTGAGGAAAATTATCTTCCTCAAGGCCTCCTGCGTGGAGCTAATGCAAAGAAAAAGTATGCACAAAAAGCCGCCCGATTCCCTCTTAATACTGCGACTTTTGAACTCGCACTGTTCACCGTACTAGTCCATTATTTCCTATTTCAAAAGCAAACCCTTCCTAGTTCAACGCTCCTTTCTCTCGCAGTTTCCTACGTCTTCCTTCTCCATCTTCTTACTCCATTTCTTCTACTACACTTCCTGCATTTCATCACGAAGCCGGGTCTTTCATCTTCTCTATTCTAAGAGCTCGTGTATTATTCAAGGCGGCTATTCACAGGTTCCAGTTTGTTGAATGAAGCCGCGTATCACGTATGCAGTTTCATCTCAGGAATACCTAATAATTAACGACGACGCTTAAGAGGGTATAACCAGAGAAAATCAGAAATATGTCGTTTTTAAATCAGATTGACGTATTGACTCTTTTCCACAAAAAAATTCGTTGGCAGATTTGTTAAATTTTCAAAAAAAGATTTTGTATTATACAACACCCATTTCAAATCATATAATCACGCAGTAAAATAAATAAATACATTATCTGGTAAACGTATGTTTCAGAATTTTAATTTTAGTTTAAATAAAATCATTAAAAAATATGTACGTACATATGTTTCTTGACGAAAATTAATCCGTTTATGTATTTATGTGCGCACTTAGAAACTAAAATATTTCTGATTTTTTTAACATTCAGAAAATGATAAATACTTAGTATCAAAAAATAATTACAAAAGGTACATAATTTTAATAGTTTTATCATCATGCCTTTCAGCATTTTTGGATGTAGGTATAAATTAAAGCAAATTTGGAATGAAATAAAATCGATATTGAGTTATAATTTTAAAAAGCTGGTACGGAGAATAATTAATCTTTCTCATTGGAACCACCCTGTACGATCGTAAGAACATCTTTCGACGAAATGTGGATTTTCGGCCGCTGGATGGTTAAACGCCCTTAAGGCGCGTTATACTCGCTCAAAAATAAGAAAATGGAGAGATATGTAAATACGTATTTTAGAGAGAGCGCGCTAATATTGAAAACGATAATATTTAAACGAAAATTGTGAAAATGTTTAATAAAACACAACTCGTTTAAAATAGAGCAAAATATTGCGGGGAATGTTTAAAATAGCATTTTCATAGTTATAACTTGTAAAATAACTGAAAAAACGTGGTTATAATAATTTTCGGAGCATACTTTGCGATTTTTTTTTCTTTCGAGGGAAATTCATATAATTGCTGTTTGGGCGTGGAGAAAGTAAAGATATTATCTTCAAGAATGACATATATATTTTTAAGAGCTTTAAAAGTTAAAGTATGTAATAAATCGGTAGAAATGCGAGAAGCCGGATCAGCAGAAAAATCACGCAATAATCTGCACTGTCCGATCCGACGAATCAGTTCAGAATTTGAGGATGGATATGGGTACCAGTTTATAGGATAACCGACAGCCCTGCCATAGGTCATCCTTGAGATAAGTTCGCTACATTTGGTGACTTAGCAGAGATGCCCGGGTTCATGGAGTGAGGTTTGTCTAGGTCTTGGCGGCGGATGAATCTGCAAACCTTCTGCGTTGCGGGCCAGATCGAGATACTGATACAGCCGGACTCTTTCGGACCATCCCTTTGCACCGCATTTGGATGGATGGATTCATACATATTAACTCTGTGATGCAAATTTAAAAAAAAGTTTAGATAGAGCATTGTAGAAGTCTCTACATATTATAAATTAAAGACCTCCGGCGCGTCTGTTTGTTCGTGATAAACTCAAAAACTAGGGAACAGATTTTCATGCGGTTTTCACTAATATATATAGTGATTGATGAGGAAGGTTTAAGTATATAATTTGTCAAGATTTTGTGTAAATTGGTTGAAATATATATTATATATAAAGGAGAATGTCTGTATGTGGTGAACGAGCGGACTGGCAAGCGGGCGGTGAGGATTTGATTTGTATGCAAATTAACAGATAGCGGTGGTTATACAGGTTGGGTAACCATAGCGACAGAAACGCGTGGCCGGGTCAGCTAGTATATAATATTATGATTTTTCACAAAAACGACGCTGAACAAATCTTCCAAATATTACATATATAATTATCCCTAGATTTTAGAAGAGTTAAGTAAATAAATGGATGAATCAATACAATTTGATACCTTGTGAAACACCTTGAAAAGACAAGAAAAAAAATTTATTTGTTTCGGCTTTTAACCCTTCTAATCACAGGAGACCCAAGTTGTCCCAAAACATCATATGCCGTTATAATAACACGAGACCCAGATTGTCCCAGAGCGACCGTGCATTATTAAAAGTTATATATCTCTCTTCCTGTCATGCGAATATTTGTGATTTTTTTTATGTTAGAGAGCCAAAGAAATAATGCTTCTCATTGTATTAGGATTATATGAGCTATATTGTTGAGATATTTTACAAACCCGATCATAAGTGACGGTTTTATTTCGAGCCAATTTTTGACGTAACAAACATTTAATTTTAAAATAAAATTGTATGAAAGTGATAAAAAGTGAGGTGACAGTTTTATTACAAATCTTGTTAAAAAAAGGAATCTGTATTTAAAATTTTAAGTTTATTCTATTTTAAGTACTTTAACTCCAATATTCGCAGGTATGCATTTTTTAGCTAATTTACATTTCCAATATCAAAATTTTAATATTTAGAAAAAAAAAAGTTGTTTTCTAATAAATACATCGGAAAGATTATTTTATCTAGATTTTAGAACAATTTTTGTTTTTGCAAAAGGGTTAAAAAATAACCCATAAATAGGAAAATTTAAGATGCATGGCAAGAACCAGGAATTTTGCGCGCGAACCTTGACAGGCAAAAGGTTACAGATATTATTTTCTTATTATTCGAAGGGTTAAAGTTTTCGAGAACCACTTCGCGAGCGTTTTCGACTTGAAATCCACTTGTTTTCCAAGTTTGAAAACTGTCGAGTATTCTCGACTGGCCTTTGACGCTGTAGAAAAATCTTGAAAGAGTTCTCAAGTGGTAGTTTGAGAACTTTTTGAGTCTCTCGAGACTAGTTATTTTCAACCACTGAACGCAAAATTAACAGAAGTGATAATAACCAATTTGAATTAAAAAAATTGTTGCATTTCTCACATTTTAAATTTTTATTTATGTGAATATGGCAAAATAGTCAACTGCTCATAACTGTCTGGAGTCAGCGGTATGGCATCCCCAATTGTGTTATTGTATTATGAGACTGAAGGAAGGGGGAAGGGGAATTAGAAGAGGAAGAGGAAGGTTGAGAAGTGCCTGACTATTCAGATCTGATTACCAAACATGGCTAAAGCCGTTTAAAGCAACGTTTTGATTAACATCAGTGGTCAGTCACCAGGGCAATACTGAGAGTATCATTCATTAACGACGGCCGGCGTAGTCCAGCGGTAAGACTCTTGACTTGCACTCCGAAGGTCGCGGGATCGAATCCCGGCATGGCAAATAAATTTTATTTGAATATTTTGTGTTATTTCACAATTAATTCATTTAAAATAATATATAGTATATTTGCGGCACGTTCCAGGGTGGAAGATGCTCTCAGTATCGCTCTGGTGTAAGACCACCATTCAGAATTGAAACATTGCTTGAAATGGCTTTAGCCGTGTTTGGTGACCAGATCTGAATAGCCAGGTACTTCCCCACCTTCCTCTTTCCTATCTCCTTCCCCTCCTTACTACCTTCAGCCTCACAACATACCCCAATTTGGGGATGCCATAGTCCCACTGGCTCCAAACGGGAGCAGTTGGGACTCTTGTGCGGTATTCATTTAAAAATAAAATAATAATAATAATTAACGATGGATTTAACAGAAATGTAGATTATAACGGAACTAGCTCTCCGTGACATGACCATATTGATTGTAAAAATTGCCTTTACAACAAATACATTTTAATAACATGACATATTTCCGATTTTTTTGCAACTAGCTGAAGACCCCGGCGTTGCCAGAGCTTTACGCAGAGTTTTTCGAAAACAGATAAAGACAGCAATTTTCCTCTTATTATGAACGTCGCTTGTGCAAAATTTCTTTAAGGAGGAACACGTAGACTCACGTCAAAAATAATGTGATTGATTTTAATTTAAATCCATTTTATAAATAAATTTTGTTAATAAACAGTTAATTTCAGCAGGAGTGGAGGAGAGGAATGATTTTTTATGAAATAATTTCGATATTTTAAAAAATTTGATAAATTTCATCCGAAGTAAGAAAAAAATTTACCTCACCTCGGGACTCACAGAATGGCATACAATACTCCTCTATCGCTTTATCTCTTCGGTGTTTTGAACATGTCGCAAGTCGCAAACCACTTCGAGTAAGGAAATAGTTTAAATATTCATTTGTATGAAAAACAATTTTGTTTGTTTAGCGTTGATAAGCATGTGTAAATATTAGTATTATAACTCATAAATTCCACTGCAACTAACATATGAATGTAAATGTACGTATTATCCTAGTCATTCTGGAGCAATGATAAAGTGGTAAAAATTGGAAAGTTTTATTTTATTTCATGTGAATACCGCACAAGAGTTCCAAATACCAACTTTTCAATTCGGGAGGCGAGTATGGGTACCGCCGCCCCGGAATTATTTATTGGATAAACAACACCCCTGCCGTAAGACACCCCGAGTGGTTCGCTGTGTTTAGTGACTTAACAAGGGTGCCCGGTTCATGGGGTGAGGTTTGTCTAGGTCAGTGGTTCCCAAACTCATTTGGCCCACGGAACTCTTCATTTTTGTAGCAGCATCGCGTTCATTGGTCAAAACATTGTTTCGTATCGGTGATCGACGAACCGATGGATGCAATTTTAGCCACAAGTTGTTGTAGTGATTTGTCTAGTTTGTAGTTAGAACTAAGATTGTAGAAATGTATTATAAGTTTGTACAGCGCCCTTGAGGTGATTTTTCACTAAAACGGCGCTATACAAGTCATTCAAATATTATTATTATAGCAGCAAAAACCTGCGGAGTTAGTTACTAACCTATCTAGTTCTTTAAAAAATTAATACTACCCACTTTCCTCATCGCTCGAGGAATCATTGTAGTTCTAGGCAAAATACTTAAAATAGGTAAATACGTAAAATACTTACGTAAAAGTAGACAATTTACTTAATTTATTTTAAGAATTAGTTCCAAGCCTAGCAAAGATTATGCGGCTGAATTAACCCGCTTATATTTGAGTCAAGGATTCACATACCTACTTAGTGAAATTAAATAACGTCATTAGTTGTTATATGAGGTTATTTTATTACATTTCTAAGAACTGTGAATAGTGTTTAGCGTCATAAATATAATATACTCACTAGATTGCGTGATGGCGTATTTTATCACTGTTGCAGTTAATTAGTTACAGAAACGACAACATCAATAACATGCAAATAAATCCAATAAAACATGTTGTTCAATGAATATTATTAATTAATAATTATAATTAATAGAAGCTTGTCTAGCAGATCTCGTAAGGCTACAAACGTACTACATAATATCGTACAATGCTACATAAAATATTTATAATGAAGATAAAAAAAGGCATCAGAGACCAAAATTTCATTCATCATCAATCAATGGTTAAAGTAAGTCAAGTACGTCCTGTAACACCCCGCATGTTCCCTAACCGAATGTACATAATAAATAGATAAAAATAGAATAAATAGATACGATAAATCCGGTATTCATAGAATTTGTACCGATATTTTTGAAATTTCGTAGTTGTTGGGGGATTTTTTCGATCATTATTTTCATACTTAGGATTTTATGCAGATAGAGTTGCCTTTAGATAAGAAATGATACTTTGGGACAGTACTAAGTCATCAAAATGGCAAAATCTTGAACATAACCATGACCATTATTAGCATTATTTATAAAAGGAAAAGTCATTTATTTGCCTTTGCCGTTGCCGTGAACCATCAACAATACACACGAAATCCCCAAATAACGAACAGTATAATCAGTATAATACACGTCAACAATCAGTAAGTAATCACATTTTTTTTTAAATTAACGAAGACGATATAAGCGAAACTCAATCTAAAATCTGAAACAGAAAAATCAGAAAAAGATACGGTCACTTCTAGGACTCGAACCCAGGTCCAAAGCCGTGCTGGGGCGCAACTCAGCTAATATGTCCTTTAAAATTTAAGTGTATCATACTTCAACCAAGAACAAGTTATTATTATCTTTAAAATATTACTATTCGAAGTTTACTTAATTTTAAAAAAAATATTTCATCCTAGACTCGCAGAAAAGTTAATAGATATCGCATATTAACCCTTCAAAAACTTGGCATTTTTTTCGGTTGATCAAAATATTTTCGCTTTACAATAAAATGCAAATATTTGGAATATTTCTGAGCACATTCAAAAACTAAAAACTGTTTTAGAAAGGTGATGAAATACGCTTTCAAATTATATAATTATAAATAAACATATATTTTTTTAATTATAAAATTTTTGCACACAAACATAAAAAAGTTTTAAAAATGGCTCATCTTACGTTTTTTCTAACTCAAGTTACAGATAATAAAAATAATATATTTTATTAGACAAACGTATAACAAACACATACTGTTATCTCACTTTTTGTCGCTCTATGTAAAAATAATTTATAAAAAATTCCCGAAGTTTAAATTTTTTTTTTCAATTTGCGATTCAAAACTTTGTATACATAAAAGTGTATATTTTACTTTTTTGGTGGCTATTTTTTAGATTGGAATATAAAGCGTGGTATTTTCACTTTCTAAAACCGTTTAGAACATATTTCTCACTATGATAATAAGGGAGTTACAGCGTTTTATACGAGACCTATGTGCGTAGGGACAAATATGGTCTCCTGCCATTCTAAGGGTTAAATAAACATGGACAAAATTTGTCCAAAACACTATCTAGATAGGACTTCAGATACTAATATCTACAGCGTGTATGTCGGAAGAATATCTACAGCTCATATGTTGGACAGATATCTATGAACTTCAGAGTAAAGACTAATATCTACAGAGCTAATGTCGGATAAATATCTATGACGGTCCCAGTGGTGACGAATATATATGGAGCGTAGGTGGGACTAATATATACAGAGGGCAGCTGAGCAAGAGGTTGTACGGAAAAGCATAAATTACTTCAATTAAGTAATACTAACCTAACCTAACTTAACATAAATTAAGTTTTTTAAACTGCATACGTAATATTACGTTATGCCAATATGGTATACATAATTGCAAATCCAACCTCTGCCAGTGCTGTAGATATTCGTCGACATCACCTGTTCCATAGATATTAGTCAGCAGTTTGATTTGTAGATATTCGTCCTCACTTTGGTTCTCATAGATATTAGTCAGCAGTTTGAGCTGTAGATATTCGTCCTCACTTTGGTTTTCATAGATATTAGTCCTATTTGTTCAGTTTTTGGAATTCCTGTAGATATTAGTAGACGCCTCCTCTAGATATTATTTAGTTCTGGTTTAAATCATACTTAAAGATTTGCGCCAATAAAAAAATGCGTTAATAAAATAAGAATAATGTTGGTAGTTCTCAGTCGAAGTATGATACAGTTCAATTTGACTGAATCGGATAGGGATACGATAGCTCAGTTGTTAAAGTTCCGCCCCGGCAAGGCGTAGGTCCTGGGGTCGAGTCCTAAATGTGACCGTATCGATTTTTCTCTTTCAGATTTTCGATTGAGTTTTGCTAATATTGTCTTCATTAATGAAAATATTATAATTTGAGATTTTACTCACAAAAACAAAAATAAAAAATAACAAATTATAGTAATTTTATCAACATTTTAAACATAAAAACAAATTAAAACGCAACATTTTCACACATGCTACGTAAAACAATGACAGATGTCAAATAATATCGATATAATCGACAAAACATAATCGACCACCACAACACGGGAAATAATAAATTCAATAATAAATAAATAAATTCGAAAACTTTATAAAAAAATAAAATAAAATAAAAACTGTGAAAATCGATATCAAAATATTTCCGTCTCATATCCATCAAAAAAGGGTTCCATGCCAACTTAGAGTCAAGTCAACTCAACACCTCTTTGAAAAGACATTAAAAGCTATAAAATTAATTAAAATAGCCCATAACCGTAACCTAACATAACCTATTTAACCATTTTTTTCATCACTTTCAATGACTTTTCAAAGAAGGTTCTGAGTTGGTTTCATTCTGAGTTGTCCAGTTAACGAAAATAATAACCCATATGGAAATTAGACGGAAAAATAATATCGTGTAAAGTACTAATAAGTCTTCCTAGTGTTCGCTCATCTCCCAGAATCAATCTGGAAAGTCTATGAACGCCTCTTTTCACCATGTTTCCCTGCTCGCTCGTTCCACAATTTAAGCACTATTTTCTAGTCTTCACGTGTGATATGCCAATTATGCGCCGTACAAATTTAATTGGCGGATGTTTATTCAAGCGAGACCCCGTACCAGGCACAATGGTCGAATAAAGAAAGAAAGTTTACATCTATCGCTGCTGTTGCGAGCCTCGATTGTTACACCCTGCTTCTGCTGTTGAAATAGCAGTGAAGCCTTGTTCAGAGTGGAGGTTTATTTTTAAAGCGAAAACAATTCAATTTTGGGGGGCGGCTATGGTTACCGCCGCCCCAAGAATCATTTGTTGGATACACCTCTGTCATAGGTCACTCCAAATGGTTCGCTACGTTTGGTGACTTAGCAGGGATGCCCGGGTTGAGGTTTTTTCAGGTCTGCCCATCTGCCGCGCGGTGGGCATGATCGAGAGAGATTGGATGAGTCATACCTATTTCCTTCCCAGAATTTCCTCTCCTTACAAAAATTCCTCCACACAGCCTCCCCTAAGATGAAATTATTTTCCTCAGGGCCTCCTGTGTGGCGGTAATGTAAAAAAAAAACAGCACAAGAGTCCCAAACGGTCTGTAGTTAGTGATACTATTATTGTAGGCTGTGAGGGGTTCCACGACAACTCAACAATGTGGTATTTGAACACCCCTTCGGAAAGACATTAAAAGTGATAAAACATAGGCCATAACCTTTTTTTTCATTACTGTTGATGAAGTTATATGTTGTTGAGTTATCATTCTAAATTGGTGTATGTTGTAAGAAGGTATCGTGGAGAGGAAGGAGATTGAGGGAGGAAGATGGGGAAATACTTGGCTAATCAGATCTGGTAACCAAACACCATTATACATTGATATATATACACTAGATCAGCAATGACCGCGCCAACGCATTGCCACTGTACATATGTCCAAAAGCATATGCCCATCTAACGTCAGTTCAGTACTAAATGTGACGCCGACCGAGTTGAACCGGACGGTACGCGATGATTAATGGGAGAATATATAAATTATGGAATTAGTTAATATCGAGGCAACCATATTAAAATATTTTAATATTCATACAAAATGATTCATTAAAACTTATTTCAGTTTATTAATGAACTTTCTAGTAATTATATTTTTTAACGTATTTTATAATAATAATTTTGCAGAGTACCTACCATAAAGATGCAGCACGCCATGAGAAGTGGGTGGAAATAATTCTGCTGAGAAAAGAACTTTGAAAACACTTTTGAAACACTTTCATGGAACAAAAATATCTTAATTATTTCGTTAGTTATGCTTTATTTTAGTCATATAATAAAAAAAACACATTTTAAAATTAGTTTATTTTATTACAAACTAACGTTAAAAAAAAACCTATTTTATTGTTTATTTTGGGTAAAATTTCTAATGGTAGGCAACACCGACCCGCAGTCCAAGGTTTGTGTGTTCTGTCTTTGTCTAATCCTTTATCCGGTATTGTTCTCGTGACTTGTGCAAGTGAGACAAATATATGTTTACTTTTAAATGTTTAGTGGTCTCAAAGCTACGTCGTCGCGGTTGTAAAGTGGTTACGCTTTTTTTGACGCGCGGTAAGGAAGTTTGCTTCTCTATTTATATACCTCAATGCCATTATAGGTAAAGGTAAGGCTAAAACCATTTCAAGCAACGTTTCAATTCTGAATGTTAATCTTACGCCAGGGCGACGCTGAGAGTAACTTCCATTCTGGAAAGTGCCGCAAATAAACCATTTATATTATTTTTTAATGAATAGGTACATTGTGAAAAAAAAAACAGAAATTAATCATAGATATAAAATTGAACCCGCGATCTCCTGATTGGTGGTCAAAAGCCTAGCCCCTCTACTACGGAGTCCGTTGGAAGTTATTGGGGGGGTTTGGTTTCCTGTTTTTTTGCTGAAGACGTACCGCTAATATCTCGTTGTTTTTTAAATGTGAATACAGCAATAGAGTTCCAATTGCCCAAAGCAAGTAAAATCACGGCATCCGCAATGGGGGTTTAATGTGAGGCAGAAGGGAGTGAGGGAAAGGAGTTGAGGAAGAGGGAGGTTGGGAAGTACTTGGCTATTCAGATCTGGCTATGCTGAAATCGTTTCAAGCTGATTGTCCGACCGTCTCATTTTACGTCCTCAAAAATCGATAGTCAGCGCCCTTTGGAATATGTTGACATTTGAATGATCCCGTTAACAGTCGCATTTCGTCCTGTCAGCGTTTAGTTCACATTTGATTCACAAAGCTACTAACAAGACCGAACCGCCCAAACGTCAAAAAAATCTAAATGGCTCTGATCGTAGATTTGTGAAGATGTCAAACCGTCGGCGTCGCCTTAGTTCTTAATTGTCAAACGACCATTAGAAAATTTTAGAGGAGAAGCTTTTCTTTCATTATTACAATGAAACATTATGATAGGTGTTTAAAATAAAACTATTTCCGTAAAGGTAAAGGTCTCATTAGTTTAAATAATTCCTAATTAAGTTATAAACTATCATTTTTTATAGTTTATTTTAACAAATTATTATAAGCAATAATTATTAGCCTGAAACACTCATATACAATGAAAAAATCTCCCGAGAACAGATACATGCCACCGACTGCAATTGAACCCGCGTCCTTCTGATTTCCGGTCAAATGCTCTGACCACTGAGCTACGACGGCTTATCTCCTACCCGCCAAATTATTCAATACATACTCTATACTAATATATATCAAAAGGACGCGGGTTCAAGTCCCGTCGGCGGCATGTATCTTTTCTCGGGAGATTTTTTCAATGTAGATGAGTGTTTTAGGCTAATAATTATTGCTTATAATAATTGTTACCCTTTGTGCTATGCATAAAAATCTTGTCATAAACATTAGTTTATCAATTAAAAAATAATAACCTTATTTTAAATTGGAGAGTGAACACAAACTAAAATGGTCGATTGGACAATTAAGAACTAAGGCGACAAAATATGACGTTCAGGCATACAAATTGGCGACTTATTTATTTATTTATTCACGCCTTAAAGGCTTTTACAAAAACACGTTAATACAGATACATTAGTTTTTCAGGAGTACAATTAAAGAAATATATAAAATAGTATTATTTAAAATAAAAAACTGAACAATAAGGATATAAGCAGAATTAAATAATAAATGAAAAAATTAATTAAATAATAAATGATAGAATTAAAGAATAAATGAAAATATCAACCGAACTGAATTCATTTCCAAGCCTATGAAGTCTTTGGATTGGGGAATTAATGAAATAGTTTGTTTTAGAAGGATAAAGAAAGAACAGCTCAGGAAGTCTCGTGTCACGATTAGGTACTCGGTAAGTTATTAGTTTTGTTAAGTCAGGTGCGTCAAGTGATCCATTAACTAATTTGAATAATAGAACCAAATCGCTCTTGGATCTTCTACACGATAGATCAGTTAAATTAAGCATTTTCATTAAATTAACATAATTAATTTGTTCAATAGGTATGGAGAGTTTGAAATTAATGAACCTTAAAAATTTATGCTGAACTTTCTCAATTTTTATTTTGTGTGCTTTATAGTATGGAGACCAAATAGTGGAATTGTATTCTAAATTACTTCTTACTAAAGCAGTGAAGAGAATTTTAAATGAATAAAGTGATGAAAAATCTTTTACTGTTCTTAAAATAAATCCCAAACATTTCATAGCTTTATTAGTATATTAGTAACTTCATTAATGTGTGGAACAAATGTTAATTTTTCATCAAAAAGGATACCCAGATCCTTGATATTAGACATCTTTTTAAGAGAAATATTGTTAATACTATAATGAGACATAATAGGATTTTTGTTTCTACAGAAAGATATAAATTGACATTTATCAATATTTAAAAATAGTTCATTATAATTACACCAATCCTGTAAGCGATCAAGATTAGCTTGAAGAATATTACAATCATTAATTGAGGTAATCGTTTTGTAAATTTTTAGGTCATCAGCAAACAAGAGTATGTTTACTTCTTTAAAAATTTTTACAATATCATTAATAAATATTAAAAATAAAACAGGTCCTAAATGTGAACCTTGAGGAACTCCACTGGAAGCCACAAATTGTTTTGAAATGTAATCTAAAATTTTTACAGAAAGTTTTCTACAAGACAAGTAACTAATGAACCAGTTTAACAAACTACCCGAGATACCAAGAGCTTTTAGTTTTTGGATTAAAATTTCATGAGATACCTTATCGAATGCCTTGCTAAAGTCTGTGTACACTGTATCAATTTGGAATCGTTTATTTAATGATTCAATTATGTGATGTTGATAAATCAAAAGATTTGTTAGAGTTGATCTTCCCGAAATGAATCCATGTTGAAATGGTGTAATAACTTTACTAAATTCCTTATTAAGTTTCGTTAATAAAATAGATTCAAATAATTTAGGAATTGCAGATTGTATACATATAGGTCTATCATTTGAGACGTCATTTTTATCACCTTTTTTAAATATAGGTGTTAAGAAACTATTCTTCCATTGATCAGGAAAAATTCCAGATTTCAAAGAAAGGTTAAAAATTTTCATTAGTGGAATTGTTAATATGGATACACATTTTAATAAAAATATTGGAGGAACGTTATCAGGGCCTGCTGATTTATTTTGTTTTATTTAAAGTGATAATTTTCTTTTTAATATCAGCTTCATTAAATATACAATTGTTAAAGTCAATAGAATCGTCAAATGTAAAATCATGTGATGAGAAATCAGTTTTAGTATTATAGACTTCACCAAAGCAATCAGCAAATAAGTTTAACTTATATGTGAAATATGCTGTCAGATCCCATACGAAATTAAGAGATCGTAAATTGCATCGCGCTAAAATACCCCTTGTGCGAATAAAGCTTCTGTGGTTAAAAATTCCAACGCTGTGTTGAGGGTTGATAATGGTTGATAGTAATTAAAGAACGTAGAACAGTTTAGCACGTGTTTTGGGAAGATAGCGCGAAATTCATTAACTAGGCTTGAAAATTAATTAGGTACTTGATTCACTGGTGACATAAACCGATAGAAATGTGCTGTGGGCGTGTCTCTGTGTCCAAAGCAAGCTCAATTTTACCTTACTTCTGCTAAAATTGATCAAAATTTTTCAAATACAGAAATTCTTTTTTGAACAGTAAACAATTTTATGAACGTGTCTAGGGAATAGGAGTCAAAGGGTTTGAGTAAATTAGCGACATTAGTTTTATTTCAAATCGCTAAAGATTCAGCAGCAGTTCTAGGAATTTGATGTTCGGTGGCTAAATTAGTGTGAGCTTTCCACAAGGTTGCTGGAAGGTAAATTACTAAAAATACGTAATGCTAAATCACTATTTTGGAATAATCTTTACTACGAATCGTTTTACATTATAAACACAATAAAAAATGCGTTGGAATAATTACGATGTTCCTACTGTTTCCGTTGAGCAGAATTAAAATAAAATTGTTAATTACTTAAAAAATGTATTTTTTTCATTACAAACGTATGAACACATATAAGAAACTACTTTTTTTCAATTATTTCTGGCTTTCACCCTTCAAGGGTGTTCTAGGCCATCATTTAAAATTACAGAGTAAGGAAATGAGAATTTATATATTCATTTTATTTAAATGTACAAATTTCAGAATTATATGGAAGATTGGAGTCGAGTTCAGACTTAGAAGGCATGAAATGTTGAATGGAGGGGAGGCAATTTTAGATAACGCTTGATAGAAGAGAGGATATTTATTTAGAGAGGGACAACCAAAAAATATGTGATCTAAAGAGCCCACATCTAGACCACAGAACGTACAATCTGGGGAGTCAAGGATGTGAATTTTAAAAAGGTGAGAAGGAACGGAACAATGTACGATTCTCATTCGAATAAGTGAGGAAATTTCTTTTTTGGAAAAATGGGGGATTTGAAACCACGGTTTTGATGGGATAGTCCTTCCTTTGTATTGAGGCGTAGTGGGCTCCCTTGGATTGACTGGCAATATTCCAATACTCTGTCCAAACATTGCGGGATCTATCTTTGATGATGGAAAAAATATCAGATAGGGGAATATGGTTTATGAGGGTAACAATAGGGTTGGATACAATTTTATGGCTAAAATTATCTATGACATTTTACATTGATTAATTTTTTTTTCTTCCTATAAAATTATTCAGAAAATAAATAAATAAAAACACTTTTGCGATTAATATAAAGTCTTCTAGACGGCGTTTTTCAAGCGATTTTCATGCCCAGAACCTTAATTCCTGACGATATAAGGAACACTAGGAATATATACCTACATTTTTGGCTTGTGGCTTGGCATAGACCCTTAGTCTTATTTGTAATTAGCTTTAGCCCCCTACTTCACTCGCATAGTATTAGGGGGGTTCCCACAGCGCCTCCTCCACCTTCCCTATCCACACTCCATTCCCCCCCCTCCCTCCCCCTCGATGTCTTAGATTCCAGCAAATTATTAGATGATGAATGTTCAATCTTCTGTATATACGGTGGCTGTGGCGACAAAACGCGCGGCTGGACATCACGACTCGATGATAAATAATTATTATTATTACACAAAGGTAGTGAAAGAAGATCTAATAAAACAATCACAAGACACTGATTGTAAATTAGATAAATGGTCTCCGTTTTATAGCGGTGGTATTAACTATAAAAAAAGATAATGTCGTAACACGAACAATACACAAATGCCAGAGATTGATATAAAACTTTTAAAATGTAGATAGACATTCAGGTTTTCACTATGTACTCTATCCATTCTGGAAGAGCTGGGCATCCATAAAAGGTTATTTATTTCTTTATTAATTTGTGCCATGTTTAGGGACTTTTACATATGAATAATAAAAATTATACAGTATTAACTCAAAAAAATTGAGGAAAACCCCTTAAAACTTAGCAAACATAATATTCAGTATGTTGTTTATTATATTTGTTGACACCGAAAAATATTCCTTCGACGTCCCCCGTAGTCCAGTGGCTAAGACTCTTGACTCACAATCCGGAGGTCGCGGGTTCGAACCCGGCGTGCGCAAATAAATTTTATTTGATTAATTTGTGTTATTTTACAATTAATTCATTAAAAATAATATATAGTATATTTGCGGCAGGTTCCAGAGTAGAAGATACTATTAGTATCGCCCTGGTGCAAGACCACCATTCAGAATTGAAACGTTGCTTGAAAATGGCTTTAGCCGTGTTTGGTGACCAGATCTGAATAGCCAGGTACTTCCCAACCTTCCTCTACCCCACCTCCTTCCCCTCCCCACTACTTTCAGCCTCACAACATACCACAATTGGGGATGCCATAGTCTCACTGGCTCCAGGCGGGAGCAGTTGAGATTCTTGTGCGGTATTCACTGTAAAAAATAAAAAATAAAAATCCTTATCATTAACCATAAAATTAACGACTTTTTCGCTGATATCCGAGAGAAATGGAATCGCAATTAACGAAAAAATCATTCATTTCAGTACAGGGACAAAATCTTATAGTAAATTAGAACCGGAATCGCTCCTAGTTAACGAACAAGTCGTTTCGTCCCCCAGAGCTATTTTAGTGGGGGTCACGATCCTCAGTAATGAGGCAACGTCTAATATCCATTATAGCATCCATTCTGGAAGAGCCGGGCATCCATAATAGGTTATAAACTGACTGCCTAAATCGTATCCTATAATATTATTGTGGACATGAATTGAGAAGCTCATGGATCACTGGTAAAGTGATTTTAACATGACTATGTGCCCATCTCTACTGCATCATGTCATATTTCTAGCGCGAGGACCAATCTACAAAATCAATGTCAATGAGTCAGAGAAGGACACAATGGATGACAAACAACAAAGCAGTAACTAGAGGTAACCTTGGAACAATAAGGACACCGCTTACTCCATATAAATGGCATCATATATTTGAGTATTAACAGTAATAGGTGCGAATGGAAGATTGCTTAACAACTGCCATTTACTATGCTAAAATAGCACCATAAACCACTCAATGAAGCTCGACTTCCAGGAAAACAGAATCGAGCAAAAGGTCATGCAGGTAATTTATCAAAACTTGTATAATAGAAATAGGTGAGTCTACATTTTGTTGTATAAAAAACACAACTAATGCTTTAGGAACTAATTCCGCAGTGGTCTACGAATGTGACATTGTGTTGGAAGGATGCGGGTTCGAATTCAGCACGTCGTTGCTGTTGATCTGATACGGTTGGGCTTGCAAGAAACCAGCCCTGAAAAGCGAATCATTATTATCACAATGTATGTATATCCCAGAATTTGGCCTCTTCCACAAATGGTCTCCACTGGATGGTCTTCGCCATTCATCTACAGGCAGTTCACTGTTCTTCTCTTCTTGCTCCAGCCCTCTTCCACGCAGTCTATCCACATCTTTCTCGTTCTGCCTTTGTGTTGCATCCACTGAATCACCCACTGGGTTATGATTTTTGGTGTCCTATCAAATGGCATTCTGTAGTGTATTGATTATTATCCATCTAGTTTCAGCTACTTTCAATTGATGTTGGTGGGTTAGTTTGTAATACGAAGTTCTCCCATATACCAATGGATGACAGCTGAGTTAATTATAAGAAAAGTACCATCCACCGCCGTTCGTGTCTTATGCACGAACAGTTACGATGATGATCGAAGGCTCCAGTGAGGGCTTTCTCAGTCAGCCCACCAGAGAGACAAAACTACTCAGAATCTAGCCTAGTAAGAAGATACCTATGTTCAGTCTAATATTCATTGTAAATATTCACGATACCCAAACAAACAAACTAATAATCATTCGAACCTTAAACTTATTGGAAGATACCCGACAAATCTCAAGTTATCCACTATTGGAAGTTAAGAGAATAGTCTCATGTTCAATTAGATTATCGAGTTCGCGGTTCACCTGAAGTAATGAATGCTTCTTACCAATGGTGTGCCTACTGCTATCTGTCATCCAGCAATAACATAATAAAGTACTCAATGATTCTTGACCTCCAGGGGTTTATTTCAGAAACACACAGAAGGTCGATGAGGTTACTTGAGAGCCATTCATCAAGTCAAAACTCCGCGACAAGTCTCTCATAACTTGCTTAACATAGGAAATAATAAAATGATAATAATGATGGGCTACAAAACGCGCTCGGTCAATTGGGGAATTTTAAAATTACATTCCAGAGCGTGGGAGCGGAACGCACAAATCCTATAATTAAGGTACCTAAGCAGAGAATAACAACGAATTGGGCTGTGCCTACATAAAGATGCGTTAACTTGGAAGATGTACAAACGTTACATTGTTTTAAATGTGTAGGTTTATGGACTGGGAAATGAAAGTTGAAATACAAAACAGATGAGACTAGTTACATCTTAATTGAATAAGTCAGTTATTTAAACAATTCCATACAGCAGACCCTTTGTTAAGTTTTCCTAAGAGCCTTATTTTAAAGAGATTAATTGCTCGGAATTAGTGAGACTATCGCATCCCCATTTCCTAAACATACGTATTAAAGATTTAGTAATAATTAGAGACCGGATTATATGCAACAAAAACAGTCCAAAATATGCATGCAAATATGCAATTAAAATAGCTAAAATATGCACGAAAATCCATAAAAAAGGGCCAAAATATGCAATAATACAGGCATATGAAATAATACAGGCAGTCGTATTTTTAACTATTTTTTATTTTGGTAAGCTTTAAGTTCTCAAGGATAACAATCGATTTTTTTTAAATATCAATTACAAAATATATTTGACAGTGAAATTTACAATTTACCTTTAAAAACGTATATGACTAAGTACTGTTCTAAATGTTCTGTAGACAAATTGTGTCTACGATCGCTTAATAATTTTGTAAGCGGAAAGGAGCGTTCTACGTCTACTGATGTGACTTGGACAGAATTTAAACTATCAATTTTTGTACAAGGGTTCAAACCCTGGGTTATTGTTCAATAATCTTTCAAACTTTTCTTTAAGTTTACTCGGGAATAGCTTTAATAACGAGGAATTCATAAGGTGAATTTTCTTCATAATCTGAATTCATTCAGCGCCAATTCATGAGTTTCAAGCGTTTTTATACTTGCAGGTACGTAGGTGAAATAAGTGCTAATCATAGCTAGTTTTTTTTAATACTAGCATCTTCAAACGCTTCTTTACATTAGAAAACTGCCAAAGCCTCTGCAATATTGAAGTCATTGATAATACCCTTGATGTCACTATGTGAGGCATCTGAATGATGAACGATATCGAGCGTAATATGCAAGATCTCAAATTTTTTGCTAAAATATGCAACTACCGCTGAAAAAGGTCTAAATATGCAAATGCATATGCAAATATGCATTTGCATATAATCCGGTCTCTAGTAATAATATTACAATACGCATTGAATAATATGTAACTTAAAAATAAATCGATGAAATAACAGTTCTTGCCTAAAATGACTCTTGGAACCTTCAAGGCCAATACTGAAAATGTGAAGAGACCTAAAGATATCATTTAGCAGCACCATGCTTCTTGTCATGCTATGCTGGGCGAGCATATCCGTTCTATCGTGTGGAATACATAGCAAGTCTTGGGGTCTGGGATGAAACTGGCCGTACTTGTTCGGAACGAAGAATTTATTGCATTCCTAGAGGCATGGGTTGTTAAATAAAAGATTTTAGTATTTTAAATACTGTTTGCTATCTGATAATGAAAGGACTTTCGTAGCGCACACCAAAGAGCAAATCATAAAAAAAGTCTACGTATTTTTGCTGGTATGGGAACGAAACAGCAGAATCTTATTCTAGTTTTGATCGCATAATGCAGTTGTACATCGATGTCATTGCTTCGGGATTGTAAAATTGTTTATTCGTTCTTAACATTAACCCAAGAAGTTTGTAACATGATGATAATTGCACTGCATGATCGGAAAAGGTAAGTTTGGGATTAAAAGTGACCCCGAGGTCCCTTATGGATTTCACTGAAGACAATATTGAATTTCATTATTATATAGCTTTAATTGGGAAATATCGTAAGGTTGAATCCACTGGGAGGTAAGGTATACATGGAAAGGGGAGGTTGGGGAGTACTCGGCTGGATAGTCACTAGACACGCCTAAAGCCAAGCAAAATTCAAGCAAATTTTCGATTCTGCACGGTATATTTCAAAAGAAAATGCGAAATTAATACGTACAAACACTTTTGAAACCGTGACCTCTAGGTCTGAACACAAGAAGCTTGCCTCTTTGCAAAAGAGGTTGTCATAATAAGCGTACTTTATAGCGTATTCTGTAACCATTTTTATAGAACGAAGGCGTGTTGGACTGTTGGAAGGCCTAAACTTAGGTAGTTGCGCTGTGTGTAGGCGAAAACCGCATGCTTGCAGGGCACAAGGAACCAGTAGAAGACAGCAGGGGACCGGCAGGAGTGTGGTAGTGTCCTTGATGCGACCAGAACCAGCGATAATGGTGAGTTAAATAGGGACATGATAATTTTGAAACTAGACAATACATTTTTAATTTGCGATATTTTTGTGGAATTTTAAGGAAAAGTGGTGGAATTTGGCTGTTTTTTTTTAATTGTTTTTCCTTCTTCTCAAGTCGATTCCTCATTGATGAGGATCGCCCTTACTTCAATTTCACCTTTCTGACCTTCCACTGCTTCTTCTGCCTTCCACTTTGCTTGAGACTATGAGATTCTCCAAGATGGAATCCTCAGTTTGGCGAGCAATGTGTCCAAAGTATCTTAAGACACGTTGTTGCAGGTGGTTGAAAGCCTGTTGCGAATGCTTAGCTCTTCCATTGCCGGATGCCTAATTCTGAGCATTTTTCTTCAGCACCACATTTCGACTGCTCTATCCATTGTCTTTCGCTAGCTCTAAATGTCCATCTACACAGCGTATAGAATATAAATTATTTACTTCTGGAACTTATTTGTAAATACTTACCAGAGAATCGCGCGAAAAATATGAAAATTCGCGATATTTGTGCAAAAATAGCGAATTTCGCGATATTCTTATAAACCGGTTAGTGGCTGAGTGAAAAAATCCGTCGAGTTCCTACCCAGGCCGTCAAAAGTTCAATTCCTCTACTAGCCAAGACCTCCATCATTACACAAGCAACATTTTCCCACTACAATGACGACAGTAAAATTTTTTCAATTAGTAGCCGGCAACCCGAGCGTTTATTGTTTTTAATTATCGTATAAACACAAGTAAGTAACCCGCCTCACTAGACTATGTCTGTTCTGAGACGGGTACATATATAATTCGATCATAGATAATTCGTAACCAAGGAAATATTTTCTTTCTTAAAAAAGAAACCACAAGATAAGATTTCTTACATCATAGTTATATTTACATACACGTGGGTTAGCTCACTATTACATCAATGACCCTCACTCAACCGCAATTGCCTTTAGAACTATGACACCTAAGCACTTGTAATAGCCTGTTCGACACATTTATGTACCGACACTAAAAAGCCAGTCATGCAAATTAGACGTACACAATGTAGAAACAAGTTCATAAGGACAATTGCTGTTAAAATTAGTCATGCATTTATCATAATTTATTTTAGAAGATATGCAGGGGCAGCGCAATGCAATACAATCTACAGTTTTAATTTGTAAGCCACCTCTGGTCTGGAACCCCCAAAATACCTGAAAAAACCATCCATTCTGTGTAGAAAAGGGCGGTCCGTTTAATATAGGATTACAATCTTTAGAGCACAGAAAAAAGTGGTTACAATAATAATTCTTATGTATTTTTTGTATAAAATTTTTTTCGTCTTTATTTTTAGTGTTTTTTCGGTTTTTATTTTTCTTTCGTTTTTTCCTCCTAGCCACAAAACTGGCACATTTTTTAAAAGTTACTAGCATCTTTTATGTATGTTTATTTTGTTTTTTTAGTATCCTGCCTACCAAAAATTCAATTTGTAAGGCAGGTGTAGGTACCGTCGCCCCGGAAACCATTTATTGGATAACCAACACCTCTGCCGTAGGTCACCCAAAGTGGTTCGCTATGTTTAGTGACTTAGCCGGGGTGCCCGGGTTCATGGAATGAGGTTTGTCCGGGTCTTGGCGGCGGATGCGTCTGCCGACCAATTGCTTGGCAGGCAGGATCGGAAGAGATTGGTTGAGGGATCTTTTAATCTTTCCAGCTGGATTCTCTCGGAGCATTGCCTTGCACCGCAGTGGGGATATTCATACTTCCGTCACTCTTGGACACATTGTCCCCCAGATTCTTACCCACCCTAATACCCCTTTCCTTCCCACAACTTCTTCTCCTTCATTTCGTAAAAACCCTCCACACAGCTTCCCCAAAGATGACATAGGTCCCGAGGGTAATTATTGTCCTCAGGACCTCCTGTGTGAAACTAACATTAAAAAAATCTATCATCATTAAATACTGGTTTTTATTATTTTTGATTTTTTTGAACATTAGTTAAATTGGGTTATAACGTAATCATCACAAATCGTTTTTTTATGTATGTAATGTTATTAACCCGTTTGTAAATGTTCCTAATAAAATAAAACAATGCCCTCAAAACCTACCCTTATTTTTGGAGATTCCATTGAGTAATTTCATTTAAAAAACACTGATTTGAGTAATTGGGACTCTTATGAAGTAATTACGTTAAAATTTTTTAAACTTAATGTGTTCGACTTTAAGCAAAAACACGTGTAACCACGAAAAAAATAGCAAATGTTTATTAAAATATAAAAAGAAGCTTTAAAAAATAACGGAGCCAAGTAACATATGTATATGTAAACCAGAACACCAGGTCAATGTAACATTGCAACGTGTCTTCTCACGTGACCCTGACGTCACAAGAATCCACAGTCCGTCACGAAAGTGTAGAAATTTAATATATACATATAAGTCTCCTGCAAAAAGTTTCCAAGTTGAAATATTTACAAGTGTTTTATTCAGTACTGCATTCATATTCTTTCCCATATATGGGAAATGAAAATCATTTTCGCGCAGTAGTAAATTGATCTCTGCGTAACTCTCCGAAAGGCTTTGGGCGTGAAAAATGTGTACGGCACCATTCAGAAATACAGTATTGTAGCAAATATAATTATTTCGAGCGCATATTGATAAGTTTCACGCTCGAATACTTTCTCTGTCTTGCATTGGTTGTCCCTTACTACCGCTGCCGCTAGGGCAGCGTGTCAATAGATATATAAAGACAAGCGTACCCTTAGTGTTTAAGTTTACTTGCCGAGGTGTATCGCGTAACTTCAATGTACTCGTGAATATTTAGTATAAAGTGACGAGTGATTAAAGGATAATTAGTGCCCTTTGGAGTGGTTATTATTGGGATAATAACCATAAAGCTACGGTTATAGCTTGTACGTTTAAGTTACTACTGTTTTTACGATTATTGAACAGTATACTTGTGTTCATTGACTGTACCGACCCAATAAAGATACATTGTGTTCAAGAAGAAAAGCGTGGATTGATTTTATTTAATTACCCCGCTATAGTATTGTATTTACAAACGTCTCCACTCCACTCGTCTCGTACTATAAATAATGTTATTGTCTGTGGTAGGCAGGCGGCGTTTATTTGATTTTTATACAAATCTACAGATTGGTGAAATTTTACAGACAAACAAGACGTCGTTGTCTAAGTCTGATTTCTATGTCGAAATTTTTGAGTCGGAAAACTCTGTTTAAAACCCTTCACCTCAATTATATAACAAAATGAAACAAAACTTATTCATTTTATTTATTTTAGAAAAAATTGTAGTAGATTTAAATGCAAGATGATGTTCAATTTTGAATTTGACATTTTGATAATGTACAGAAAAATGGCGTTAGTAAATTAAATCTTATTTTTATTTATTTCTAATTAGTGCGCGAGATTTAACATCAGAGACACTAAAATTCTTCAAATCCGTGGTACTTATACCTAGGGGGGCACGTCCTTATGCGACCTGCTAACGTGGGACCTTTAGAAAGTATTATCAATTTCTGAATGCCGCTTTTTTAACGTCAGCTCCACACAGGAGGCCCTGAAGAAAATCATGTTTGAGGAAGCTGTGTGGAGGATATTTTTAGGAAAAGAAGTAGAGGAAGTACTGGGAAGGAAAAAGGTATGAGAGGTGGGTAGGCATCTCGGGGTCAGTGTGTCCACGAGTAACCGAAAAATCTATGACTCCCACTGCGGTGCAAGGCGATGTTTCGAGAGAGTCCTGCTGGAAAGGTCAAAAGGTCTACCTCAACCAGTATCTCCCGATCCGGCCTGCCAAGAAGTAGGATGGAAAACGTATGTGCCGCCAAGACCTAGCCAAACCTCATGAACCCTGCTAAGTTTTTCGAGCTTTTGGTTATCCAATATATGGTACGCATGGAACATAGTCATTTCTTTAATGTTACATTATTTTTCATTTGAACCATCTTGGTGTTGCCATTGAAACCATTTTAACAATTGCAACGTCCTCCAAATTTTCTACGCTTTCTTGACAGACTGTAGTAGGTAATGGTTTTTCCTCCCACAATGAGGTCTGTATTGACTGGTCTGCGGATGCAGACTTCTTTACTGGCAGTAATTCTAAAAACATTACATATTTCGTACGCATTGCGACATTCTTGGAAGTATTCCAAAGTAAACACTACATTTTTGCAATGCAGCAAACTTTAATTTTCAGCGTGTGTACCACATTGTGGAAGAATCATGTGTCGGTAAAGTGTATTCTATTGGGCGTATGATTTTTTTAAAGATTTAAAAAAATATATTATTTATCGTACAAACCTACCCAGATGTTGCTTTCATTGTAAACTACAAAGGATCTCATAGCTAGGCTTAGCTTTCTTTTTCTTTTCAAATTTTCTTATACGTGAATTTCTTATATATTTATATTTTTTTAATGTCTTATAAATTACCCAACTCTTCTCTTTTATTTACTGATGGCTCCAATCTCCAGACTCACGTAACTCTGGTATACTTCAGTATTAACGTTTACCACAATAATTTGAAAGGCAGAATATTTCATTCGTTTTCCAACCAATCTTATAGTAGATATTATAAAGGCGAAAGTTTGTATGGATGAGTGTTATTCTTTCACGCAATAAACACCGAATAGAATTTAAAAATTCTTTCACTAATCGAAAGCTACATTATTTGCCAGTAACATAGGCTATATATATTGGTAAGCTCTGGCGTTATGAATAAGCTGTAGCTTTATGCAATTATTTTTCATACGTTTTCTGTCCCTAACAAAATCGAGTTATTGCAAACGTCAAACAAATTGTTACCTTGGAAAAAATGTTTTTTTTTTTAACTAGGCAATTCACCCTAAAAATAGTGCTTTGTTGGCGTCATAGTTAATATCTACCTATCTCTAAAAATGTTTATTGTCCGGACGAAAAGCATAGCGTTGCTATGTAATTATTTGACGTGGGCTGTAATTTTGTTATTTCTTTAGGTTACTCTGGATTCAAATATGAATAAAATACTAATTCCTACTTGAGGTGAAATCATCAGAATTAGAATAAATTAGGGGAGTAGGTACTTAAAATAAATTTCTATAATTTAAATATTTTCTAAAATAGAATTTTTATTTGCGAAATGTCATTCTCAAATTTTGAAATTTTCTATTAAACAATAATTATTTTTTATTAGACAAAAAAGCAAGAATAATAACAATTATGCCAGTAATTTCCCACTAATACCATGCGAGCGAAGCCGCGGGTAAAAGCTAGTTTTCAATATTTTTTGGCCGAGTGCATTTGCAGTACCTAATTGAATCTCAAATATATCATCAAAAATAATTTTTAAAATTCTCTTGTTTTCACCGACTCTCTCGCAGTTTCTTCCAAAAACTTAAATCCAGTCCTCTTCTTCATCCTGATTATCACAAAAACCGTAACTCTGATTTGGATTTGGGTCCAACCCTACTTTTAATTGTTACCCTCGTAAACCATATTCCCTTATCTGATATTTTTTCCATCCTCAAAGATAGATCTCGCAATGTTTGAGCATAGCATTGGCACATTGTCAATCTAAGGGAGCCTGCTATACCTCAATGCAAAGGACTATCCCATCAAAACAATGGTTTTAACAATTCCCGCATATTTCCAAAAAAAGAAATTTCTTCACTTATTCGAATGAGAATTTCACATTCTTCCGTTCCTTTTCACCTTTTAAAAATTCATATCCTTGACTCCCCAGAATGTTCATTCCGTGGTCTAGATTAGATCACATTTTGGAGGTTGTCCCTCTCCAAACAAATATATTTTCTTTTATCAAGCTTTATCTAAAATTGCCTCCCCTCATTAAAAATCTCATCTCTTCTAAGTCTGAACTCGACTCCAATCTTCCATATAATTTTGAAATTGCCCTTTTGAATCAAACTAATATAATTATAAATTCACCTTTCTTCTCTCGTAATTCACGATGGCCTAGAGCCCTAGAATATCCTTGAAGAGTGGAAGCCAGAAAAAAGTCTGTAACTCCGATTCAACGAGTACAAAAATTTCCCTTTAAAGTTTTCTCAATTTGTGCACTTTAACCTAACCTAACCTACCGTAAATACAAAATAAATATTAAAAAAAACATCATTAAAACAAAAATCTGACTGAATTAAAATACTCTTGCGGCCAAAAATGGGAATTATATTTCAACAATCCAACAAAAATAATGAGGTACTACCCAAAAAGTCGTTAATTAATTACAACGACACCTGAGGGACGCCTTTATAAGGCTTGTTTATTGGATTTTCATAATTAATTTGTCATTACGAACTCGAAGGCATAGCACCCACCACTTGAGAGATACTACGATAGAAGTGTATTTTGTGAATGTCTGTGGGCCACAAGTAGGCTCAATTTTAACTTACTTCTAACGAAATTAGTAAAACATTTTTAAATGAACGATTTAACACAATTTGTTGTTAACAGACCGATTTCCATCTCTAATGCTAAGATATAATATAAATGTGTTGAGTATGTTCTACAGATATTCCAATGAAGCCTGCCCAAAGAAACTAGCAGTATTGATTAACTGCATTCAAACCCGACGAACTCGTTAAAAAAAAAACTCGTTCGAGGTATTATTTGGCACACGGAAAAGGGTATCGCCGCCCCAGGAAGCATTTATGTAATAAGCAACACCCGTGCACTAGGTTACCCCCAAGTAGTTAGCAGCGTTTGGTAACTTAGCAGAGGTGTCCGGGTTCATGGGGTGAGGTGAGTCTGGGTCTTGACGGTGGAAACATTTGTCCACATACTTCGTGGCGGGCCTGATCGGGAGTCCGTCACTCCTGGACACATTGACCCCCCAGATTCCTACCCACCCCTCATACCTGATTCTTTCCTAGAACTGTTTTTCCTTTCCGTAAAAAGACGCTCCACCTAGCATCTCCAAAGATGACATAGGCCCTGAGGAGTAAAACCAAAACAAAAATAGTTGATGTTGAGTTCAAGAGAACGGGTCGTTTCTCCGACTCACTTTTGTGTAATCAGTCTGTACGTGGAACGAGTTATCAGTATGTCTTATTTCTTTCATTAAAAACAAACCTTCCTTAACCCGCCTCACATTATTGCCTAGACAGTGCCTAATTTTTTTACTAGAAAATCGTTAGCCTCTCTGGAGTAAAGGAGTCAAACTAACTCTGCGATTTAAGTTTTCTATGATATCGGTATAGATAACACGGTTCCATGCCAACTCAGAATCAAGTCAACTCAACAACTCTTTGAAAAGTCATTGAAAGATATGAAAAAAAAAAAACAATTTTAAAATAGCCCAAAACTCTAACCTAACGCCACCAATTTAACCCATTTTTAATTTTATTTTTCATCACTTTTAATGATTTTTCAAAGGAGATGATTCTGAGTTAGAAATGTGAGTGAATTAAAAAAAAATTCAAAAACGTAAAACGTCAATACGCTGATGGTTTGCTTTTATTCTTAAACATATAATGCTGCAGCTCTATCTTACACAATAAATAACAACATTTGAAAATTAGACAAACGGTGAACGTATGTCTGCACCCCCCAAAGGAAACATACATTCATTATCACACATCTCTCTCACGCGCCTAAAGAAAATAAAACGCAATTCTCGTCGTCGTAGCTGAGCCGCATAAAGATATATCTGTTTTCTCCAAAGGAAAAAAAAATACGTTGGAGGAAACAGACAACAGACAAACGTAATTGTGTGGTCATCTTTAGTCTCACCATTATTTAATGTGTAAGAAAGTGCTGCAGCATTATTGGGATAAAGAACGAACGATTTCATTCTATTATTATTAAAAAAAAATACGTTGGAGGAAACAGACAACAGACAAACGTAATTGTGTGGTCATCTTTAGTCTCACCATTATTTAATGTGTAAGAAAGAGCTGCAGCATTATTGGGATAAAGAACGAACGATTTCATTTCTGTCCGGTCACCAGATAACACTTCTATTGATTCTAGAGATCGTCAGTTCAGTGGTACTGTATCCACGTGGTGACCGCAAGCAGGTTTAATAGGTAATGAATACTTTAAACACTACCGAACCACATACAGACTTGCGGTGACAAATCGATAACTAGAATTAACCATATCAATAGACACACACATGGTAGGTGTTTGTTGATTAAGGCGAAAATTAATACTCAATCACTATTTTCTATTAATCTATTAATCACTATTAATCACTATTTTCTATTTTTCTACGAATCGGTTTACATTATAAATATTAAAAAAATATGCTTTGGATAAATTGAAGCTTTTCCTATCGTTTTCATTGAGTAGAAATAAAATAAGACTTTTAATTACTTTACAAAAAATATAAGCGTAAACTACTAAAATGTGTTAGAAATGTATGAACGCATATAAGAAATAACTTTTAAAAATATAACTTTATGGTTAAAATCATCTGTGACAGTTTCCATTGATTAAATTTTTAATTTCTTATAAAATTAACCACAAAATAAATAAAAACCTCTATTGCTCTTGAAATCCTAACCTCTAGTCTCCGTTTGCCAAGCGATTTTTACGCCTTTTACATATATTGCACACTAAGAAAACATACGTTTTTGGGTTGTGTGGCTTCCTCTAAGGCTGTACTCAGACTAGATTAAAAATGCGCCGCAGTCACTTACTAGCTGATTGGCTTTTATTAAGAGCGATTTTTTTTATTATCACAGAGTTAACCGTTGCAAAATATCGATGAATATTGAAATATTTTATTACTACATATACGTGTGTCAGTTGCCGACCTTCATAATTGACATCAGCAACAAATCTACGATCAGCGCCATTTTGGTCTCCGTCAACCGTTGATCCGCTGCCGTCAAATTTCGAGAAGGGTTATTTGACCAGTTATTTGATAAACAAAATTATGATCATCAAAAATTAACAAAAAACAGTGACAGGCGGAAAATTTGCGGTTAGCGGTGACACCTCACATGTCAAAATATGACATTGATTCTCGTTTTATGACTGTAAAATAGAGAAACAAAAAATAAAAATTAATATCGTGTTTAAATAACATTTTCAATGTAGTCATTCTGATATTGATCTGGCATTCATAGCTAAAAATATCCGAACATGTTGCAATTTACATCAATAATATGTTTGTGACAAATATGCGATTCAATCTGTTCATATTTATTTAAGATCGGTGTGTTGATTTAATTCTGAATGCAATATTCCAATGTCCAGTCGTGTCACATTGGATAAGATAAAGAAAGGATTTAAGATGCAAAATATAATTTGAATTTGAAATTGCACGACTATGCAAGTCATTATTATTTTTCAAAAGGGCGACCATAACTAAAATTATTTATATATAATAGGGGTTCAATATTCTGCTAGATAAGTCCTTCATCATTAATCATTACACAAGAAAAAAAACGTTAAATTTGTATATGTATTAGAAAACGTAGAAAATGATGACCGGAAAACTCCGAATGAACTCTACTCATCACCTCCTTTAAAATGTCATTAAAAGTGATGAAAAAAAATGTATTAAAAAATTGATTAAATAGGTTACGTTAGGTTAGGCTATGGGATATTTTTCAATTTATTTTTTAATAGCTTTTAATGACTCTTCAAAGTGATGAGTTGACTTGATTCTGAGTCGTCATGGATCTGTAAAAAACTAAGTTATGTACTATAAAGGTGCTGTTAGACTACGCTATAACGTAGCAAGCGTTTTTGGGCTTCGCCTATTTTAGCATAACGCTCGCCACACAATGTCATTCCCAATGGGAATTGTAGATATAGACCAATATGATTCGCTGCTTTTGGTAACTTAGCAGTACTTGGTGATTAATGGGGAGAGGATTGTCCGGATCTTGGCGGCAGATGCGTCTGCCCACCTATTGCGTAGCAGGCCGGATCGGAAGAGACTGGTTGAGGGAGACCTTTTCACCTTTCCAGCAGTACTCTCTCGGAGCATCGCCTTGAACCGCAGTGGGAGGGATAGATGCATACGACGTTACTCCTGGGCACACTGACCCCCATATTCCTACCCATTCCTTAATACTTTTTTCCTTCCCAGAACTTCCCCTCTTTTCTTTTCTAAAAAGACTCTTTACACATTTATTTATTTGCAAAAACAGCATAAAACCAATAATACATTGCAAGAGCGGTAAGAAAAGATACATAATAAATACATTTACAGTTAAAGTAATATATTTCGTTAAAACATAAGTACTATTTCACGCTTAAAATCGTTGTAGGAAATGTGGAATATATCCACATTTCATGCGAGGCAGTTAATTAACCTAGTGAGTCGTCCCAGGGGCATCACTATTGGTAAGTTAGTTCTGCACCTAGGAAGAATCAAAAGCCTGTGTTGGCGGCCTCGCGTGAAATTATCCGGGACATAGAATCCTATTTCAGCCAGAATATCTGGTACCGATACAAAACCATTTAGAAGCTTATAAGCCATCAGCAGTAATGCGATATCTCTTCTGGAACTAAGGCTGCCCAGCATTCCCGAGATAAATGCTGTTGGAAACAGCCATGGGTAAAAACCAAACTATCTCATATAGAGGTATCGTAAAAATACACATCATTCTCAAAGGTGAAATAGGACCCAAGGGGAATTATTTTCCTCCTGTGTGGAGCTAATTAATGTACGGGCTTTTTAGCCTAGTGCAGGGGTCGGCAAATTTTCAAGTGAGAAGGGCCAATTTGTCAAAGACACAGGATAAGAAATATAGCAGAGAGCCATATTATAGCGGTGGGGGTAGGGGGGGGGGGGGGGGGGTTGTAATCGTACTGTGGTAAATGCAGAATTTAAAAAAAAATTATTGTAATATAAAATATGAGTTACATATTTACATATATATTTTACAAATATTATAATAAAGGTCGTTATTGGTCATGTATACCTTATCAGAAAAGAAGGCTCTTGTGCCTGGTAAGGGAGCCACGATTCTTACTTATGTTGCAAGTTATAATATGTTTTGTATAAAATATTAACTTTTTTAAAATTGTTTAATTTTATTTATTTGTTCTGAATGGTTGATGATACAGCTTAATTCAGAAGGGAGGTTATTATAGTATTTTATGGCTTGGAAAATATCATGATTTTGCATTTGAGTTGTTTTAAAATTAGGTTTAATAAATTGGTTTCCATTTCTCATTAGTTTGTAAAATTCTTTATACTTCTTTATAATGGAAGCTTGCTTGAATATGTCATTGAAATTTGGTACTGGAAACAATTTAAAAAGTGATTCTGTTGAGAAGGTAGATTTTTTTTAAAAATATTACATTAACGATGATTCTTTGCGAAACTTTTACTGAGTTTAGATTGTTTTTGTAAGATCCTCCCCAACCTATAATTCCGTAGATAAGTAAAGAATGAACATGGGCGTAGTACACATTTTTCATTAATATTCTTATACTTCAGAAGACTCGTTCAATAAATCTGATGCTGATTGAGTCAAAATAAAGGTGAAATTGCAATTGATGTCTGAAGAGCCGTAGACGCCTGTGCAAAGAACCACAAATCCCGACCCCTGGCCTAGTGAGATAGTTGAAAAAATCACAAAAAAAACTATAACTTATAAAATTAATAAGCAAAAAAATGCTAAAAAATAAAATAAATAGTTTGGTATAAAAACGTCCATTGAAAGCGGATTTCTTTTTACCCGGAACAGATCAATTTAATACAAAAACAGAAGTACAAATTAGCGGGTATTTATATAGATAAGAAACTAGGCAATAATAAATATAACATTATTATTGTAAATGAAGTTAAAACTTATCGTAGAGATGCCTTCAGTAAGATAAGATAAAATTAATTTATTGTTTCATTCATAGAACACAAGTCTTTTATGGATAACAATGAAAAAAGATTAGTTCCCAAGGGTTGAGTTTGTATTTCTGAAAAATAATAATTAAAAAAAAAAACTTATTGCTTATCGTTACATAGTATTAACGCTATCGCTGTCTGTGCGCTTAGATCTTTTAAACTACGCAACGGATTTTCATGCGGTTTTCACCTATAGAGTGTTGATAGAGTGATTCATGAGTAAGGTTTAGATATATAATTAGTCAAGGTTTTGTGTAAATTGGTTGACATATATAATATATAAAGGGAGCGGACTGGCAAGCGGGCAGTGTGGATTTGATATGTATGCAAATTAACGAGTGGCGTTGGTTATAAAGGTTGGGTAATGGCGTTGTCAGCAGATGGCGTTATGTTTCGTTAGCCGTTAAATATCTTCGGACAGTAAAATGACATATTTTTTATTCCAAATATGCTCAATAGTCCAAGAGCCCGTGACGATCAGACCTTGGTTATTTTATAAAACCTGAAAGTTTCTCTGTGTATGTCCCTGATACAGGTAAAGACGATCCCCAACTAGGATGTTTGGATCACGGTGGCTTTGAAAGATATTATATTAATTAATTATAATTGTACTTACGTTAAATTATAAAAGCTGAATTTTATATATGTTACTTGAGGAACTATCAACAAATATTTTCTCAGTAATCAGACAGTTTTGATGGTTCCTTCACCTTGTCAGACACATTAAAAATCTACCGTAGGTGCGACCGCAATATATACATGCAAGCGGGTGGGAGTGAAATAGTGCGAAATTTCAACGCTAGCATACTATTTCTTTGTAAAAGTGCGAGAAAAATGCTCTTGAAATTGAGGTGCAAATTTATATTATATTTGCTACCTACTATCTTTCAAGGCCACCGTGATCCAAACTTCATAGTCGGAGATCGTCCTTACCTCTATTAGGGACATACACAGAGAAACTTTAAGGTTTTAAAAAATTACGAAGGTCTGATCGTCACGGGTTCTTGCTCTACAAGAATCGCGGGTTAAAATCCTTCGGATAGGTGTTGTTACACACTGTATACATACGACAAAAGCCATGCAACATGTTTGATTTGACCCTCATCTGTTTATCTCGACAATGTCACAGATCAAATAATATTATTATAAATAGTTTTAGTGACCGAGTTGTTCGATGACAGCATACTCTCAACTCTGTATGGGATGACAAATTATTTGTATCCAACCGCATGTATGTAAATGTCATTGTCATATTGTAGTCTGAATGTTTTGACAAATTGACAAGATAAACTTTGCTCTCGCATTCTACTATCTTTTCAACATTGCAATTCAACTTTTAATGGTTGACTTGTCAATAAAAAAACATAAGCACAAAGGTCATTCATTACGTCATGAGTGATGATGTTTCAGGTAAAACAATAAATTCTTATTATTCATCTATTCGTTGGGAGTTTGTGCTATCTGAGCATGGTGAAGTGTGAATATTATTTAAACATTGAATACATTCCCAATTTTCTGTCAGGATTTTGACAGTAGTGCAAATCTTTTTTTAATACCAAACAGATATCGACGTTTCGCTTTTTTTGATAAATTACTTCTTATAGGAGTTGGTTCCTCCAAAAATAGATAAAATTGCCTGGTCTGAACGCCATCAACAGACGCTCAGTATACAAACTGGACAATGTTTTTTTTAAAGCAAGATGATTCAGGGAGAAACAATGTATTTCTTTGAATATATTGTTGCAACGCATGTCGGGAACCAGCTAGTACACTATAAACCTCAATATTTGTAGTAGGTACCTTTAGACCATCTCACAAAACATTACTTCTTCTGATAAGAAAGTATAACAATTTTGTTATGCGTATGCGTATCGAACACGGCTCATCCACCTGCTAATCGAGCGGAGTTACCACTATGTTATTGACCACCTCGAACTTCCAATCTCCACTCTCTTGTTGCGACAGTAGGCCAGTCCCTCTAATAAATTAATCAATTCAATGTAATTTATTCATTTTAAAAAACATTACACAATTATAATTTCAAAGCGTTTTTAAAAGAGAAAAATATTTTAGATGAGATAAACAGATTTACACTAACAGCAACAAAGCTTGCTGTTTGAATTTTGCTTTATTGATGTTAAATATATCGATATCCGAAGTGATTCTATTTAACGACAAGACAGCTCTACCGACTGGCATAACCATTGGCAAGTTAGTTCTGCAAGCCGGAAGATAAAACAGTATATGCTGTCGGTGACGGAGATAAGTACCTATAGGGAACATAGAAACTAATGCTCTTCATAATAACTGAATTTTCGAACCATCCACGAATCAGTCTGAAGAAACGTGTTACTAATTCACCAGGGTTGCAAGATATTTGAATATCTAATGATTAATGATAAACCCTGGTGTTAAACCACGATCTATATATAGATCGTCTTAAATCATAGTATACTAACCCACTTTTTGCAATTTCTGAGTTAGAGCTTGAAATGAGGGCTCCAAATCATAATTTGGAGCCCTCATTTGACCTTTGTTTACACGTCCCACTTCCAAAAACCCTCTGCAAAGCATCCCAAGAGGGAATAAATCATTCAAAGACGAAAAGTCCAAATGTACCCATAAGGGATATTCTTCCATACGAGATATATGACTTTAATATATGAAAGAAAACCCCCGGCGAAGGATATAAATCTCTCTGTCATTGGAAACACCCAAGTGTGTTGCGGTCCCCCAAATGAAATGGAGTGACCTTTGAATTTGCAAGCCATTATTCATTATTATCGTCACGATATTTCGCACAGTTTTGTCTGGGATGACAGTACAGCAGTGTAGGATATTCCGGGAGAATTGGATGCTTTAAAACTTTAATCAGCTAATTAAAATCAGTTTCAGACTTCAATCTAGTAATAATCTATGCTCAACAAATTGATGCTAAGGTTATGCGCTTCTAAGCAATACAAATCAATGGGTTTTTGGTTATATTAATAATAATAATAACGTAATATTTGTATAGCGCAGTTTTGAGTCATTTCGCTTCAAGTGCGCTTAACTATAATAAATTTAAAAATAATCCTACAGTGTTCCTTACGAAATCATTACAAAATATTTATAAAATAATACCTATGAAATAAAGAATATACAGTATTTACAAAACAATGACAAGAGAACTAAGATTAACAAAACAGCGCTGTTATAGCACAGAGGAAAATAATAATATACAAAAACAGTGTTATTGTAGCACAGGACAAAACAAGAACTTTTAAACTAAAATATAATACACTAACTTCTTACAAAAAATTCAGACATTAAACGTAAAAGTACAATTAGGAGGAAACCGAAACCAAACGATTACCGGATACTTGAGAACATGACTTATTACTTGTATTGAAAAGATGTTAGGATTCATGAATGGTACGATTTTTTAAATAATTTTGTTATTAAAGCCCGTTTAAATTCTGCCAAATTCTGGATATTAGTAAGAGCTAAGGGAAGTTTATTCCAAATGAGAGGGCCAGTTACACGAAAAGAGCGATCATAGTAAACGGCTCGATTTGACCGAAAAAGTTCGATTAAACGATTAGTAACATCCAGATCTGCTGACCTTAGAGTAAGCTGTCTCTCGCTTAAGTTTTGTCGGACACATAGTTCCGATATATAGGCTATATTGTTTCGCTTAGAAATATTTAAGATGCTTTAAACAAATACTGCAGTAGAAAGTAGAACACATATTTGTCTTTTGAAATAATCGAGCATTTTTATTAGTCTTTTAAGTAATAAAAATATTATCATGCGTATAAAAACTGATTTAAAGTTCAAAACCTTCTACTTACGAACAACTTTTCTGTTATGATTTAATTGTATAATGTGGAAAATTAAATTATTTAAAAAATGATCGTAAAACATTCAAATATTTATGCCCGAGCTTCGCAAAATAAAATAAAACAAGCATTTTGGCGATGTTTTGTTTTCGTGACTAAATCAAAACAGGCGGCAGGTGTTAAACAGCAATGTAAACCTTATCGCCATGTACATAAAGAGTGTTATTGTTAGCGGTCTGATCACGAATTTTACCTCGACATAATTATCGCCACAACAAAACGAATGAGTACAAAACGATATTCTATATTTCCAAGACGGTCAAATTCCTTCTTTTTACTTATAAACTAGATTATGTACACAAAAAACACCAACAATTTGCTTCCAAGGATGCAAAATGCACTCGAATTTGCACTATTTTTCTTGCCATTGTTTTAAATTTCAAAATACTTTTGAAGCAAGGGAGAGAGATAGGAACTGGATAAATGACATCCCTGTAGGAAGTAAGCTTTAGCCGTGTTTGGTGACCAGATCTGTATAGCCAGGTACTTTCCCACCTTCCTCTTCCCTATCTCATTCCCCTCCCCACCACCCTCAGCCTCACAACATACCCCAATTGTGGTTGCCATAGTCTCACTGGCTCCAGACGGGAGCAGTTGGGACTCTTGCGCGGTATTCATGTAAAAAAAAACATATTATCATTTCAAAATCATACAATAAACATTCTTAACTTAATCGATAAGAAAAAAAAATTATGTTGAATCTACTGAGACAGAATAAATAGATAAAATTGTATGATTATAATTTAATTTGGATGTGTTGAGGTTAACTTTGATTACGCGTAAAGGTACGTAGGTACATGTGACGTATGTATAAAAATTCAAAATAAAACCAACTACATAATATAGATAGTAAATAAACAAAAGTCATCGTGAACACCGTGTACCGATGGGGTATGTCGAATCAATTGGAGTTACTTTAGTCAGGGTATGTAATTACATACATAATGATCACACCGAGTTTATACGTCACTAATTTACACTGAACGCATAATCTCTGAAAGTGTGACCAATAAAGCATTTATATAGAAGAAGTAAGGAATGAAAAATTTAATCAATGAAGACAATATTAACAATTCTCAAAATGTAGATTTGAAACAGAAAAATCAGAAAAAGATACAGTCGCATCTAGGACTGAACCCAAGAACTTAGCCTTGCCGCGGCTTTGGTCTAACAACTGAACTAATTCGAATCTCATCCCTTCGGTTATATTTAATTGTATCATATTTACCAACATTTTCTCAATTTTCTAAAGCACATATTTATTGGCTGCTATCTTTACGTATGATTGCACGTTCTACCCGAGCTAAATACTATCTAGATAGTATCTTGTATAATTACATAGGTACCTTTTTTTTAAATGCCTAGTATTTATGGTGTCTTTGTCAGAAGCTTGTATTTACCGTCGGAGTTTTTATGTTTTTTTTTGTACGCTTGTCTAACCTGGTCTATTAATTTAGTAGATAGTTTGTATTTGTTGAAATTTGTTGTTTTTGTTTAAATATGTAGTTTAGTAGTGTTTTAACTTATAATGGGCGAACATCTAATAAGTCAAACATGTTGAATATTTGGTCCGTACAGTCAGTGTTCTCATTATAGTTCCAGCCTAAAGACATACAGACAAAAAACGTGAAAATCAAAACGTATTTAAGTAAAAAGAAGCGTCAGAATAGAGAAAACAGAAAAATTTGCTATCCACTCGTTTTTTATAGTATAATATTCACGTTTTGATCTTTAAATTCTAGCGAAAAGCGTGTTTATAGAAAAAACATACCACGGGAATCCAGCATCTGTTTTTGCGAAGTAAACTAAACTGCCAGCTGATGTTCGGAACAGTGCGAAATGGTCTAAGATTAAATCTATCGGATGACAGGTTTGTTATCTCGAGATGGATTAAGTCTAAATAAACAATCGACGCTGGTTATATCTATGTGGGATCTTAGTTCTTGGTAAGAAATTTCTTTCTGAGTCGTTGTCTTCCTTGGTGAGGATCGAAACCCCACCTTCCAATAAACCAGTCTCCGCTACTCCTCATGGTCCTGCGCTGCGTGGAGAGCCAAAGACACCGATGTTTCGGACACCTGGGTGGCGGATAGGGGTACCGCCACACCGTGAAACATTTATTAGATAACCAACACCTTTGCCGTAGGTCACGAGTGGTTCGCTACGTTTGGAGATTTAGCAGTGTAGCCCGGATATATGCGGTGAGGTTTTACCGGGTCGTAAAGGTGGATGCGTCTGTCTAGATCGTGAGAGATTTGTTGAAACGGACCTTTGGGCCTCTCCAGCAAGACTATCACCACCCGCCACGCCGTCTTGAACCGCAGTGGGAGGTACGGATTCATACGTCCGTCACTCTTGGACACGCTGACCCCCAGATTACCCACCTCTCATAACTTTTTCCTTACCATAACTTCCTACTAATAGATATTACGTATTTTCCCTAAACCGACTGCATATTGTATATAAGTATGCCGTGGGTCGGAGGATGAACTGTCACGGAATCAATTATAATATGTTTATTATACAAGATGTTAAAGGACATACTTGACTTACTTTAACCAGCGATTCATGACATTATCTGAAGTAAAAGATGTAAATGAAATTTTTGCCTATGGTGACTTTTTTGATGACTTTTATTTTTAATTTTTTTTCCTTCAAAACCAAACAAAAAAAATTCTTCGGCATATCGTCACTGCTCACTCAGCAGAGTAACTTGACCAACCCCTAACTCTGCCTCCAACTGTCTAACACCCACCATTTTTAAATATTTTTGTAGAAAAAAAAAATCGAAAATGTCACATGAGACCAAAATTTTATTTACATATTTTACTCCAAATAACGTCAGGAATAACTTGGTTAAAGTAAGTCAAGTACGTCCCTTAACACCCTGTATGATAAAAGCAAAATGGTATAATATGTACTTTACCAACGTAACAGGAAAATTTCAATGTCTGGCGAATGTTTACCTGGAACAAAAAGAGAAGAAAATATTTTTTAAAAATCACAAAATTCATAGGCAAAAACAAATAAAAGTAATGAACGAGTCGTGGAAAACTGAATTTTTATGTTATCCTAAAATAATGATGTCGATAACATGCAAACATTAAAAGGTAAGCTGTAAAAATGTAACACTCGAGATAAAGTTAGTGACAGTGGTATCAGGTATCAGGTGATTTGATCACTGTGAAAGTAATCAGTAATCATCTGTTTGAGATCGTTTAACTGCTCAGTATTGAGTAGCTCTATTGACCGACATTGGCGTGGAGCCAACAGACTGTTCGTCTGTCGTAAAAATAAGGAATCGAGAGTAAAATGCAACAAATTTAAAAAAAATAATAATAATAAAGGACGGAAAAGGGAATAATTTACAATTTTTCATTTTTTAAACGACATCGAAAAGGAGGAGGTTATCAATTCGACGGTATTTTATTTTTATTTTTATGTTTGTTACCTCAGAACTTTCGATTGGGTGAACCGATATTGATGATTCTTTTTTATTAGAAAGCTGGTGCTTCCCATGTGGACCCATTTTAATTTGGTCCAGTTCTGACAATGGGACCATGAGAAAACCATATATGTCTTAAATTTGCAATAAGTATTTGGGCGACAAATGGACGAATAACTCAATATTACGCCAACAGATTTCGATGATTCTTTTTTTGAAGTAAAACTTCTTTACGCACTAAAACGCTTACGCTCGTCACTGAAAATCAAAAAATAAACAAAAAATATAACAGAACAAAAAACGACTTAGAAAAATGCACTAAAAAGTAAAAAAAAATAATTTCGTACGATTGTTATTTTTGGAGTCGGTGTCAGCCAAGATCTCCACGTGTTACCTGTAACCTATGTAGGTATTTAGTTACCTTGGCTGACACCGACTCCAAAAATAACAATCGTACGAAATTATTTTTTACTTTTTAGTGCATTTTTTTAAGTCGTTTTTGTTTTGTTAAAATTTGTTTATTTATTCTTCATTACAATTAACCGCTAAACTGCCAAAGCAGTTTTTTAGCAGGTCAATTTATTTGTATTTATATAACAATAAAGCACACACATAACAAGAAAGAAACCACAATATAGAAAAAAGATATATGTAGATGATTAACCTTTCAACTAACCACAGTACAAATACATAAAATTCATATACAGATAGAACATAGGCAACCAACTCATAGACATCGGATTTTTTCCTGTTAGGTGGCTAATTAATTCATTCCAACATACGAAAGGCATAGACAAGCCATTGAAAGTCGTAGAAAACACAGAAATAGCTCTCTTAAAGGTACCTAAACCAAATGATACATAATCACTCTTCTGATCCCTTGGTGTGCCGTAGAGTTGTAGAGGTTGTTTCGACAAGAAGCAAAACTAGATCTTGAAAAAAATCCTTTTATTTCATCTTTTACATAAACCACGTACTAAGTTGTACTAGATCATAGGTTTTAAACGTGGGCGATAACGCCCCCTTGGGGGCGTTTCTGACTTCCAGGGGGTAGGTAGAAGACCAAAAACAAATTGGGGGGCGTTTCAGACTCTCAGGGGGGCGGTAGGAGACCTCAGAGAAACCCATCCCATTAGGAGTCATTCATCCACAAAAAAAATCCCTATCCCATTACGCCTCCTCCGTTGTGGCAAATGTAACCCCGTCGTTGTATCCCATTACGCCCCCTCCGTTCGGGTTCACGAGTTATGAGCCTAATACACGAGCCCGATTTTCAGCCCGATTCCAATTAGAGACAAAAGTCAACATTTTTCGCTTTACGCGATCGCTGTTTTCAACTCTATTTTCATAACTACGATTTCAGTAGGCATCACAACAAACAGTATGGTTCATGTATTGTTTGCAGTGATGACAATTGAAATCCTAGATATGAAAATAGAGGTGAAAATAGCGATCGTGCAAATCGAAAAATGTTGACTTTTGTCTCTAGTTGGAATAGGGCTGAAAATCGGGCTCGTGTATTACGCTCATTAGGGGGCGCCAGAAATAAAAAAATGTTCTCAAAGTGGGCGGTGGGCAAAAGAAGGTTGAGAATCCATGTAATAGATTAACTAGATCATCTGTGACGCTTTCTCCCATAGAATTCTTAAGATAAAAGTGTGCATAACTGCAGCAAGAATGCAAAAGCGCCAAAATAACAAAAAACAAAAACAAAATTAAATGCAAATTCAGACTTGGCGCAGTTTTCTTCCGTTCATGCAAGTCAATGTCAAGAACCAAGCTCCGATCAAACAATAAAATAATATAGTAATTGGCACCTGGAAAAAAAAAAACATTTATTCAAACCAACGAACTTCACGTTTTCCATCAAAAACGCCTTTTTACTCGCGTTGTTTATTTTGAACGACACAATTCAACGCATTTTCATTGCGAATGCATAGGGCGATCTACGCCTATCAAGTAATCGAAAAGTGACTGTACGATAAAGGAATAATCAAAAGTGCTGTTTGATTTTATGTGGTTAAAAGTTGAAAGATCATTTTTATTGATTTGTGAGATTTGTTAGTACATTTTGATTAGGTTTATTATTGTATGATCATTGTACAAAGCAAAGGGTTGGGGTGAATGAACTTACAATATAGTGACTAGTGACTCAACCCACAGTTCCAGGAATGCATTCCGGTTGGGGAAGGATCTGCCGCCGACAGATCCGTTGTCGCCTCTCTTTCCGTTACGAGGGTCGTTCATAAGAAGGAGGGAGAGGTTATGACGATCAGCGGTGCGTCTTTATTGAAGATCTTCTATGCAGGTAAGATAAAGAACACGAATATCAGAGAATGAAGAAATTGTGTAGGATTTTCAAAGTTCAAGTTCAAAAGTTCACAAAACAAACAATTCCTATTTTGAAGTATCTACATACCGTCTCATTTATGCATTACAATTAGTTTGTACGATTACTCGACTTTGAAAGTAAGGTAGTCGTAAAAAAAAATCAGAGTGCAATTCGCACGTAGTAGAAGTGAAACCATCAGAAAACTAAAGTAGACAAGAGTGGGGAGACAACGGAGCATTTTTTTTTATCAATGTGAAAGATGATTTTTTCCCTA
Organism: Limnephilus lunatus; assembly: GCA_917563855.2. NCBI lineage: Eukaryota > Metazoa > Arthropoda > Insecta > Trichoptera > Limnephilidae > Limnephilus > Limnephilus lunatus. The sequence goes on from OU830603.1 coordinate 55,938,121, forward strand.
TTTTCGTCATTGAGGCAATGATTTTCGTCGTCCAATTCCAGTGCATCTTTTCCTATACATTTTATCATCTTATTAGTTAGCATTTGTGTTTTCTTCTTCGGAGTCGCTAGGCGTCTCTGTCTTTTGCTTTTTTTTATTTTGGAGTGGTTTAAAGATTGGATATTGATTTTACAAAAATAAAAATAAAACTTTTTTTTTTGGATTTGGTAGGATTCGATCTTTGTGCTGCTGAATGTCTGTCCGTTGAGATTCGCCAGGCGCTTTATACCACTACACCAAAGGAGACTTGCGTGGGACTGTGGATTTATCGTGTCATATTGGAACCGAGTACCCGTGAATTAAATAAATATTTTATTGCTATCTCATTCTCTCGCAAGCTAGATTTATGTGTTTGTCTCTTTTAGTGTCGCTCGTTTCCGCTTCATCGAGTTTCAAATCACAACGGTACTAAAGAAGTTTCCACTCCTTATCCAGGTAGGTATGCTGTCCTTATTACAACGGAAGATGCTCCGAGGAACTAGCGTCATTGATTCCTTCGGCACCGGCGGTGTATAGTCGAGAAACACGGCAAAAGCGCACCCAAAATATTTGAAGTTTGTCACATGAGAACTGGTCGCTTCTACGACACGTTCTTGAGTTCAACAGCTCGGCTGTGGAATGATTTGCTGGCATCTTTTTTTCATCATTTTCTCCCTCCTACAACACGGGTCTCTTCAAGATTATAATGCAATCTGTTTCTGGAAGCGTGGAATCTATTTTTCCCTGTGCTAATTTGCAACTTGGGATTGTTTATCTTTCTTTAAAAAAAAAACGAGTCTTCTTTAGACCACACGACTGAAGTAAAACTTCACTAATTTATAAAAGAACATATGACATTGGGGTGACATATTACTATGGGGTGACCTATGACCCTGGGGTGACCTACGACCGTGGGGTGACCTATGACTTTGGAGTGACCTACGACCGTGGGGTGACCTATGACCCTGGGGTGACCTATGACTTGGGGTGACCTATGACCTTGTGGTGACCTATGACCTTTGAGTGACATTGACATTGGGGTGACATGTGACATTGGGGTGACATATGACCATGGGGTGACCTGCGACCTTATCCTCATCCTTATCACTCCCCAATTCAAGCATGCGTAATAGCCCGACCGTTCGCATCAATCACCGTTCGTATCGATTACCGATACGGATAACACTTTTTCGTAACGCATTCACCAGCTTACCCCCCAAGTCGAGCGTGCGCAAAGAAGTTTTACTTGAAAAAAAGACAAAAAAAAACCACATACTGCAACGTCTTTACTCACTGTAAAGATCACGAGATAATCAATGGAGGTTAATCACTCACACTCCATTAAAAATCAATATTCCCAACATGCTCGCTCTATCGATCATCTGATCATTCAAACCTGTTCTTCGTATGCACAGACGAGGTTTAACGGGCCGGAACGGGTTTTACTATTACCGATAATAATAATACCATATGTGTAGTATGTAATTACTTTATTAAGTAATAGCCGGTAGTATTGTGTAGTTTTTCACGAGCATTATTGCAATTAGGCGTGGGTTATTGCCTCCATTGAACCGTGGAAGTTCGGCAACGCCCAAGGTCGGACGAGAACCGGAATTAATGGTTGCGATGGTGCTAAAACTGTTGGTGTCGGAAAAAACATTATTTTAAGAAAATCTTCCCAATGATTAACACTACTTAAAATGTGTTGGGACATATTTTTTTGTTATTTATAAAAAGAATGACAAACATTCCCGGGTTACGAATAACCCAACAATGTTTGAAAATCTCCTACTACCACCACAGAAAGCCGAAAATGTTGCTTGTATTATGATGGAGGACTTAGCCAGCCGAGGAATCGAACAGGCGACGCTCGGGTGGGACCCAAGCGCTATGCCCACTCAACCACTGACCGGTCTGTATATACAAATAGATCGAGGTTCGTTGTGATTACAAGTTGATTTACTTACGTTATCTTAAAGTTTACAGTGAGTACACAATAGTCAAGTTATTCTGAGGCACGAGTCGCCAGACTGACGATGTCAAGTGTTGCAAACTCATCTCCTTTAGAGCTAGATTTAGCTCCAAAATGAGGCCTTCAGCTCCAAAAAACGTGGTTTAGCATTTTTTGATAATCAGATAATCTAGCTCTTTTTTTTAAATACAAAACTAATTAACAAAAAATAACAATCAAGAGATGTTTCTGTAAGAACCGGTTATTTTCGTATTGAAAACTTGACCCAAAAACCATTTTTTTAGTTCACTTTGAAGGAATCGGTTTATTTCTTCTCAGAATTACTCTAGCTATTCTAAATCTAATTCACTGTCCCTGAGTGCACAGCGCAACACAAAAATATGTAAATCTTATTATTTATTATTTACTTCTTTAAATATGTATTAATTAAAATAAAACTAAACTACCTACCATATGTATTTTACTTTAACCAGAATACTAATGAAGGGAAATAATTATACCAAGTCGGTGGACATCTTCAATTTATCTTTAAACAAATACAAAATACTGTTACTGAGGCAGTTCAGTTATGTACAATAAATACTTTATATTTCTTTGTAAAAGAAATATAAAGTATTTATTTTTAACGCGCTCGTCCCGGTTAGACGGAGAGGTTTGGGTTCGAGTCCCAGTTGCGACCATTGTCTTTTTTCTGTGTCTTGTTCTCTTTCATATTTTCGTAGAGATTGTTATTGTTAACTTATTCTAATATGAAATATAAAGTATTTATATTTCATCACAGTGAAATTTGTAAATTTCATATATAAAAGCCCCGAAAAAGGGCGTAAATAAATAAATAAAAAAAATCGCAAACACACTATGTGGAGTCATTTTATTTAAATGAAAACATATAACTTTGCGTAGACCACATATTTATATATTTTAAAATTTGGACGGCGGGTATGGATACCGCCGCCCCGGAAACCATTTATTGGATAACATAGGTCACCCTAAGTTGTTCCCTACGTTTGGTGACTTAGCACGGGTGCCCGGGTTCATGGGGTGAGGTTTGTCCGGGTCTTGGCGGCGGATGCGTCTGTCCTCCAACTGCATGGCAGGTCAAATCGGAAGAGAATGGTTGAGAGAGTCCCTTTGATTTCTCCAGCTCTGGTAACATCGCCTTGCACCGCTGTGGGAGGGATGGATGCACACGTCAATCATTCCTGAACACACTGGTCCCAGATTGCTACCGTTTTAATACATAACTGTTTTTAAAAAATATGTGAAAATTCTTTTGGAGTTACTAAAAATATCTGCTACTTCTTTTTATTAATATTAAAAAAGAAAAAGGACAACCGACACCAATCTTATATCGGACAGCCATATTAATTTCTGATTTTTCATTAGACAGTTATAGTTTATACTTTCAATTGGAGTATTATGTATCACTTGTGTCTCTTGTACATTTTGTTTCTCTTGTTTTTCTTGCCTCTCTTTGTATTATTTGTCATTTGAGTGATTTATAGAATTTTTATCATTTTCAGAATTTTATATTTTTATTGATCTTGGTTTTTGGTTTTTAATCTTTATTTAGATTATGCAAATTTATATTATAACTAGATTGTTCTCACGTTTGGGAGAACGTCTGTAAAAACTCAGAATAAATATACATAATATTGTATTCCACACAGTTGAACATTCGGCGGACACAGACAGAGGGACAGAGAATGATGGTGGATGTATGCTGGATGGATGAGGCTGGGAACAATGACCAATAACCAGGCCGTCTGAAGCGACTCTTCCTCCGCCATACACACTACACACTACACTACACACTATGCACGACAATCCTCGCGGTTACTCATAGAATAGACATACTAGTACTATAGAGAGCAGGGACAGACTAACTTTTCTTTAAACTTTTATCCGTTTTATTTTTTAAGTGAACACTACATTTGTTTACATTATGTCAACACAGGAGGCCCTGGGAAAATAATTCCCCTCAGGCCAATGTCATCTTTTTTTTAGGAAAGGAAGTACAAGTTTTTAGGAAGAAATTAATGGAACGTTACAGTACCCGAGATGGATATCAAATTACACGTCTCAACCTATAAAATCCGAAAAGCTTAGTGAAAAAATTGACCAGTAAACTCCTAGGCCCCTTTTAAGCAAGATAAGGTTCTGTTGGTTTTCCAAATAAAATATTGGAGGACGTGAGCCGGGCGACTAAAGTGGCTCAGTAGCAGGTGTACTGAAATGAACGGTGCGCTTCCCTGTGCCGTTTTGTGAGTGTTGGCGACCAAAATGGCTCAGTGGTAAGAGTCTTCTTTGGAACATGAAAGTAGGCATTATGGATATCCAATTACGCGTATCAACGTAAATATATGAGGGGTCAGTTTGTCCAGGAGTGAAGGACATATGAATTTATCTCTCCCACTGCCTTCGGCTGGCACACTGGGTTTAAGAGGAAACCACAAGCCAAAAATGTATGAATTCTTCGTGTGCCTTGTATCGCTACGAATATATGTTATAGGTTATAGGCATCAAAATGGACTGAATGAATGGATTGGCAAATGGAGTCTAGGGGTACTAGCATGGGCGATCGATAAGGACTGATAGGATAACTTTTGGAAACTTCTCATCGTTCTCTAGGACAATTGCAGATCGCTAACGTACAAACAACAGTTGACGTCGAATATACTCCAAACAGCTCAAATTGCTCCCAATTATTTCAGTCCCTTTATAAGTTCGGGTACCGCTGGTTGCGCACCCATGAACACACATTATAATAACTACATATTATATTGAGCTACCAAGTAGATACATCAGCGTCGGCACCAAGCCTAAATCACCTGTCTAATGGAGAGGAACACCTCCCAGATAGACAGGTACCGGCTTCCGTTTGAGACAGGTTTTTTAACGACGAGAATAATGTATTATACAATAATATATTATGGTGATTATGATTAGTTAAGAATAGAACCGACCATTGTTCAGTTTTTTCTCATACGTTAGTGATGTTGATGTATGTAGCGATGAACGTGGTTTAATGTGTCGAATATTTTTGATACACGAATTTACATTAAATTGGTAGTTTTTTTTAATAACTGCATGGCGGACCAGGAGAGAGTGGTTGCAGGAGATCTAGAACTCTCTAGACCTCTCCAGCCGGACTCTCTCGAACCATCGCATTGCACAGTGAGGGATGGATGCATACTTCAATTACTCTTGGACATACAAACCCCCAGATATCTTCCCATCCTTCACACATTTTTTCTCTTCTTAAGGCTCTGCAACCGGGCTCTAAAAGAAGAAGATGGAGAGATACGAAATTACGAATGTTAGAGGAGCGCGCTAACATTTACACCGACAAAATCGATGCGAAAAATTTAATAAAACACGACTCGTTTAAAATAGAGCAAAAATCTCGTGGGGAGCATGTCAAGTATCATTCAAAAAAACATTGTGAATTTTTTCACAAATATAATTTATAAGTTAATAGAAACAGACTTGTTTTTAATAATTTTTGGAGCATACTTTGCGATTTTTTTCTATGGAGGAAATTTCATATAATTTGCGTTTCGGCGTGGGCAGCATCTCGACATTTTCTTCAAAAATAATATATATTTTTTTAAGAGCTTAAAAACTTCAAATGTTTAACGGAGATACGTAAGAAATCGGTAGAAATTCGGGTTGCCGAGGCTTAAAGCATCCCCAAAGACGACTAGGATCTGAGGGGAATTATTTTCCTCGAGGCCTCCTGTGTGGAGGGAGCTAACATAAAGAAAAATACGTTCCGAGTGCGAATAAGAATTTTAAGTTTAAAAATATTAGCGACTTTTTAATTTTATATAACTAAAAATAATAAACCTAAACCCCTATACCTAGTTAATGTTGCTTTAGATATGTTTAACGGTCTGACTAACCTCTGTTAATTAAAATGTTAATATGAAAAGGGGTGATCAAAAAAACGTCATCACGTCGCCCACAAAGTAAGAAACAATTTTTCACCCCATCGGGTACGATAAATGTCGTCTATTCGCGACGGCTAGCTGGTAAAATTGCCTCAGACATCGGACGCCGGAGTTATTGACGGACGCGCTTCACAAAATAATGAGGGCGTTGGGGGAGGTTCGCACACTTAGCACACAGAGTGCACTATGCACAAGCTTGTAATACGAGACACAATCCATTTTCCAGGAATTATTTTCAACTTCCACTCTTATCCGAGGTTGGACATCATCATAAACACTTGAAAAAACCCTCGACTCTGTGCAGAAACGTTTGTACGTTTGACAGATTTATCCATCTCTATTTGGGAAGAAGGTATGGGTACCGCCGCCACGGGACGATTTATTTGATAGCTTGTCATATGTCAATCTAAGTGGTTCGTTACGTTTGGTAATTAAGCAGGGGTGCCCGGGATCACGGGCCGGATCGGGAGAGACCGGTTGAGACCTAAGCTAGACCTCTCCAGTCGGACACTTTCGGCCCATCGCTTGCATAGCAGTGGAAGGGATGGATTCATATGTCCGTCACTTCTGGACATATTAACTCCCAGATTCCTACCCAACCCTCATATCTTCTTCCTTCCCAGAACTTTCTCTACTTCCTTTCCCGAAAAGACCCTCCACACAGCATCCATAAAGGCACAGACTCATGCCCTGAGGGATATTTTTCCTCAGTGCTTCCTGTGTGGAACTAATGTGAAAAAAAGGATTGCAATCTTTAGATCACAAACGTCAGGTGGGAATGCTGTTCTTGTTCTACCACTATTTAAATGGAAGATTCTCCGAGGAAATAGCGTCATTGATCACTTCGGCACCGGTGCATGGTCGGGAAACACCCCAAATCCGCGCCCAACTTTTCTACACGGTTGATTTGAGAAAGGGTCGTTTTAACGACTCGTTCATTTGCATTAACCCAATATTATGGCGCCTACCTGTCTAAAGAAAGTTCTAAAAATGAATTGTCAATGAGAGGGTGACGTTTCTTTGGACAAATTGTACAATTTCTTATTTGATTTTTTTTTTTATGTTCCATAAACTACACGGTTCATTCTCAAATAGGTGAGTATTTACGAACCTATTTACTTACAAGTATTATGATTTCAGGGGAAATTTTGGTTTCGATTTAGTAAGTAAAATAAAATTAAAAACACCCTTTCTAGTACAAGGTTAACGTACACAAGGGTAAGCCATGGTCGCAATATTCCACCACGGTCACCCACACAACATTTAATGAGTTCTACTTACGCCGGGCGCCAAGTAGTGAATACTTACCCCACTGTACTGCAAAGTACAGAGAGGAAATCAATAAATTCGCCTGCGCCGCAATTCTGTGCCAAGAAATATCTTGTTATCCAGTTCTTTTTGAAAGTCATGCTGACAGGAAGAATGCAGAAAGCGTGAAGACGAAGAGTGATTGCTAGTGTAGAATAGAATACCTACATAGAAGTACCTATGCATGTAGAAAAAACTTACCTTTTTAGGCTCTCATACCCTTAAATTAAACGTACCTACCTGACATTACCATTCTTGTATTGTCTCAATCGGAGGCGTCTACTAATATCTATGAGAATCTGACTAATATCTAAACGAGGTATGTTGGACAAATATCTATGGGAACCAAAGTGAGGACGAATATCTACAAATCAAACTGCTGACTAATATCTATGGAAGAGGTGATGTCGACGAATATCTACAGCACTGGCAGAGGTTTGGTTAGGTTAGGTTAGGTTAGGTTAGGTTGGGTTAGGTTAGGTTAGGTTAGGTGCTCAGCTGCCCTCTGTAGATATTAGTCCCACCTACGCTCCGTAGATATTCGTCACCACTGGGACCGTCACAGATATTTATCCGACCTTAGCTCTGTAGATATTAGTCTTCACTCTGAAGTTCATAGATATTTGTCCAACGTATGAGCTATAGATATTCGTCCGACATACAGGCTGTGGATATAAGTATCTGGAGACGTCTCAATCGCACTTTTCTTATTGGATTAACATTATTTAAAGCCTTACAAAATCTGTCAGAATCTCGCTCTTACCGAGGGACGAATCGCATTTAGGAAGATAAATATTCTAATCAAATCCCTGCGCTATTGTATCTACTAACCACCTTCAAAAAATTAATTATTATTTTTAATTGATAAACTAACGAGTCTAGTTTTTGCACTGTTAATTCGTGGTGGAATTCCATTGTAATAGAATTGAAATTAAAAAACTTTTTCACTTTGTTCCACTTATTTATTATTACCAGGACCGGTTTCATCCTACTACGGACATTTTCAGACTGGTAGTTGAAACTCTTATGTTATTGATTTTATACAAACTTAGGCAGGGGTACACAACATTGTCTATATATGCTGAATGATTCTATTTTGTTAATTTAAGGTATTATAAGTTATTTTGTTAATTTAGGGTACATTAGGTAATTATAAAGTGTATTTTTAAAAATTGTGAATAATGTTACATAGTAAGTAAATATTTTTAGTTCACATGAATATAAAAGAATTTATATAATTAAAAAGGTTTGTGATTTCTGAAATTTTATTTTTGTAATGTTGGGATATTCCCTGTTGTTGCTTAGGGCTTATTGTCAAATATTGGTAGCACTAAAGTAATTATTATTGTTAGGGTTCTCCACACATTTGGGTTTTTACATTTTTAAAGTACATACTTAAATTATACCACTGCTCTCTGAAGTAAAATTATTTTAAGATTATTATAATGGGTAAATTAATGGTGATTGAGCATTATGTTCTAACTCTTTATTCATAACATATTTACGATCTATTTTCTTCGTTAAGCGATTGATTTCTAATGACTCTAATCTGTCTAATTTTTGTCCTTTGTTGCAAACATGAAGGATTTTTACATCTCTATCTTTGTCAAAAGTATGTTGATTTTCTAGTAGATGTAAGGCGACGTTCGATAAATCTCCTTTTTGATTAACCCAACTAGCGAAATGTTCTTTTTTTCAATTCTATGATAAACTAACGTTTAAGACAAGATTTTTATGCATAGCACAAAGGGTAACAATTATTATAAGCAATAATTATCAGCCTGAAACACTCATCTACATTGAAAAAATCTTCCGAGAAAAGATACTGGCCGCCAACGGGACTCAAAATTTTCTTTAGCCTTCCAAAATACGCTCAAGAACAAATCTCAACATATTATAAATTAAAGTCCTCCGACGCGTCTGTCTGTCTGTTCGCGATAAAATCAAAAACGACTGAACGGATTTTCATGCGGTTTTCACCAATAGATAGAGTGATTCATGAGGAAGGTTTAGGTATATAATTTGTCAAGGTTTTGTGTAAATTTGTTGAAATATATAATATATAAAGAAGAATGTCTGTATGTGGTGAACGAGCAGGCTGGCAAGCGGGCGGTTTTGGATTTGATTTCTATGCAAATTAACAGATGGCGGTGGTTATAAAGGTTGGGTAACCATCCAGTAGAAGGCGTTGTGTTTCGTTCACCACAACAACGCATATCCGGGTCAGCTAGTTATTAATCGCCTTCATTGGCTTCGATGTCCTGAAAGAATAGAGTTCATGATCTGCTTAATGACCTTCAAAGCATTACAAGGAATGGCGCCAACCTATATATCAGAACTATGTGTCCGACAAAACTTAAGCGATAGACAGCTTACTCTAAGGTCAGCAGATCAAGATGTTAATAATCGTTTAATCGAACTTTCTAGGTCAAATCGAGCCGTTTACTATGATCGATCTTTTCGTGTAACTGGCCCGCTCACTTGGAACAAACTTCCCTCAGTTCTTACTAATATCCAGAACTTGGCTGAATTCAAAAGGGCTTTAAAAACAAACTTATTTAAAAAATCATACCTTTCATGAATTTTTAACTCCTTTTTCACCATATTAACTATAATAAACCATGTTCCTCAATTTTCCAGTAATTTTTTGGTTTCGATTACCTCCTTACTATAGTTTTATGTGCACTCCGAATTTGTATTATTTCTAAACGTAAACTGTTTCCTGTTCTATAGTATATTTTAGTTTTTAATGATTCTTGTTGAATGGCACCGTTTAATCAATTTTGTAAGGACTCGTAAGGAACACTATATAATTAATTTTAAGCTTATTATAATTAAGCGCATTTGAAGTGAAATATCACAAAACTGCGCTATATAAATACTATGTTATTATTATTAAAATACATGTGTTCCGAATTATGTACGCTGCATGCGAACTGTACCTAAATTTCACCTGTATCCAAGTTTTACCTGAATAAACAATAAACAGTGTTTTCTGCCTGTACAGTACATTTTTACGCAACATCGCTGGTCAAATCATTGTACATATAGTTTCGTATCAGTGATCGATGAACCGGTGGAAGCAATTTTTAGCCATAAGTTGTTACAATGGTTTGTCAAGTTTGTAATTGGAAGTAAGATTGTAGAAATATATATAAAGTTTGTACAGCGCCCTTGAAGTGATTTTTCACAAAAAACGGTATTATCAATTACCAACTTACTTTCACCAAATTTCAAATTGTTACTACTCTTAGTTTGCGAGGAAAGTAACAAAATGTCAACAAAAAAAGTCATGGGCGAATCAAATGTGAAATATGACATCATAGGTACCGTCCGGTACGTTATCGGAAAGGGGGATTGACAATTACGTGACGTCACGTATTATTTGCCATTCATCTTCAAGCCATTATGCGCTCCTGTTACGTGAGCATTCATCTGTAGGCGACCTTCGATTTGGCTTCGATTATTGTGAGAGAAGTGTATTATTTTGCTACAAAGTAAATTATTTTTATCTCGCGGACAATCGTTCATTGTCAAGCTTACTTCTACCAAATCTAGTGTAAGAATATGCCGTTTTTAATCCGTGAACATTTTCTATTGTCCGCGTTTTGTCATTCACCTCTGCGCTATTATGCGCTCCTGTTATCTTATTCGAATTGGTAGGCGAATCATACTAATCAAACAAAATATAATAAATCTCGTAAATATATTACTGACACTTAAAAAAGACAAATAAATAAATCTATAGGATTTACACTGCGAGAGAATTAGATAGAATAATCGGTCTCATCTTTGCGCGGTGCTTCGTAGTCTCCCCACTCTTGTCTAATTTAGTTTTCTGAAGGTTTCGCTTCTACCACGTGTGAACTGCACACACGTTTTTTTAGGAAAGGATGGAGATGAGGTTCTGGGAAGAAAATGATATGATGGTTAGGAAGGAATTTGGGGTTTAGTGTGTCCAGATCATCCACCGCCAAGACCTAGGCAAACCTCGCCCCATGAACCCGGGCACCTCTGCTTAGTCAGCAAATGTAGCAAACACCTTGGGGTAACCAATGGCAGAGGTGTTTTGGCTATCCTATAAATGGTTCTGATACTTTTTGATTTTTATTACTTTTTGATGAAAATTTGCACAATTGACTCAATTGACAAGAGGAAAATTATTGTCTACATCGATTAGAAAAAAAATCAAATAGTAAACCAATAAAAAGAATTAATTAATTAACTTACTAACTAACCATCTCGCCGTTTCCCCGCAGGGGTAGGCAGAGAGTATGAACCGCATATTAACTCGGTCTTGGCACACATTCTTTTCCTCATTCACATTCATATATCGTCTCATACATACTCTTCTATTATTCTGGCTCTTGACATGGCCCATCTCAAGTATCTGATTCACTTCATTGTGACATGTCTTCCTCGGGCGTCCCCGACTTCTTTTACCATTCACATTTGCGTCATATATTCTCCTAATAATCCTTTCCTCGTTCATTCGCTCTACATGCCCAAACCACCTGAGGGTCCCTTTATTAATTTTACTCGCTCACATCAGCCTTGCATTCTTTGCAGATGTCCACATTTCTCACACGATCGTACATGGTTTTACCACATATAATTTCAACAGCATTCAGTCTGCTTTCATCCTTCCTCTGCCAGTTCCATGCCTCACTGCAAAACATCAGGGTAGGTATCAAAACTCCATTGCGGACTGCTAGCTTAGTTTCTTTTGACAGTTTTTATTAGCGCCAACGGCATTCAGTCCTCCAATAATGGAGTTACCAGCATTTACCCTTCTTTTAATGTCTCTATCAGCCTTCCCATCTCTCATAAACATACTACCCAGATACACAAACTCATCCACCTGCTCCAAGTTTTCGTCAAGCACAACTATATTGCACACTGTTTTCGTACTCTCTCTTTCAAACACCATGACTTTAAGACTTACATTCATCATTAAGAGCGTATAACCAGAGAACAAAAGAAATATGTAATTTTTAAATAAATGTTTAGACGTATTGGCTCTTTTCCACAAAAAAATACAAATTGGTTTCGAAAGATTGTTATTTTATCTAGTAAACGTATGTTTCATATTTTCAGAAAAAAATAGTATAATAAAGTTATACCATAGATCGTTGGCCAATTTGTTAAATTTTCAAAAAAGTACATTTATTATACAACACCCATTTAAAATCATATAATCAGGCAGTAAAATAAATCAATACATTATCTGGTAAACGTAGATATGTAAAAGAATTTTAATTTTAGTTTAAAAAAAATATATACTTAAGTACATGTGTTTCTTGACGAAAATTGGTACGTTTGCATATTTATTTGCGCACTTACAGACTAATATATTTCAAATTTATTTACATTCTTATTTTGCTGAGACATTATTGAAAAATGATATTTTTTTTTTTTACAGAGTTCCCGTTTGGAGCCAGTGAGACTATGGCATCCCCAATTGGGATATGTTGTGAGGATGAAGGTAGTGGGGAGGGGAAGGAGGTGGGGAAGAGGAAGGTTGGGAAGTACCTGGCTATTCAGATCTGGTCACCAAACACGGCTAAAGCCATTTTCAAGCAACATTTCAATTCTGAACGGTGGTCTTACACCAGGGTGATACTGATAGTATCTTCCACTCTGGAACGTGCCTCAAATATACTGTATATTATTTTAAATGAATCAATGGTGAAATAACACAAATTAATCAAATAAAATTTATTTGCGCACGCCGGGTTCGAACCCGCGACCTCCGGATTGTGAGTCAAGAGTCTTAGCCACTGGACTACGGAAGTCGTCAAATAATAATACTTATGATAAAAAAATAATTACAAAAAGTACATAATTTTAATAGTTTAATCAACACGCCTTTCAGCATTTTTGGATGTAGGTATAAATTAAAGCAAATTTGGAATGAAATAAAATCGATATTGAGTTATAATTTTAAAAAGCCGGTACGGGAGTAATTAATCTTTCTCATTGGAACCACCCTGTACGATTGTAAGAACCTCTTTCGACGAAATGTGGATTTTCGGCCGCTGGCTGGTTTTACGCTCTTAACACATTTTTCAAACATACTTTGTTCATCCTAGACACGAGACTGTAGATCTTAGATACTGTTAGAAATCAGCACCGCATTAAATATATTATAAAAAATATATATATTTACATATATGTATATATAAATAGTGCAGAATAGAGTATACAGGTCTTATCTCTTAAATCCTCCGTAAAGAGTAAAGACTGCACGATTGTTTGTGGGTACCTACACCAAGATAAGATTAGCACAATTCACATGCAACGCAAACGCATTAAAATGCACTTCTGAGATATTCCCCAGTAAACTTGGGCTGAAATGGCATTGTCTCCTGTTTCCCCACGTTATCCGCAGTCTATTGTTCACGCTTCGCCGACTAGAGCTGGACAACCTACAATTTAAATTGTTAATTCTAAATGCGACAAGGCCTGCCGACTGTCAACGCGGGCAACGATGAGTGACAACTCTATGCACTTCATTTGTCAGCGAACTGTTCAATTTCTTAGGCTATTGTAGTTTGTTTATATCTATAAAGTATCATTTTCATCAACAAAATAAAACTGAAGAAATGTAATGGGGAAACACAACGTATTTAATTCAATTTGGGGGGCGGGTATGCTAACCGCCGCCCACCCCGGAACCATTTATTGGATAACCAACACCTCTGCCATAGGTCACCCTAATAAATGGTTCGCTACGTTTAGTGCTTAAAAGGGATAACCGGGTTCAGGTTCGGCGGTCTTGGCGGTACATGCGTTTTACTACCTACTGATTGGCGGGCCGGATCGGGAGAGACTGGTCGAGGGAGATCTTTAGCTTTTTTTTAGATTTTTACCTTTCTCGGCCTGTGCCTGTGCTGTGGGAGATTTCTACCCACCCCTCATACCTTTTTCCTTCCCGGAGCTTGCTCTCCTTTCTTTCTCCAAAAATACCCTCCACACAGCATCCCCCAAATATGACATAGTCCCCCAGGGAATTTGTTTTCCTCAGGAACTCCGGCGTGAAGTATAATGTAAAAAAGTAAAATTAAAATACAGGAGAATGTCTGAGGATCAAAAAATTTGTAACGGTGAGTTCCGGTTTGATGAAAATTGCCGGGCTTATTTATTATTTAACCCTAGAAGGCTAACCTTATTTTTTAGACGTATAACCTAATCGTATGTCAATTTTACTTACTAACATTATTATCAACCCTCACAAAATGCATTTTTGTTTACGAAGGTTGCAAACTTATTATGTAAACATTTTGCCCTCAATAATAATAAACCTTTACCCTCACTTTCCCACCATCCTCTTCCCCGTCTCCTTTCCCTCCCCGCTACCTTCAGCCTCACAACATACCCCAAATGGGTATGCCATAGTCTCACTGCCTCCACACGTTTGGGACTCTCGTTTTTTTTGTTGGAAAATTGTATACTTAATTCTTGTTTTAAATTTATAACATCTACATAAAATGAAATTAGGAGGTTAGTAATTAAGTAGGTAAGAAATCTACTTACAAATCTTATGAATTCAGAGGAAATTGAATTTTGATTTATTAAAAATAAGAAAACATGAAACAGACTTTTTAGGCGCGAGGTCTACTGTTCACAGAACTTAGTAGTAAAAAACATGCATCAGCTATTTGAAACGAAACCAACAATTCAACATAACATCGTATCAAGAAATTAAAATAATCCTCACTTTATAACTTTAAAGTTGATTTTTTCTTATTTTATTGATTAAAATTCTTCTGACCGCTTTAAATAACCATTTTATAGAATTTTTAATTTGCATTTTCCTTTGCCTTTGACCGCAAAGCCGGATTTGTCACTTTCAAGGAATTAACAAAACGAAAATTCATAATCATCTTTGATCAACTCTATTCCAGGAGACTAAGCCAGGCATTAAAAATGATAATTCGTAGAAGTGTGATCTAAACTAAACGGATTTCAAAGAAAATTTGTGTAGTCAATTTATAAGAGACTTTTCAAATCCTGTAACCCCAGATAGGAAATTGAAACTATCTAACAGTAGTCGAAATCATTCCTAATAGAAATGTTTCATAATCTTCTTTTTTATAGTTCTTGTTTGGTTTTAGAAATTCTAAACCTAATTAAATCATAATCATTAATAATTTGTGTAATATTTGTACATACTCTCACGTTGGAACCCTTCAAGAGCAAGTTCACTCCTTACTTTTATTAAAAAGACCCCACACAGTATCCCCAAAGATGACATAGTAAAATATGTTATTTTATGCCAAGTATTATAGTCAAGTACGTATATATTAGCCTTTCGTTATCCGAATCTAGAGAAATAATGTTGCAGAAAGAATTTTGAATTTGGAAATATTTGATAAATTTAACCAGAATAATTGTGCTTACTTGTGATTAAATTGATCAAATAAAGCACGCGGATACGCCCAGAATACACTTCTATCGGATTATATTTTGAGTGGGACTAGAAAATCAGAAAATACTTAGCATAAATTCTTATGCAGTGCTGGTTATTTATTTATTAAATTTCGGGAAATCGACAGATAACATTTTTTCAGTTTGTATTTAAACAGAGCCAAAATAAAATCAATTATGGATTTCCTCCTTATGAATTTACCTCTACTGAGACAGCATAATAAGTAAATTAAATGTATAAGAAAGGAATATGAAGCCAAAATTATATAAAACAAAAAAATGTATAAAACGAAAATTCACAAACCCAAAAATTTATCAATACATTGGTAGCCGTGAACATCAGAGAAATACTCTTTTATTTGGTAAGTTGGCAATTAAATCTTGCAACATAAGGGTAATAATTAAGGCTCAGTTCCCGGCCCCAAAAAGAAGAAGATGGAGATAATATATGAAATGACGAATGTTAGAAGAGCGCGCTAACATTTACAACGATAAAATTGATGCAATAATCATGAAAATCTTTAATAAAACACGACTTGTTAAAAATAGAGCAAAAATCTCGCGATAATTGTCTTTAATTTTATTTAAAGAAACGCTGTGAATTTTTTCATACATATAACTTGTAAAATAACCGAAACAAACGTGTTTATAATCATTTTTGGAGCATACTTTGCGATTTTTTTCTATCGAGGGAATTTTATATAATTTGCGTATCGGCGCGACAAATGTCTAGATATTATCTTCAAGAATAACATATATTTTTTTAAGAGCTTAAAAACTTCAAATGTTTAAGGGAGGTTTGCAAGAAATCGGTTGAAATTCGGAGAACCGCCTCTTAAGGAGTAAGGACAACAGACGCGGAATCGGATAGTATAAGAAGTCAGTCCACCCGAGGAAGACATTGCACGATCAAGTAAATCAAATACTTGAGTTGGGCAATGTCAAGAGTCAGATGAAAGGAGACTATGTATAAGACGATATAAGCATTTGAATGAAGCAAGGAGTGTGCGCTATGACAGCGATGTGTAGCGGTCCATCCTCTCTGCCTATCGTTACGTTAGTTATGTAGTTCGTTAGCTAACAAATGCGATAGGAGGTTAGGTACCTAGTTAGTTAGCTAAGAAAGTTGATTCCAATAAGAAACCTGTACTAATCTATAAATCGTAGCACTTCAACTTTAAAAAGCTTATTTCCTGGAAGGGAGTTTAGACATGATACTAATTATGTAATTATTTTTATTTAGAGTTGAGATATCGATTTCCACCAAAAAAACTCCATTAAAAATTTCGTAAAAAACCGTTACCAGATTTTTTAAGATGCTGTCATTTAGAATTAGTATAATATAATGGTATTAACTTATCAACAAAAGTGTGAATCCTGTTGACTGGAAATTCCGGTTAATATTCGATCTATAAATAAATTCATTATAATGAACATCTGATAAATTAAATATTAAATCACTTACGTTCAGAGTTCAGTCGAATACAGTAGGTACTCAGACAGATGCATTGCTTGCATAAAGCTTGTTTCAAACTTTTTATTCAGCTTCGGAATGTAATAAAAAAATAAAAAAAACTTTTCAAATTAATACGTAGGCGTAAATAAGACAAAATGACTTTTGTGTTGTTGGAGTCAAATTCAAATTGACAGTACAGCGCCTTGAGGTGATTTTTTACAAAAACAACGCTATAAAAATCATTCAAATATTAGCATTATAAAAAATACCTAGCAATAACGTAATAAATCTGTGGCTTGCTTCGAAAAGGGCCAAACTCAGATTTTCGATATAGCATGTTTTATTGCGATTTCGCCTCACAATTTTCCCAAAATCTTCCGAATTCTATAATAACGTTTCAATTTCGAGAAAGAATTGTGCCGAAAAAACGTCATTTTACCAGACTATTCGCAATAAGTGTAGCATGTAGCAGTAAAGCTGAATTCAGACGATTCATTTATCGTTCATTTCCTCATTTCATTCCGCCTCTTTCCCTCGAAATGACCCGTCTGAACATGCGATGAAACGAAAGTGAAAAGAGATAGTGCCGAATGAAGAGATCCAACAATGTTGGATCGCTTCATTCGCGCACTTTTCACTCGCAACCGGAACTCATCACGTGACGCGAATGATGTGTGTGAACACTCGCGAATTAGTCGGCCGAGAATGTTCTGGCATGGCCGGAGCGGCATAAACGTCAAAATACTCCGTTTTGTTCGCTTTTCGAAATAACTCCTACACGTCTCATAGAAATCGTTGTTTCTCCCTTACTATCATAGCGAAAAATATCATCTAAACGGTATTGGAAAGAGAAAATAATGCTCTACATATTCAATCTAACAATTAACAACAAAATAATACGAATGTACACTTTTTGGAACCAAATTTTACCATCGAAATTTGAAAAAATAATTATGAAACTTTGTGATTTTTTTATGAATTATTTTTATATGAAACGACAAAAAAGTGAGGTGATAAAAACGTGTATAATTCATTTGTCTAACAAAATACGTGTGTGCCTTTATTTTTTTTTGTTACCTGCAATTTTAGTTAGACTAAACGCAAAGAGAGTCATTATTAAAACTTTTCAAAGTTTACATTAAAAATTATTCTATTTAAAAAATTACATTGTTATTTCTAATAAAAAAATTTGGAAGCATATATCACTTTTCGAAAACAGTTTTTAGTTTTTGGATACGTTAATAAATATTCCATTTATATGGATTTTATTGCAAGCCGAGGCCTATTTTGGAATAAAAAAATTTTCATGGTGCAAAAATACTGGTAGATATCTGTTTTCAGGTTATTATTTAACCATATGATCATTTTATGGTGTTGATATTTATTTACTGTTTACAAAAATCGCCAATTTCTCGTAATTTAGTTCGACGTTATCAGAAATGTCAATTTGAAATCGTAAATATTCCCGAATTAGAGGTCAGCGCCGACCGACGCGTGCGACAGCGCTCGACGACTTTGTAGTGAGAATGTCGAGTGAACCGAAGGAACCGTGTGAACATGCGGTATTTCGAAGGAACCGTCTGAACACGCGGTGAAACGAGAACGGAACATTTAATCGAGTAAAACCTTCTTCCGAGTGAAACGTCTGAATTCACCTTAAGGTGAAGTTATACGTGAAATCCTATTTAGATACTATTTAGATTAATCTTTATGACGAATTGGCTTACAGTATCAACATCAAAAAATATGCTACGGATAAATTGAAGCTTTTACTAGGTTTTCTATGTAACGGAATTACAATAACATTATTATTTACATAACAAAAAAAATAAGCGTAAACCACTAAAAAAAATGTTTTTTCATGACTTAACTATGAAGTAATACAAGAAACATTTTTATAAAAATACCCCTTTATGGCTAAGACCATTTTTGAGGTTTTCTATGTTCTAACTTTTTTTCACTCTTATAAAATTATGGACAAAATAAATAAAAACCACTTTTTCGCTTACTTACCGCGCGCAAATAAGACGCTCGATTGCAAATTTTGCAGGCACGAGAATCGAAATATTTCTAGCGTTTATATTCCTCTTAAGATGAAGCCATACTAAATAATGCA
The DNA here is from genome assembly GCA_917563855.2 of Limnephilus lunatus. NCBI lineage: Eukaryota > Metazoa > Arthropoda > Insecta > Trichoptera > Limnephilidae > Limnephilus > Limnephilus lunatus. Next base: position 55,957,374 of record OU830603.1, read on the forward strand.
AAATCATACAAAATCGTACGTTTTAGTTTTGAAAATTTGACCGCTTAGAAGTATTATAGATGCTTCAATTAAATACTGCGTGTAGAACATACTTTAGCCCTTAAAAATATCGGTCATTTTTTTTAATAAGTCTTTTAATAAGCTTAGAAAAAAATAAAGTATTAGGTCTATAAAAAACATTTTTAACTAAAAACTCTCCTACTTATAAACACTTTTTCGGATATGGTTTTATTGCATAATGTGGCAAATTTAGTTTCTTATATAATTATCGCGAAAAAAAATGATATTTACGCCCGAACCTCACGAAATAAAATATAATATGCATTTTCGCGTTGGTATTTTTGACATCACGGCGACAATACGGCAGTCGATGAATTTGTTATATCAAAATGAACCTTATACCGTCCACCGAAGAACGACTGGCAGCCGCCCCCCTGTCTTCCGTCATTACTCCTCCGAACTCCAAACGGAGCGGAGAGCAGTCGTGTTATGCTCCGCGCCGCTTATTTTCGTGAAATCAATTTAAAAATTCCGTTTTGTTGCAATAAACAATGCATAAAAAAGGAATTAATGTTTTTTACAGGCCTTTACGAAATCAACATGTAAAAAAAAATCTCAAATATCTTTTCCAACCTTTCCAAAAGCTTTTTCTCAAGTATTTTTAAACTCCTCCCATAAAAGGGCGTGAATTCCGATTTCGATTTTTTCCTGTACTAGTGGATCGCCTTAACGCTAACAACTGTAATGTAAATCTCACGTGAGGGGGAGGGGGGGGGTCCCCACCAAATCTCACCAAGGAAGGGAGCAGTCTAAATTGAAAAAAAAAAACAACTCACGTAATCAATGTATGCCCCTTTGCATAGAATCTACCAGGTTTATAGAGTATTATTGTGGGGCTCTAGCCAACAAGCAAGCCACAGAAATAATAACGACCACCTTTCGTTTCTACCTTTAATATGAGTTGAACACACCTTGACAGGAAGTCGGTTGCTGGTGTGAGGGAGGACACAGCACACTACTCGTAATGTCTTCCTGTCCTCGTAAAGATATGACAGAAATATTATATTTATATTGTACTTAATAATAATTTCATGCTGTTCGAAGAATAACTAATATCCATGGAGAGAAGAATACTTTCAGAGCAGGCCGAAAAGTGGTGACTTCTCTGAATGGGCAAGTAATTTAGTCGAGTAGCGAGTAACTCGCCACTTGACTTACCAAAATGCTCTTACTTACTACTAAATGTTTGGTGTTCGGACACGTTTAGTTACTAAAATATTCGCTACTCGACTAAAATACTTGCCCAATCAGAACGGCGCATTGGACAGGGTTCTAACTTCACTTTACCTTGTGTAAAAGTTCCCACCTGTGCATCGAGGATCAATGCTGCTAACTCCTTAGAGAAGGCTCCATTAAAATATCTGTAGAAAAGACTCAACATGCCCAGATTAAGTCTATGCATTGGAGATGGCAGTCAGTCATGTTAATCTTGCTAATTTGTTCGCTTTTCGGCACAACTCACGTAGGTCTCCTTGAAGTCATTGTGTCTCCCTTACTTATTACGGTAAGATATATACGATCAAAACGGCGCGGCCATTTCCATTTAAATGTAATAAAGTAAAATTCTTTATACAGAATAGAACCTACAAAATCAAAAAATATTACATAGATTACAAACTTTAAAACTTGAATGATAAGGCGAAGTTAAAATCTTATCCAAACCAAAGTGATGAACTACAATGCGCCTCGTAACATCGAGTCTCTCACAACCCTTGGTATTGGATGTCCGTCACTCCCGGACACACTGATTCCCAAATTCCTACCCTTTTCATTCCCAATACTTCCTCTCCTTCCTTTCTTTAAAAAAACTCCACATAGCGTCCCCAAAACTGACATAGGCAATGAGGGAAATTATTTTTCTCAGAGCCCCCTGATTGGGATTAACGTAAAAAAAACATTAAAAAAAAAACATGTTAATTACTTAGTTAAAATAAAAAGTAACAAAGTAATAAAACATACAAAAAAATGTTTAAAAAACATGTTTTTGAAAATTTATATTTTGAATGCATAGTTCTTTGTAAACTGCTACACTCAAAACATTAATAAATTATTACACAACATAACTATGTAATCTAGTGAAATTCATCACCTCATAATTGCTTCCTTTAGTTTCTAACCAGTTTCGTTCACATTATAATTTTAATGTCAAGGTACGTACATTAATTAATCATGAACTAATTGATTATTCGGCCATGTTTTTCAGTAGATACCTACCGCGCTGGATAGTTTTTATTCATTCATTATAATTTGATCGTTTATCTTGGATTTGTCGGTTTCAAAAGTGATAATCTATTATAGAGTGGAATTGAATAAATAATAAAAACGAAACTGTTGTAGGAATTGGAAGAATTCCAAAGCAGAAGATATTTATTTTGATTTATTTACTTCTCGGCTTAGTTCGAGATTTTTTGATTCTTGGATATTATGTTAATACTAGCTGGTTCCCGGCATGCGTTGCAATTCCATATTCAAAGAAATACATTGTTTCTCCCTGAATCACCTTTCCCGTGTGTCCCCGTTCCCCTCCCGCGTCCCCTTCCTAGCTAGCTTTATAAATTACTAGCTGGGTTACCCGGCTTCGCTCAGGACAATAAGATAGTGTTCTGGAATGTTGCACAATGATGTTCCCGATTCCCTATTCCTGATCATTCCACGACATACTCCGCCACTCCTTCCACAACTTTCTACAGCTCTATGGAACCTTCTAGAACTTTCCGGAAGACTGTTCTAGAAATTTCAAGAATGCGAAACTTTTAGCCCTTATATCTTTAAAAGCACGCCCTTTAGGTAAAAACGGATACCCTTGTTCCCTAGGGGGCATAGAGATCTACCACACCATATAACTCCCTTGATCGAATCGGGACTCGTTTCTGAGTTTTTGCGAGCTGCACGTTTTTTTGGACTTTCTTTTATAATATATGCCATATTCAAATAAATAAAATGTTACTCCTTACATGTCCTTCCCGTGCGTTCCCCTCCAGCGTTCCACTTCCACCTTCCCCATCACCGCTCTCCCGCTCTCCTGTCCCGCCAACCCCCCTGGCACTGCATTTCTTGACTCCTCTCCCGCGCGGCCCGTAGCCGAAACTTTTTTCTAATACTAACAATTTTAAACTCGTGATATCTTTCTAATTAAATATCCGAATTGAAAAATTCAAAAAGTTAAATAAAGGTATTGAAGCTGTCTTGAATATGAAGTCATTTATTTTGATAAGGATTAAAACCAAGATACAAATAAAGATCCTTTTGAAGCAGCGACATTTAAATTAAATTTTTAAAATAAAATAATACTTATTGTGGCATAACCATAATAGTTAGACATATGCTGTCACGACCTTTTTTGTAAATAATGATGTGTTCTATAAAGTCGTAGTACATTATTTTATTCTATCATCAATAGTTTTCGCAGCGCACGCGATTTAAAGAATATTTTTGGTAATTTTTTTACACCCTGGGTTACATTATTGAAGTTTTAGTAAGGATGCCTATTTAAAAAAAATATAATATAGCCTATGTCACCCAGGGATAGTGTAGCTTCCCAACAGCGAAAGAATTTTTCAAATCGGTTCAGTAGTTTCGGAGCCTATTCGATGCAAACAAACACACAAACAAACAGACAAATATTACCTCTTTATATAGTGTAGTAAATAGTAGATATCCTATATGCTATTCTATATATAATTGTAAAGTTTCATTAAAATCCATTCAGTAGTCTTGCGTGAAAGAGTAACAAACACACATACATCCATACAAACTTTCGCGATTATAATATTAGTAAGATTCTTTTCCCTAAAACTTCTCTTTCCAAAAACTTAAATTTTAATTTGAAGCCAAAATACTAAAGCAAACTGAATAATGTTTATTTTAAATCAAAGGGTATTTTAAATATCTGCTATTTTATTTATTTTTGTTTTAAATAACAATAATTTTTCATTTTAATTTTTTTTTATTATTTTTAAATTAGTGAATAAACCCTCAAATTGTAATATTTAATTATTGAAGACAATATTAGCGAAACTCAATCGAAAATCTGAAACTAAAAATCAGAAAAAGATATGGTCACATCTGGGTCTCGAACCTAGGACCTATGACTTGCCGGGTCAGTGCTCTGCCAACTGAGCTAATGTGTCCCTATAGTTACTGTATCATTCTTCGACCAAGAACTACCAACATTATCTTCATTTTCTTAACGCATATTTTTATTGGCTGCTAACTTTATGTATGACTGCAAGATTCAACCAGAACTAACTGATCCGGCAAGTAATAAGTCCTGGGTTCAAGTCCCAGATGTGACAGTATCTTTTTCTGATTTTTCTTTTTCAGATTTTCGATTGAGTCTCGCTAATATTGTCTTCATTATTCTACCGGTATTACAATGGAAGATGCTCCGAGGAACTAGCGTCATTGATCCCTTCGGCTCCGGTGCATAGTCGGGAAACACGCCAAACGCGTGCCCAACATATGTACACGGTTGACATTTGTCACATGAGAACGGTTCGTTTCTTCGACTCGTTCTTGTGTTCAAAAGCTCGGCTGTGGAACGATTTGCCGGCCTCTGTGTTTCCTCCTTCCGACAACATGGGTCTCTTCAAGACCAATGTTCATTCCTTCCTATCCCCAAAAAGACCCCCCTCACAGCATCTCAGATGACATAGGCCCTGAGGGAATTTTTTCCTCAGGGCCTCCTGTGTGGAGTTAATGTAATAAAAAAAATAATTTTCAGTTGAGTTGAGTATTTTGGCCCTAAATCTAAATTTAAGATTTGTATGAATGAAAAGGACTGCGAAGGCGCTCCTCTTACGATTTTTGCTCTATTACAAGTCGTATTCATTAAACCTTTATTATAATTTTCGCTTAAATATTATCGTTTTTAACATTAGCGTCATCCCTTTTACATTCGTATTTACATATTTCCCCTTCTTCTTCTTTTTTAGCGCTTACAACTGGGCCCGTAAGTTGATACGCAGTAACTAATCCCACCTTTTAGGTTAGGGTTCTAAACCCTGTAAAGTTGGACCGCAAGGCGAAGATTAATCCATCCACCCAGTGGTTCGTGCTTTGGCAAACGTTTCAGTGATTTATAATTTACATAAAGTGCTTTACTAATTCACTAGACTTGAATAATTGTTATCCTATGTGGTTTTATCATACCTTAGAAATAAGAGGCATGAGATGAGCAGGTCTTGATACAAATTACTTACCATTTAATTAAAAGTTGAATAATAGACTTTTAAATAATAGATAATTTCATTGGCTTGTGTAGGGTCTAGGCAAAGATATTGAAATATAAGGAGATGTGCTATCCGCCGTTTTTACTAGGTGATACTGCGCTTGCGGGTGTCGCCGGTGTTGTTTACCAATTAACGAATAAACTAAACGAACGCTAAACTAAATGAACAATACTTTCCGTATTCAAACTATATTGTTAACCAATAATAATGCACACCTTCAAAAAAATCAAGAAAATGAAAAAAAATCAAGAAAATGAACAAATTCTTTTTGTATGCAAACTACGCGCATTAGGCCGTAGTTCGGCGACAGTCGCGCTGACATCATAGCATATCTCTTTGTATTTGAATATCTTTGGGCCTAGGAGTCGAAAGGTTTTGTGTAAATCATAGGTTTTCAACGTGGGCGTTTAATACTTTCAGGGGGGCAGTAGAAGACCCAGAGAAAATTAGGGGACGTTGAGATGGCATAGTGAGGGCGTGGGCAAGTAAAAAAATATGGTCTAAACAAGAAAAAAAACAAGCTAATCACGTACTAATAAAGCAAAGTAAACTTTAATATTAGTTACTTTTTGTTATTTTGTGTATTGTAATCATTTTTATCACGTGTGCGAAAATTCACATATTTCGGTAGTTCGGGAAGTGGATGAAAATTGAACTGAAAGATTCCTCTAGCAAAAAATATGTTTGTACCAATTAAGTCTTAACAAGTTTTTGATCTTTGCACTCCTGCAAGAATCCAGTTGGCAAAATAAGGTTGAGAACCTATGGTGTAAATGAACAACATCAGTTTTCTTTCAAATCTATGTTGAAGATAGGGTAAAGCTTTGTAGTAATTAGGTAGGTAATTGTTATACAGCTTACAAATCATCATCGAAGAATAAATTCTTCAATGATGGTTTAAAAACCAGCGATTCCTTGATTGGAGCATATTTGGAGTAAAAAATGTAGATGTTATTTTGCTGTCAAGTATTTTTCCATCACACGTCGCTAAGGATCCCCTACTCCAATTTCCATGGTGGACAAGGTTCCTGAACTCCAAGCGATCCTGCGCTGCGTGGAGAGCCAAGGACACCCTAGTACCGGACGCTAGTGATACGTGGTCACTCCAGCGCATTGGTGACCTCCATCTGCTTCTTCTGCCAAACATTTTGCCATCATTGAATTTCTACAAGTTGCAGTCCTCATTTTGGCGAGCAACGTATTCAAAGAATCTTAAAATTTGTTGCAAGTAGATAGTTGAAAATCTATCGTCAATGCCTAGCCAGCATCGCAGTAAACGGAAAATGTTGGTTGTGTCGTGATGGAGGAATTAGCCAGCCAAGGAATTGGATTCACGACACCTGGGAGGAACCCAGACGCGAAGACAATAGTCACTGACCGGTAGAATTATAATTGTTTACCTACACACAACGACAGATACTTATTTAAAACTTTCAATTAAAAAATGCTTTACCATACCAAAGCGTCTAACACATTTTTTATCCGGAGTACATAAATAACAAGAATAAACCTGGGTGGAACGCCGAAAGCATTTATTATTGATGGGTAAGTACTGTACTTGGAAATTCTGTCTGTTTTATTTGAATCCACCGCAGCAAATACCCTATAACAGCGATCGGCAAGCACCTATCAGGGGTGCCCGGGTTCATGGGGTTAGGTTTGTCTGGATCTGGCGGCGGATGACCTGGACACATTGAACACTAGATTCCTACCAACCACTCTTACCTTTTTCCTTCCCAGAACTTCCTCTCCTTCTTTTCATAAACATCCTTCCTAACCACACAGCATCCCCAAAGATGACATAGGCCCTGATGGAAATTATTTTTTCATGGCCTCCATGAGCTACTGTAAAAAAACGCTACCAATTGGTCGGTCGTAATATTTCAAAACATATAATTTTACATGATTTTTTTTCGCCTACGGCGCTTTCCCCTTTTTTTCTGTCTTACTTTATTATGTTAATAAATTATAGAAATCGATCTAATAAATAATTAGGTAACATTCATCCGACCTTACTGCTTTTTTTAACATCAACATTGACGATGATTCATAACCTCATTCAAACTTCAAACACACAATACTACATGGAACCAACACAGAATTTGCCGAATTAACCTTTATTTTCTTATAATTATATTTTTCATGGTTTAATCCACTTTTTATGTAATCAAGAACATTTTATTTGAAAGGATTTAACGAACTAATGTTATATTTCGCATTGTCAATGGTTTTTACCATTCTGAAAAACGATTCAGTTTTTGTCGTATATAATGATCACATCCGTAAACTGCACACAAATAACTTAACACTTTTGGGACATATACAAAACACTTTTTGTGACATTTTTGTATATTTTTTTAATCAATATTTATCAAAAACTAAATAAGAAAGCGCAAAACACCGCCGCCGTCAATTTTCCATTTATTTTTATTTGTTGTTTAAAAGATTTCCATAGTGTAAACAGTTACAACTTTAGTAAAATTGCCGTTAGGATGTGCATAGATATTAACACCGATTAAAAATGTTTAAAGCATGCGTAAATCAAGGTTTAGTTGTTACTAGGTGGAGATGCTACTAGTAAAATAACGGAAATAATAATAAGCACAAAAAATATATAACGTAGTAAGTACCTATACACCTTCACACCTTCACCTCCACGTAGTAAGTTTCACATTCACAAACCTACCTTACACGCAACATAATAAAATTGCAAAATATATTATGTAAAAATGTTTTCAAAATATACCTATTATATGAAATAAATAAATTCAGTATAGAGAAAGAGAAGAAAAATAAAGAAAAGACATAATAATAAAGCAATTTTATCAATTTTGGTTCAAATACTTCTATTTGCCATGATGTCAAATGATCTTATCAAAAATGAATGTTTCTTTTTTTGTCCCTTATGCATTCCTAAACCATTCATCCAATTGCGATAAAACTTTGGTGAATCAATGTGCGCATGCCCGCGATGGTTTCCATATAATATAATAGTAAGCTCTGGCGTTATGAAATTATTTCCTATATTATTCTTCTGAATGCAATGAAATTTGGGTGAATTATTGTGCGTACATCCGTGCAGGTTTTTATGAATACTTTTGTGGTCTCGCGTCATGAAATTTGTATAAAAAAATGTCAATAGCTGGCGCGCGAATTGTTTGAAAAATGAGTGTATTTCATATAGTTTAGAGTAGCATTGCAACGCATGCCGGGTACTTGCTACAGCTAATAAAAATAGAATTTTTAAATATATGAAACTGTTTATAAAGATGTCTATATCGTCATATTCTATAGCAGTACACAATTTACGATAAGCTACACTAGCGCCTCTAGCGGCCAGCGTTGTTGATGCTGCCAATATTTTACTAGAGATGGACGTATTATAAACATTATAGGGTATTTGACCGCAGTATTCAAATCAAATGCTGGCCTTAACGTAAAACAGTAAACTTAGAGAAGTGGGATTCTGTAAATGTAGCCATTACTACTTTAGAAACAGCGGTGTTAAAACTGTGGGTTTCAATGTAAAAACATGGATAAGACATTTGAACAATTCATCAAATTTTAAAGTGAATTTTCAAGTTCTGTTGCTCCGTTATTTATTTATTTACGCCCTTGGAGCATTTACATAAATCGTATAACATACCTATTATTTCGTCGGCCTACTGGCAAAGTCCACTACACTAAAACACAATCCTGAGATAATCGCATTTCAATATTTAGCAATTTTGGAAAGGCTATAAGAGGATGAATATCTCCAAAATATGTATTTTTAAATATTTTATAATTTAGAATGAACCCTTAAGTACCTTATCAATACAAAATATTAGTTAAAAGCAATAACAGCAACCTTTAATCAATGATTTACAAAAAAATGAGCCGGACTTAGTGGGTTTTACCAGTCAATAATGACTTAGTGTACTTTGCTTGTTAAGATTACTGTTAAATTGTTAAAATTAATGCCGCGAAATGCCTTTTAGATTATTTTAAAGCTGACTTAGTGTATTTTGCTTGTGTGTTAAATATTTTAAAGCAGACTTAGTGGATTTTGCTTGCGTTTTAACGGTCTAAATTGATGTATTATTTACATTTAGAGTATAATGTTTGACTTAATGTGTTTTGCTTGTGAATAATATCGGATCTATGACTTATGGTAAATTTAAAAACACTTCTAAATCGAAAACGATTAAATATACGACTTAATGGAGTATGCCAGTCGAAAGAGGACGATTTTTTACATAAGACCTCATACTTAAGTCATTTCATGAAAAAACGTGACTTAGTGGACTTTGCCACTAGGCCGACGATTTTATAGTATTATTTCTCTTCCTTTACACTTACAGAAATAAAGCAGCATTAAAAATAAATAACAACAAAAACAATATTAGAAGAATAATAATGAAATTTACACAAGAATTTTAAAAATTTCTGATATAAATTTAGGTAAGGAATACTTAAATGAAAATATCAACCGAACTGAATTTATTTCCAAGCCTATGTAGTATTTGGATTGGGGAGTTAATGAAATAGTTAGTTTTAGACGGATAGACAAAGAACAGCTCTGGATGTCTCGATTGTCACGATTTGGTACTCGGAATGTTATTAGTTTTGTCAAGTCAGGTGCATCAAGTGATCCATTTACTAATTTGAATTAAAGAACCAAATCGCTCTTGGTTTTTCTTCACAATATGTCAGTTAAGTAAATTAAGTATTTTCATTAAGTTAACATAATTTATTTGGTTAAATGGGTGTGGAGAGTTTGAAATTAATGAACCTTAAAAATTTATGTTGAATTTTCTCAATTTTTATTTTATGTGCTATGTAATATGGGGACCAAATAGTGGAATTGTATTCTAAATAACTTCTTACTAAATCAGGGAAAAGAATTATTATTAGTTATTATTTCAGTTAAGTGAAACAACTGGTTAATAATAATAAAATAACAGAATTTGAATTGAACGTTCACAGAATTGGAAAATTAACGTTGAAATTTGAAGAATTGTTAAAATTCTTTGAAACAACTCGTCCTAAATATAGGCTGAGTATAATAAAAGTTAATAATAATACAAATGGATAGTGGATAGTAATAATGTAACAAAAAATCTATAAGCCTCAATTAGAAAATGGAAAATCTATGCATGTATCTATTTGATATCTATCTATTTATATAAAAAAGAGTGTCTGTAGCGGACAATGGGCGGGCAACACGGATTTGATGTGTATAAAAACTACAGATTTATTGCGAGACTGATGAAGATTTGCACACTTGATCTGCAAAACAAGAAGAAAATCTTTGTCTACATGAGATCTCGAAAAACCATCCCAACCCATTTTCCCACACATTAAAGCAGAATTTTGGAACTTGATGAAATTTTGCACACTTGACGTTCAAAATAAGTGGAAAATTACTGTCGAAAATTACATACGATTTCGAAAAACATTCATAAAGCAAGGGGCAACGCCCGGGACTTCAGCTAGTGAAGGATAAAGATGAAGCATGAACTCGAAAATCTCATAGAGCATAAGACCATTATAAAATTTTGTAGGTACTAAAGATTTTGAAGGCTGAACACGTTGAAATTCCAGAAAATGGAATGTCGATAATTGTGAACTAATTCAGTGTTTAAGTGACCCAGAGGTAGATGGACTATGTGGTAGAGGAAGGATCAGAACGGAAAAGACTGAGAACTAGAGGCGAATGGTGAGGGATTGAAGCTAGTAGAGAGCTCCGAGATGTGGATCTACAGAAGAATACTCAAAATAAGCTGGATGGACAGAGTTACGAATGAAGATGTTATGGGTCAGATGAATAAAGAAAAATAAGTTATTAAAACAATAAAAATCCGAAAACTTCAATATCTAGGACATGTGATGAGACATCCAGAGAAGTACGAGATCTTGAATCTCATTATGCAGGGAAAGATTGCCGGAAGACGGGGCCCTGGCAGAACGAGAACATCATGGCTGAAAAACCAGAGACAGTGGTTGGCCAGTCTACTATAATAAAGTCTGCATTGCAACATGATAGCCAACGTCAATTGAACGGACAGGGCACGCAGAAAAAGAAGAGGGGGAGCATTAACGAAGACCAAATCCCACCCTAGGATGCTGAGAGAAGTCTTAATTTAGTATCTAAAATGGCCATAGACATCCAATTAAAGGCTCGCCCTAACATGAAATCTGGTATCATTTCGAAGAGCTGAAGGCAAACCACGTGACGGTTTCTTTGACACCAGGAGGGTTCGAGAATGCTTTGAAAAACTATGACATCAGTCGTACATTGACCGCCGAAGAGCGCACATTGGAATAATCAGACCCTGCACAGAAAAGTAAAGTCCGCTAAAGTGAGGCAAAGGTTTACAGCGCAGTTAATAGTGGAACTTTTACTGCTGTGCATAATCAAATGAGGGTCATCCACCACCTAGTTTAGGAACCGCCGAGAGAACCGATGCGTAACAATTGTTATGTTATTGCTTGACTGGAGAAACGCAAGAAAATTACCATGCCCGTTGCGGGGGGGACTGTTCAATTATAAATATGAGATAACTCCTACAGAAACACAGCCAGTTGTTTTAATCTTACATCTAATAGAAACAAGAATAATACTATTACACCGGATATAAATAATAAAAAGGTGGACGTATTAAAAACTAGTTTTAATTTAATTAAGAGTAGGTAGGTTTTATTCTTCTTTCTTACGGTGGGGGTCAGTGGTGGTCATATCTAGCTGTGCAAACCAGTCTAGGTCCTCTGTAGACCTTACCAATCCCTCTGAGGAATGCATTCGTTGACCATATGTTCGGTGGTCTGCACCGCATTTACCTTGATTTTGGCGACCTCCCCATTATACAGAATTCGCCGTAAAGTAAAAAGAGGCATAAGTTTTGCTAAAATTGTTTTCACAGACTTAGGTTAACAAATTATACGTGTTTTATAGAATTGAAATAAAGTAAAATCTAAACTAGTCCCACAGAACGGACGGCATCGACGTTCGTCCTTTTTCTTCTCAAGCGTCTTATTTGAAAACAGATATTAGAGAGATGATGACACGTAGGATCTGTCGCTGGGACTAGTATACTGTATTATCCAGAGTGGTAGTATCGCCCTGGTGTAAGATCACCATTGCCGTGCCAGGTACTTCCACACCTTCATATTTCCTATCTCCTCCTCCTCCTCACTACCCTTACCCTCAACCTTACAACATACTCCGATTGGGGATGCCATAGTCTCACTGGCTTCAGGCGGTTCGGAGCAGTTGGGACTCTTGGCGGTGTTCGCATAATTTTGAAGTGCAAACTTCTTCAGCACCGTTGTGGTTTGAAACTCGATGAAACAAAAAAGCTACACTAAAAAGAGACAAACACATACATCTATAGGATTTAGCCTGCGAGAGAATGAGATAGAATAATCGGTCTCCTCTTCGTGCGGTGCTTCATAAATAATCGGTCTCCTCTTTGGACAGGGCTTCGTAGCCTCCCCATTTACGTCTACTTTAATTTTATGAAGATTTCACTTCTACCGCGTGTGAACTGCACACTTGTATTTTTTTTAATAAAATATGCCATATTCCCTCTGGCTGCGAGCAATTGGGACTTAATATTCATTGCCATTGGGCGAATTCACATTAATACATAACAGTGGTACCTGTAGTGAGTTCGTTGCGCCTACCATTCATGCTTGTTATGAATTAGGTACGACTAAGAGTGTTAGAAAACATCCCATCTCCTAATTGAATTCATACCCATTCACTAACGAACCGCCAGCCATAATCACCGTCTTTTGACCGCTCGGCTCTTCAAAGACTTAAACTTGCGCCGAATGAACTCCAGAGGAGAAGGGTCATCCGTTATCACGTCGTTTACAAGTAGCGTAATACAGTGTAGACCAGCACCTCTCAACAACAAAATAAACCATTTTTTTAACAACCACACATTGAAAAACTCGAGATGAAAGAGAAGTGAACCTTTTTGGGCCGGAGCTCTGTATGCCAATAAATCAAAAAAGTCGAAAAGCGTGTACCGCGGAACTTAGAGATTATGCAGTCCAATCAAACCCAGGTATTTAGGCTTATGCAATCTAGGCAGCATTAGGTGCTTTTTGAGTGGCTCCTTAGAGCATTTCGCCGAAACTCTTTTTTAAGCGCTTTTTTAGGAAATTTCGCCAAAACCCAAAAGAGTTTGTTTCCATATATTTCACAAGGCCGGGTTGAGATGATTTAAATCACTTGATTTAAATTACGATTAAAATGAAGTGACTTTAAAAAAAATCAATGATTTAATTCTATACTTTTTTACTGCACCCGCCTAAAGTGCCTAAATTCCCCCGGCACAAACCATTACGCGCGCACACGTGCAATGCTATAAATGTCTACACAGTTTTGGAATTCCCCGAAATATAAACTCACGACCGAATGTGTTTTTCCCGGTCATCGATAATTTTCTTAGTTGTTGATTTTTTATTGAATAAGCAAATATTATTGCTAGTGTTAAAAAAAATTATATCTCCAAGCACATTTCCTATTGCAGGTGGGTTGGAAGAAATTTGTTTAATAAACAAGCACCCTACCTTTTGTGCTCTTTTTTGTTACATTTATATGATATAGGACGGGAGTAGCGGCACTTAACCCTCGTGAAGACGGTGGGACAGTGGAGGATAGTTAGGACTTCAACAGAAATATCACAAGGGTGCAATGACAATCGCAACACGCATATACATATTTTGACACTTTAAATGCTAATGGCGTGCAGTAAAGCAAAATGGTCTGACCGTTAAGTGCAAGACGTGCAGGCACGCAAATGCTACTACAAGAAATTTCTTCTTCTTCGTATGGTGGAATCAAAGTGGGATGCTGAGCACAAGAATATTTTATAATGAATTAATATTTTAAGTTTTAACGGATGCATGGCAAAATAAGTTTAAGAAACGCTGGTGAAGATAATAAAAATAGCATCAAATAATGGAATCAAAGTGGGATGCTGAGCACAAGAATATTTTATAATGAATTAATATTTTAAGTTTTAACGGATGCATGGCAAATTAAGTTTAAGAAACGCTGGTGAAGATAATAAAAATAGCATGGATGCACTAATCAGCACTGTAGGTAATCAACACAGTTCCGTTATCTATAGGTCAAGTGCTATTTATCGTCAACTGGCTTTAATATCCGGCGTTGCTCGGGATAGAGTAATTAATCGACTTGGAGAAAATTAAAGTTGAATCGCGTGGGTTTACTATTAGATTGGATCTTCTTCTTCTTTGAGATCCTTTTGACGTCCAGCTCTCACCCATTTAAAGTCTGCGGTCCTCTTTACATCATCAGCCTATCTCAAATGCGGGCGACCTCTGCTTCTTTTCATAAATTCAAAAACCTACACCTCCACTGCCCGCGACATTGTAAATAATTAATTGTGTAAAAATGTAAAAAATTCTTATTTGTAAGCTTTTGTAAAGGTTATTTCATAAAAATTCTGCAGCCTTAAAGAGTCCAAAATTCTCCAGATTTTCAAAATAAATATCAACTTTACTTTTGCCACTAATCTTCTCATAAATGTTATACCTAAAACTATAATAGTGATGGGGGTAGAAAATATAAAATCATGCAATGTCCAGTGTTTTAAATATAATGTCCTCCGCGTGCAAAGCCGTAGGTATCGTCTCCAAGAATAAACTTTCTTATCGAAAGTGACCTGGCAGGAAAGTATGTTTTCTGTAACTATTCGTAAATAACAATATTAAATACGGACTAAGAATTCATAATAAATTGTACTGAGCATTGAGGTGGTTGAGGTGGTTTATTACAAAAACGGCGCTCTACAAATTATTATATTATTATTATTGATTACGCCATCTAATGATATTGAAACTTCGACATTTATATATTTCATTATACATGTATAAATAAGAATGACGGCGGCAGCGTGAATTGGTTTTTCACTCAAATATTCAGTTTTATACCGAACTTGATGAAATTTAGCACACTTCACCTTCAACATAAGACAAGGTTAATGTTTATACGAGAATTCTAAGACAACCCCACCCCCCTTTTCCTACTGTCATGTCTACATCTGATTTCGAAAATATCTGCATAAAACCCGGGTAACATAGGGGACTTCAGCTATGTATATTTAATAATAATAATAATAATTGGACAATTTGTAGAGCGCCGTTTTGGTGAAAAATCATCTCAGCGGCGCTTGTAATCTATGTAAAGAAGAGTGTCATTGTGTGGCTATATACAAATCTACAGTCTTATTCCGCGAGTAGTAAGTGTTTCATAATCAGATCTGAATATTCAGGTATTTCCCTACCTTCCTCCTCCCCATCTCCTACCCCTCCGCTCTACCTACAGTCTTACAACATACCCCAATTCGGGAAGACTCCAGACGGTTGGGAGCATTCGGGTATGAATCCGCATCCCTTTTTTTTTTTTTACAGTGAATACCGCACAAGAATCTTAACTGCTCCCGTCTGGAGCCAGTGAGACTATGTCATCCCCAATTGGGGTATGTTGTGAGGCTGAAGGTAGTGGGGAGGGGAAGGAGGTGGGGAAGAGGAAGGTTGGGAAGTACCTGGCTATTCAGATCTGGTCACCAAACACGGCTAAAGCCATTTTCAAGCAACGTTTCAATTCTGAATGGTGGTCTTACACCAGGGCGATACTGATAGTATCTTCCACTCTGGAACGTGCCGCAAATATACTACATATTATTTTAAATGAATTGATTGTGAAATAACACAAATTAATCAAATAAAATTTATTTGCGCACGCCGGGTTCGAACCCGCGACCTCCGGATTGTGAGTCAAGAGTCTTAGCCACTGGACTACGGAGGTCGTCCTGTGCGGTATGTACATTTATAGGTAACCCGCTGATAAATTCGTTGTAACTTCTCCCTCTGTCACATGCACGATGTATGAACGGAAAGAGACAAGAGAGAGGTTACAACGGACCTCCTCGGCGGTAGAACGATAAAAAACGCATTTCATACATTTTCGCTGCACTCGGTGGCCTTCTTCTTGCCTACAAAAATACGAATACAAAATGCACGCTATCATATTTCTAAAACTAGACCAAAGAGAAATCATAACTGCACAATAAAAACAAGAAAAATATAACACCTTCAATTTAAATAATAATAATTAAGTTCTACACCTTCTGTCAAGCTATTTTCGCACCCAAATCAATAGCGCGCCATACTTCACCAAGGGTTAGATTCGTTCACATCTAAATAATGCAGTTTCCATCGTTGCCACGCGATTTTAGTAAAAATATTGGATGTGTTGGTAAGAGAGTATGGTCTGAATTCGCTTGCAGCAGCCTGCAGCAATTCCATTTCCGTAATGCAGTAAAAAGGTCAACAAGTAGAATGATGATAACGATCGGCGCATCGTACTAAAAGACGAACAACTTTGCATGTGGCACTTTGACAAAAGGATCTAACTTATATAGAAGAGATAAATAAAATATATAAAATGTTGTACGAAAATACATTTTTGATTTTACCAAGTGCCGTTATTTCAATAGATTTTTGTAAAAGATTCGTCCTGTGGACCAATACATAATAAAAGTAACAACTTTGGAATACTCATACAGACTTGTAGATAGTCTAAGTATCACCCTGGTGAGAGACCACCATTTAGAATCGAAACGTTGCTTGAAATAGCTTTAGATGTGTTTGTTAACCAGATCTCAATAGCCAGGTACTTTCCAACCTTTTTCAACACAATCTCCTTCCCCTCTCCTTTACCTTCAAAGTCAGAATATATTCCAATTTGGGTTGCTGCATTCTCACTTGCTCCAGACGGTTGGTTGGGACTCTTGTATGCAGGCAAAGTTTTATTCTGTGTTTTAAGGTATTTGCACCGTAAATAAATAAATAAATTATCAATTTTTATTAACGCCCATCTCAAACTGAAATTATTTTCCTATGCAATACAGATGTGTTTACGCTTAAAATATGCATAAAACGCTTACTTGCATTACCATCTAACCTGGGAACCTTTTCACCTCCCCATCAGGACTTCGTCAGGTCGATTCATCGTCTTGAACCGCAGTGCAATGAATTCATACTTCCGTTACTACGAAGATTGCTACCCACCCCTCATATTTTTTCCTACCCAGAACCTTCTCCTATTCTTTTTCTTAAAAATACCCTTTATACAGCATCCCTAAAGATCACTTTAACGTAAAAAATCATAAAACTGCAAGAAATGTGTAGGTCTATGTGTTAAAAAACTAAAAGCTCTTGAAATAAATAAAAAATATCCATAAAAAAAAAAAAATTAATCAGAAATTTGATTTATTAAAGAGCCCCATTTTGAACATACCCCCTTCCCTACACTTACTTTTACCCACTCTCCCTCTTACTTACCTCCCTCTCGTCCCCCACCAAAGTTTATGGTCTCTTTCCTTCTTCTATGTTCCATTTAAATACACTGTAACTCTGTAATTAATTTAATATGTTTATATATAACCCTGATGAAGTTCAGGTTGAATCGAAACCGGTTGGTTTTATATATCAAATACAATAAACTGGTATTCAAACTAAGGCGAAAATAATTAATATCAAACAAGTAACATTTTCTACAATATAACCAAGCGAACAATCATAAGTGATATAGATTCACAGTCCTGTCACGTGCCCCGACTGAGTGGAATCCAATTCATCTTAAATTAGATATATTAATGATGTTATTAACCCCATCGCAGCATTGGGTCAAGGACCCGATGGCCCGTGCTGATTTCTAATCAGATCGTGCCGTTTGATATTTAAATTAAATTAATAATTAGTATAGGTACTACTATATGTTCTGCTTAAAAATACCTTAATTTTTACGTTCACAGGAGGTCCTGAATAAATAATTTCCCCTAGGCCCTACGTCATCAGACCGAGTGGAAGGTATTTTTAAGGAAAGGAAGGAGAGGAAGTTCCGGGAAGGAAAAATGTTTAAGGGGTGAGTAGGAATCAGGGGTCAACATTGCGTCCGGGAGTGACGGACGTAAGAATCCATCCCTCCCGCTGCAGAGCAAGACGATGGGTGGAGAGAGACCAGTTGGAGAGGTCAAAGGTATCCCCAAGCCGGCCTCTCCCGATTCGGGCCGCCACGCAGTTGGTGGGCAGATGCATCCGCAGCCAAGATCCCGGAAAACCTCACCCCATGATCCCAGGCACCCCTGAAAAGTCACCAAACTAAACCTCAAAAATTGAAAACTAACCATCTATTCATTCATTCAGTAAATATTTTTACAATATTTACTTTCTTCGACAACATAATAATGGGCCAAAAACATCCCATGATCATTTTAAGCACACATTCCTCCAGCAATACACCACAGCATCACAGAAAAACTACGCATTTTCTGACAATACAAAACTCACCCTCTGTCAATTGTCTACCTCCCTCCGTATAGCCTCAACACATAACCTAAAAACACAGGTACACAAGTATCGCAAGGGCGCGGCCACAAGACTGGGAAGCAACACGTGGCATGTACGTGTCTAAAGTACTTACCAGAAGGAAGGGAAGAAACAACCCTTATCCGCTACCATCCCTTAGATACACGAGACATCTGGCCCTACCCCACGATGGAAAACTAACTACACGTAATAGTGGTAAGGGATGGCATATATTATAATAATATTACATGCTCCCCTAACAGAACTATTGCGCGCTATTTTTCTGTACTGGGAAACTCCGGATGACGTCATACAGCGTGCGTGACTTCAGGGATGTTAAAAGATTTGATTATTTTCAAAAAAAGCGAATTCAAAAGGTTTCAAGGGTTTACGTTTACAGTAAGTAAAACTCGATTAAAGAACGCAATACAAACGTATTTTATTGTTTTTATGAAAGACAAATAACATTAATTATATACTTTGAATAGCATAGAAAACAATTCGTTTACTTGTATTACTACCATTTGACGGCTTCCGCGGTTGAAGGGTAAGGCTCTTGACTATCAATTCGGAGGTTGCGTGTTCAAATCCCGTGTAATTTCACAATTATTTATTTAAAATAATAAATTCCAGTTTTTTAAATATCTAGGTGGAAAATGTTGTTTGTTTTTTATGTGAATACCAAACTAGAGTCCCAACTTCTCGAAACCAGTGGGACTATGGCGTCGCTAATTGAGTGGGAAAGGGAGGCGAATGTGGAAGAAAAAGGATGGGAAGTACCTACCTGGCTGTTCACCGGTCGGTGGCTGAGTTGGCATTACGTTTGGGTATCACCCGGGCGTCGCGTTTTCGACTCCTCGACTGGCTAAGATCTCCATCAAGTCACGAGCAACATTTTCCGCTTACTGCGGTGTTAGTAGAGAATTTTCAAATATTGTCGGGTTATTCGTAACCCAGGAATATCTGTCTTTTTAAAAAAAAGATCTAACCACGAAATACGGCTACGTATCGAACGATTATCTTTCACCAGCGCGACACTGAGAACATCATCAACTCACTCTAAAATTCAACTTCGGCCATACAATGAATAAACCTTCATTATTCGAGAGCAAAAATAGTCTGTAATGATTTTAAACATCCGATAAACAAAAAGCAAACATCACGCCTCACGTGTGATCCATTAAGTTAATTGTTTAATAATAGTAGATAATGATAAAGCTACCTGTTGCGCCTGATATAATAACGTTTGCCGAACCCATTGATGGACAACTCAATGAGATTCGCGGCACACGAGCATGAATGGCTTAGAAAAAAATCTAGACGTGGGGCATAGTTCATTCGAAGAACTCGTTTTAAGAACAGGTTAAGTCGTTTTTTTGTTGTAATAATCAACGGTGTTTTTTTTTCAATGCATTGCTAATCGAATTCGCTTTTTCGGTAGGTCAGTAGTAATTGGATAATTAAAACAACCAACAAAGTCTAGACAGGGCGTATGGAAAAAAAGGGTGACCGGCCAACAACTCAGAATGAAACAAACTTAGAACCACCCTGAGGTTCTGAGTGATGATAAAAAATTGGTGGAGTAGGTTAATTTCGGTTAGGGTTACCGGCTATTTTAAAATTATTTTTTCATAGCTTTTAATGACCTTTCTGAGGTGGTTCTGAGTTGGTTTCATTCTGAGTTGGCATGGAACCGGAAAAAAACAACGAAATTAAAATGATTGGTTCCAATAATTTGTTTAAAAACATTTATCTAAAATAAAGTCATATTAAGAAAAGGAAGGGGAGGAAGTTCTGGGAAGGAAAAAATTATGAGGGGAGGATAGGAAACTGGGGGTCAGTAGGTCCAGGAGTAACCTAAGAATCCACCCCTATTTTATTTTATTTATTAGCGTTATGGACAGTCTTTATAAATTCATATACGACAGTGTTAAGAATATGTATGTCATTGACCAATAAAATAACGACAAATTGAAATTTAAAACCATAAGTAATACAAAAATACACAACAATACCCATACCTAATAAAAGGTATTCTGCAATTCTGATAAAGTGCATCTTCTTACTTAATTCTACAAAAAGTGATTAATGAAATTTTTCGAAGGTTTACATTTAAATTTTAATGGATATCAATAATAACTTTCAGGAAGTGATTTTATTTAAGTAAATTCGAACTGCTAAAAATAGGGGAGAAAATGTGGTGAACTAAAAAAAGAGAAATAGAGAAATCAATGAAATATTAAGTTTTTAGTTAAACATGTGGTATTCAATCGAGTGTTATTTTTTTATGAATGCTGTGAAATTAGCAACGTTCGTGTTAAACACACCGATATTTGGGCATAATCTGTTAAATGTGCTACAGCAAATAGGTAAATAGGTCATGAATTTTCCGAACACAATTAACATGATACCTATTTAGGTTAATAATAATAATTCATAGGGAAATCTAAGACCACTCGAAATGTTAAAAAAATTAAGAATTTTTGCAGCACGTCTCCTTGTCAAACCACTCCACCGAATTACTAATCTAATAAGTACAACAAAAATCGCACGGAAGATGACATTGCAAATAAACACACTTGCATAACATGTGTACGCCGAACTCTTGTGAATGGGAAATTAACAATAAACAATCATCAGATAGATCATCAAATTTATCTATGCATTCGGGGGCGTTGCTCTCGTAGATAAAACAATCGTGAAAGTGGACTGAATATTGTAGAGATGGAATCCTTGAGGCATATGTGTGGTAAAACTGTCGAGAATCGCAAATAATGCAAGGCCGGTCTAAGCGCAATGAGTAAGTATCAGAAAGGGATTCTTAGATGGGTGAACGAAGAAAGGAGTGTTAGGCGAATATATGACATGGATGTGTTTGGTATAAGAAGTCGGGGACGCCCGTGGAAGACATGGTGTTTGAAAGAGAAAGTACGAAAACAGTGTGAATGATGAATACTTGGAGCAGGTGGATGAGTTTGTGCATTTGGGAAGTATGTTTTCGAGAAATGGGAAGGCTGATAGAGATATAGACAAAAAATAGTCTTCAAAAAAGCAGCAGTTTACAATGGAGTGCTGGTACATGCCCTGATGTATGGCAGTGAGGCATCTAACTGACTGAAGAATGATGAAAGCAGACTGAATGCTGTAGAAATGAGATCCCCGAGGCGTATGTGTAAAAACAACGTATGATCATGTGAGTAATGTGGAGATCCGCAAAGAATGCAAGGCTGATGTAAGCGTAATGAGGAAGATTATGAAAGGGATGATCAGATGGTGGTTTGATTGATTGAATCTTGCAATCATATACAAAGATAGCAGTCAATAAAAATATGCGTTAAGAAAAATGAAGATAATGATGGTAGAGTTCTTAGTCGAATTATGATACGAAGGAGATAGGGTCGAATTAACTCAGGCTAAGGCCCAGGGTTCAATATCTGATCCAAATGTTCGTTTGGAGTCACTAATATCGTCTTCAATGGTAGCATATTTGGCTTTGGTCGGATAGCCGAGGTTTTCGATGCGGTGGAACCAATCGTGTGGAGAATCCCTTCTTCTTCTCAGAACTCAAATTAATAATATAGCCAGGTGTTTCGAGTAAATTAAATCTATAAACCAAAAATAATTTAGCCAATAATATTCTACGAAATGATCGCGTCTATGGCTTCTGCGTATGATACATGGCACCGTCCACGTTTCAAGTACAGACGAGAAACGTGTATTCATAATTTTGAATCACATCCTCTCGATGAACAAACCGAAATTATTTTAATTTTTCGCAATGTCGCGACAATGACCGGACACGGTAGCATGGAGTTATCCGTTGCAGATGATGCCTAATAACACTGAACGGATAAAATCCTAGAAGTGTGATCAGGATTCTAGCATATTCTGCCAGAAGGTTAGAACTGCTTTATATACTAAAATCCTTTTTTTTAAATAACTTAGCCTCTCAGATAATTTGTTCGCTTATGGGAACAGCTCACGTAGGTCTCACATAAATAGTTGTAACTTCTTCTTTTCTGTCGTGTGAGAAATATAATCTGAACGGTGTTAGAAAGAGATAATCACAGAAAGATTAAAATGTACACCGCAATTTAAGAAGATCGTTGTTAACGCAAGTTTGGCAGGTGGGAATGGGCACCGCCGCCCCCGGAACCATTTATTGGATAACCAACACCTCTGCCATAGGTCACCCCAAGGGGTTCGCTACGTTTGGTGACTTAGCAGAGATGCCCTGGTCTGGAGCTCCAAAATACCTTAAAAAAACCCTTGACTCTGTTCAGAAACGGGCGGTCCGTTTGATAGATTCTCCCATCTTAACAGACGGATTGCAATCTTTAGAGCACAGGCGTCAGGTGGGAATGCTGTCCTTGTTCTACCGGTATTACAATGGAAAATGCTCCGAGGAACTAGCGTCGTTGATCCCCTCGGCACCGGTGCATAGTCGGGAAACACGCCAAACACGCGCCCAACATTTGTACACGGTTGACATTAGTTACATGAGAACGGGTCGTTTTTACGACTCGTTCTTGAGTTCAACAGCTCGGATGTGGAACGATTTACCAGCCTCTGTGTTTCCTCCCTCCTACAACATGGGTCTCTTCAAGACCCATGTTCACTCCTTCCTTTCCTTAAAAAGACCCTCCACACAGCATCCTCAAAGATGACATAAGCCCTGAGGGAAATTATTTTCCTCAGGGCCTCCTGTGTGGAGTTAATGTAAAAATAAAAAAAAATGCCCCGGGAAAGGTCCCGGTGGAAATTGTTTTCCTCAGGGCCTCCTGCGTGGAGCTAATATTAAAAAGTAATATCGCAAAATCATGGGGTGAGGTTTATCCAGGTCTTGACGGCCGATACGTCTGCCCATCTGCCGTGTGGTGGGCAGGGTCGAGAGAGACTGGTTGAGGGAGGTCTTTTATCCTCTCCAGCCTCCAGCCTTGCACCGCGGTTGGAGGGATTAATTCATATGTCCGTCAGAACTTCCTCTCCTTTCCCTAAAAAAAACCTTCCATACACCATTCCCTAAGATGACATAGGCCCTGAGGGAAATTACTTTCCTCAAGGCTTCCTGTGTGGAGCTAACGTACAAAAAATCATTATCAGTAATTTTAATTACGTAGATAAAACGTAGGGTGAGAGATTTTAAAAACATTTTTAATTTTGTGTGTAAAATTTCAATGTTTCCGTAATTATTTTACGTTATTTCTAACACATCATAATAACATGTGAAGGAGTATTTCATCACCTGTCAAAAACAATTTTTATTTTTCGAATACGTTTACAAATATTCAATTTATTTGAATTTTATTACATTCCGTCATTCTTGGACACGTTTAACCCCAGATTACGTCTTACCCACCCCTCAAATCTTATTCCTTCCCAGAACTTCTCCTCTCCTTCCTTTCCTTAAAAGATCCTACACACAGCATCCCCAAAGATGACATAGGCCCTGGGGGGATTTTGTTTTCCTCAGGGCTTCCTGTGTGGAGATAATGTAAGAAAAGCGGAAATATTCTGACCTTCTGACAGGAGGAAATTTGAGCTTACTTTGGATACATGGATATGCCCAAAAGATTTCTCTTCGATCGGTTTATTATTTTTTTTTCAAATAGGTACAGATCACAGTTTTCACTTCTTTGAATTATCTGTTCAGTGGACGATGACAACTGGGTGCATCACGAAGAAAGAAGGATGAAGTTATGATGATGGGGTATTTAGCAACAACAGGTGACTCACGATGATTGCACAGAACTTCGAGAATATTCTTTGTTAGACTAATAACAAAATATATACCATTATTCTTAACAAAGGTTGTCAAAACAAAGAACACGTGTTTATACATGAGACAAAACTGGGCAAATTTATGGTCAAACATGAGGTGATATTATTTTACAAAAATGGCGCTACAAAAATAAATCAAGGATTATATTTCTTTTACTAGGTGGCTTCAACTGAGTTTCGGCACTCTATTCGCAAAATTCACGATGGAAACGAGGTTGGGAGCTGAAAAACCCGTGAAAATTTCACGACGCCAGAGCTGAGCATTCGAGTTTTTCTGCTACATAACACAATCAATTTTTTTGTAATTTTTACGTATTTAAGTACGGCAAATAGTCGCCATTTACACAAAATAAACAGAGTGTACAGTTCACACGCAGTAGAAGTGAAATCTTCAGACAGCTAAACTTCGAGAGAAAGAGACGAATACAAAGTAGCAGGAGTAGGATAATTGAAGGGTATATTTATGATAATATTGTTACCAAGTTTAAAATTTATTTTACATTCTATTCTACGAAGCACCGCACAAAGAGGACACCGATTAGTCTATTTCTATCTCTCGCAGGCTAAATCCTATAGATGTATGCGTTTGTCTCTTTTTAGTGTCGATTGTTTCCGTTTCATCGAGTTTCAAATCGCAATGGTGCCAAAGAAGTTTACACATCAAAAAAATTAAAAAAGTTGGAGTTAGAAAATTTATTTATAAATAATGAAATATTTTCTGTAGGACACAAAATATATTTTTAAATAAAAAAAGTACTTTAAAAAAATCCGACAAGAGTATTTTAGTACTTGATAAGAAAAGAGAGTGTTAAATAACTAACTAACTAATCATTACGCCGTTTCCCCGCAGGGGTAGGCAGAGAGGACGGACCGCCAAACAACTCGATCTTGGCACACACTCCTTGCCTCGTTCACATTCATACATCGTCTCATACATGCTCTTCTATTATTCCGACTCTTCACATGGCCCGACTCAAGTATCTGATTCACTTGGTCATGCCATGCTTTCCTCGGGCGTCCCCGACTTCTTCCACTATTCACATTAGCGTCATATATTCTCCTTACACTCCTTTCCTCGTACATTCGCTCTACATGCCCAAACCATCTGAGCGTCCTTCATTACGCTTAGAAATAAAATACAATTTTCAGCTAAACCATTTAGTAAAACAAGTAGACACAAGAACAATAAAATTGCAAAGTCTCAAATCCTCGATCCTATTCCAACGTGGTTACTGAAGAAGTGTTGCAAGGAAATAGCTCCCTTTCTAGTTCATCTTTTCAATAAGTCACTCAGCATGGGTGATTTCCCAAAACCCCTTAAATCAGCTGTTGTAACTCCACTAATAAAAAAACCGCAATTGGACGCTGAAGATCTCTCAAACTACCGACCCGTTTCAAATCTTCCATTTATTTCCAAAATCTTAGAAAAAATCACTGCTTCACAGATAATCTGTCACTTAAACTCAAATGAATTGCTCACTAAATACCAATCTGCATATAGAAGGTTTCATTCAACGGAAACTGGATTACTACGTGTTTTGTCAGACATAACTCTTGCTATCGAGTCGGGAAAATTGGCACTCCTTTCAGTCTTGGACATGAGTGCCGCATTTGACACGATCGACCATGATTTTCTTATTAAACGATTAGAAGAATCCTTTGGTTTAAACGGCGGCGTTAAAACCTGGCTAACATCGTACTTGGGCAACCGTTTACAAGCCGTAAAGGTAGGGAAAAACCAATCAAAATATGCAACCCTTTCATCTGGAGTACCCCAGGGGTCTGTTCTGGGCCCACTTCTTTTCATCCTCTTCACAAATGATGTCGCTAAAATAATCGAATCATTTGGCCTTCTATCTCACTGCTACGCTGATGACCAACAAGTTTACTTTTACTGCTTACCAGAGGAAGTAGACAGTCTAAAAACTCGCATAATTGAGTGTCTAGAAGCAATTACCCGCTGGATGACCTCAAATAGATTGAAACTAAATCCGTCAAAGACTGAGTTTCTCTGGACCGCCACAAGCAGACGTCAGCATAACATTGATAACTCCCCAATAACCATTTCAGGAAGCGACATCACTCCAAAGACGTGTATAAAACTACTGGGTGTCAATCTGGACGCTGATTTTTCCCTTAAAACTCAAGTGAACAGAACCGTAAGCACGGGGTTCTTTCAATTAAGGCAAATTAAAGCAGTAAGGAGAAATTTACCAACAGAAGCGACTAAATTACTAGTCAATTCGTATGTTGTTTCACGTTTAGATTATTGCAACGGAATATATGCAAGTCTTCCAAAATATCAAATCAACAAATTACAATCCGTTTTCAACGCTGCGGCAAGACTTATCACCGGCGTATCTAAATATTCCCATATTTCAGAGCATCTCAAAAATCTTCACTGGCTCAAATGTCCTGAAAGAATCCAGTTCAAGCTCTGCTGGATGGTATTTAAGTCCCTTAACGGAATGGCTCCGGCATACTTATCGGAATTGTGTATTCCAGAAAATTCCAATTCTCGACAGTCAACCCTAAGGTCAGCAGCGTCATCAGCTGTTGGAAGGTTAAAGGAACCAAAGCGCACACCAGATACTAAGTTTGGTGAGCGCGCTTTCGGAGTGTCGGGACCTAAAGCCTGGAATGCACTGCCATATGACTTAAGAACTATCACAGACTCGGCAGAATTTAGAGCTAAACTTAAAACCCACCTTTTCAGACAGTCGTATCCATAAACTCAAATTCTTTCACCTTCACATTCAATGCCCGCGACACTGTAAATAACTAACCTAAAAATGTAGAGAAAAAGAAAAAAAAAAAATAATAATAATAAAAAAATAAAAATAAAAATAAAGTAAAAAATAACTATTTGTAAGCGTTTTTAAAGGTCATTTTAGTAACATTCTCCAGCCCTAAAGAGTCCTAAATTCTCCAGTCTTTTAAAATACATATTTTGATATTATCAACTCCACTTTTGCCACTAATCTTTTAAAATTTAATACTTATAGTGATGGGGGTAGCAAATGTAAAATCATGCAATGTCCAGTGTTTTAAATATAATGTCCTCCGCGAGCAAAGCCGTATCTTCCCCAAGCACAAACTTTCTAATTAAAGTGTTTATCGGAAGTGACCTGCAGGTAAGTATGTTTATGTATCCATTTGTAAATATTAAAATTAGATAGAACCTAAGAATTATGAATAAATTGTACAGCGCCCTTGAGGTGATTTTTCACAAAAACGGCGCTCTATAAATTATCCAATTATTATTATTATTATTATTCCAGTGACAAAATGCAAAAAAGGCCAACTGCAGCGAATTCCAAGAAACGAAAGACCTTGTTAATTTTTTGACGCGGCGGGTGACAAAAGTTGAAAACATCTGGCAGACATTGTGACTGTGAACTGTTGAGACACCAAGCACCGGCGACATGTGTTAGGACAGGAGTTTCAAACCTTTTGTTCCCAGGAGCAATACAATTAGAATTAAAATAAATATTACATTTTTGAGGCGGGAATGGGTAACGCCGCCCCGGGAACCATTTACTGGATAACCATAGTTCACCTCAATTTGTCATTAGGCCCGGTAGTAATCACTCAAAAAGAAGAAGCCGAAACCATCACGCACTTTGGGGTAGGCAGAGAGGACGGACCGCCAAACAACTCGGTCTTGGCACACACTCTTTGCCTTATTTACATTCATACATACTCTTCTATTATTTTGACTCTTGACATGGCCCTACTCAAGACGCTTGATCGCGCCATGTCTTCCTCAGGCGTCCCCGAATGCTTCTACCATTCACATTTGCGTCATATATTCTCTGCTTATCCCCCTTCATTCCCTTTACATGCCCAAACCATCTGAGCGTCTCTTTCTTAATCTTACTCATTACGCTTATTATATCAGCCTTGCGTTCTTTGCGGATCTCCACGTTACTCGTCACTCTTTACTGCTAACTAACTAACTAACCATCACGCCGTTTCCCCGCAGGGTTAGGTAGAGAGGACGGACCGCCAAACAACTCGGCCTTGGTACACACTATTTGCCTTATTCACATTCATACACTGTCTCATACATACTCTTCTATTATTCTGACTCTTGACATGGCCCTAACCAAGACACTTGATCGCGCCATGTCTTCCTCGGGCGTCCCCGACTTCTTCTACCATTCACATTTGCGTCATATATTCTCTCCTTATCCTCCTTCATTCCCTTTACATGCCCAAACCATCTGAGCGTCCCTTTCTTAATCTTACTCATTACGCTTATTACATCAGCCTTGAATTCTTTGCGGATCTCCACGTTTCTCACACGATCGTGCAGCATGGTTTACCACATACCCCTCATGGATCTCTTATACAGCATTCAGTCTACTTTCATCCTTCCACTGCCAGTTCCATGCCTCACTGCCAAACATCAGGGTAGGTATTAGCATTCCATTGTGGACTGCTAGCTTCACTTCATTGGACAGTTTTTTTGTTGGCGCCAACGGAGTTTAGTCCTCCATTAAGAGGGTATAACCAGAGAAAACCAGAATATGTCATTCAGATCAGATTTTAGACGTATTGACTCTTTTCCACAACAAATTATAAATTGATTTCGAAAGTTCTTTTATCTAATAAGTAAACGTATGTTTTAAATTTTGAGAGAAAATGATTATTCTTAGTATAATAAGGTTATGCCATAGGTCGTTGGCAGATTTGTTAGATTTTCAAAAAATATTTTGTATTATACAACACCCATTTCAAATCATATAATTAAGCAGTAAAATAAATCAATACAATTTAATTTTAGTTTAAATAAAATCATAAAAAAATATATACGTGCGTGTGTTTCTTGACGAAAGTTGGTCCGTCTGTGTATTTATCTGCGCACTTACAAACTAAGTAATATACTTATTTCAGATTTTTTAGACATTGAAAAATGATAAATACTTATGATCAAAAAATAATTACAAAAAGTAAATAGTTTTATCATCACACATTTTATTTCAGCATTTTTGGATGTAAGTGTAAGTAAATTAACCAATTAGGAATGAAATAAAATCGATATTGAGTTATAATTTTAAAAAGCTGATACGGAGAATAAATAATCTTTCTCATTGGAACCGCCCTGTACGATCGTAAGAACATCTTTCGACGAAATGTGGATTTTCAGTCGCTGGCTGGTACTTGCATTATTTTAAGCGCCCTTGAGGTGATTTTCCACAAAAACGGCGCTCTACAAATTGTCCAATTATTATTATTATTCAATATCTCTATCTGTCTCTCTTCCGTCTCTTCTAAAAGTACTTCCCAAATACACAAACTCTTATTTAAATATTTTGACCCATTGATAAAATATGGCCATGGCCTGAGGCAATTTTAAAACCATTTCATTTTTTAAACGCTCGACTGCGGTTTAGAGTGTGTAGCGGTCCGAAGTTTGTAGATAGTTGGAGAGCCCTGTCTTTCAGGACAAAGACATCACGGCTCCTTTCAAGACGGTTTATATTTCAATTGGAGAAGTAGTTCCTCAGACAAAGTGTAGTCGGAAAAGTGGATTGTATTTCTTTCAACAATACTTTATGAAAAATGTGTTTCTCGAATAGAAAAAGAGGATAGAAAGCGATATCGGATTCCATAATGCTATTTTTGATTTTTTTAATGAACATATTACGAACAAATGTTTGTCGCAATCATGGGAGTTTGGTTTTCGATTCGGCCCCACTCAAACGCAGAGTAGGTAGAAACTAAGAGAACCACATTGGCGGCTGTCGTAAATGTTCCAGTAAAGTTGGGTTATTTCAAACTCCAGTAGCTAGTAACACTACGATCTGTCCAAAAGCAAAAACGGGCCGAGAATCGACATTTAACCACTCAGCAACATAAGCAGATATACACGTTAATATTCCGACATCAGTTAAGTACAATAAACGTGTTTACACGTCAACGCGTATGTTTATACAGAAATCGTCATAACTCCGTTATTGTTTTAGTGACATCCCTAAAACAAAAAGGAGAAGCTCCATAATAAATCAAGCTACCCATCACTATTCAAGATGTCCATAGAAATAGATAAAAAAATCTTTTCTGTCAGATACATGATAGACCGCCAAATTGCCTATCCACTGTTCGACATCGTTATTTTTTTATTGAATATTCTTGTATGAAATGATAAAAAAGCGAGGTGACCAAATTGTTTATAATACATTTATAAGATAGAATAAATATTGTCTTTTATATAATCCGTGATTTCAGTACCGTTTTTACATAAAAACATCACGTGAGTCATTTTTTCATTTTTTTTATGTTTGCATTCTAAATTTTAATGTTTAAAAATGTTAATATTTATTTGTAACATAATAATTTGAAAGCTTATTTCATATCCTTTCAAAAACAGTTTTTAGTATTCGGCTAAGTTCGGAAATGTTTCATTTATAAAGCTTTAATTGTGAAGCGGAAATAACATAAAGTTTTCGTAAATCTGACATGTCGTTTAAGACGTAAAAAGTGCATATTCGCGATGTATCGGAGTGGTTAAGACGACACTATACCCTAAAATATATTCAGAATCTTACCGACGAAGCCGTGTACACAAATTGCGACTCGCGACCCGTGTATTGGACGGACCTACTGTCGAATTTGCCTTATCAAAGAAAAGAAGGAGAAGAAAAAAAATGTGGGAATCTTAACGACGTAAGTGAAGAAAGCGTGTAAAGAAATATGCGCCCGCAGCACGGCGTATTGGACGGACGTGTGGTCGAATTCATCCTAGCAGGCCTGGAGATTCGACCTTTCCGCCGGGTTCATTTTAATTAATTCTGAAGAACGTGTTACTAATATTTAAGATGTTTCTGAATGTTAATATTTAATTTATTACCTGATACTATAAAGCAATGTAATTCTATGAATAAGGTTAAATATATGCTGAAAGATTGGCTATCGGAAAAAAAATATTTATACTTGGATTGATTTGTATGAATAATGTTGAATTTGTAGAAATAAGATGTAAAATTATAACATTTAAAATTTATATGTAACTTAATTATAAGCACCTGCTGACAAGCCAATTTAATTGGCTTAGCAGGACTTATTTGTGATAAAAAAAAAATAAAAAATAAAATAAAAAAAAATACCTCCCGAAGTTATTAATTCAGCGCCTAGAAAAATAAAACCTGGTGCTCACCGCTAACTTCAGTTGTACAACGTATTACAATTTTTTAAAGGCGTTGTACGTTAAAAAAATTATGGCAACGCACTGTCTTTATTATTCTAAAATATAAATAACTCGCATCCCTTGTGAGGAATGGAAATAAAAATGATAATTCAATTACAAATTCGCCGAAATAAATTAAAACGTGAGCCTCGGGAAAACCCCCGATAAACGTGGTTACGTCTCGCCTTAAGAGCGTATAGAACACCAGATATATGTCATTTTTAAATCAGAGTTTAGACGTATATTCACTCTTTTCCACAAAAAATTATAAATTGGTCTCAAAAGATTGTTCTTTTATCTAAGGTAAAAGAACTAATGCTCGACACTTTAAGGAAAACACAATCTTTAGATGAAAAAAAAAAATATTTATCAAAACAAAACAACTTCAGTTTCTTATGTATGAATACAGTGAATCATAGAAAATAATATTTTGTTATAAAATTTCCAATAATCAACATACTTTTAATTATTATAATTTTTTATTTTAATATTGTCATAAGTACTAATAGATGACATCATCAAAAAATAAAATCACCATAGGTAGACAGTCAGTTGCACTAATAGTTGACATACTACTTGACATTAATTAAGAAAGAAATGAAATACTTAATAACAATACAAACTTATTCTAATAATGTAAGTGTAATAATTATCCCTCAACCTCTAAGGCATTATCAAATTTGTACTTCTATCCCCTGTTATAATCATTGTTGGTGCATCAACGACTTTAATTATTTGAGATTCAGTTATAATACTTATATCTTTTCATTTTCTTTGAATAAAGTTTTAGACTCGTCACATGCTACCGTAGCCATAACTTCAATGTCTCTTTTAGTTACCTTTTGAACACAAACTTATTTGTAATATCTGTTTTTGCCAGGAAACTTTACAATAATATAATCACTCTGCTTAATTCCACTTGCTTCCTCATTTCTTTCTTCTTCATTTTCCTCATCAATGCTTTCATCAGAAATATCACCCGCGCTGTCTCCAGACTCTACCCATTCTTTTTCCGTACCTGAGTTGTAGTCAGTCTTCCTAGATTTCTTTCTTTCATTATTTTTACTCTTCTTAGATAACTTCGTATCAGTCTTAGGTTTTCGTTTTTCTTTAGTCTCTTCTTTCTTCTTTCCTCAGCTTTTCTTTTTTCTCTTCATCTAATTCAGTCTTCTTTCTCTCTTTGTTTTCATAATATCTTTGCCATTCCAAAGATGATATAACAGAAGGCACTTTTTCTTTCTTTCTTCGTTTTGAGTTTTCTTTGGGTGTTGGCCAAAAAAAGGTTTTTGAATGGACTTGGTATTACCATATGATTCTATTGAGCAACTTTTTTGTGGTCTATAACGCCTTGACGTAGGTAGTTCTATCAACGAACCTTTGTCCATTGTGGCCTCGAGATTCAGAGAAATGCTTTCTTGGACTTCTTTACAGGGAGTTTTAGGGTCTTCATTTAGGGGTAAATATTGTAATGGAGGCTCTAAAATTGTATCTTGTGATATGGGTTTGATTATAAATGGATTGCTACTTGGACCCGTTGTAAGTGATGGTAATGTTTCAATGGTATTGCTTTGTTCTGATGTTGAATTATTCAATCATCAACAATTTTTTTCACACTGTCTTGTAAATTCACCTTGCCTAAAATCCTTGTTTCACCATTGCTTTTGCCCACTTTACAAGCATAGTTTAATTATCTTCTGAGATGTAGCATGTTCTTCCCATTCTTCTTTTCATTGGTGTCTTCCCCTTTACTTTATTCAGCAGAGTTACCCTAGGTACTCCACATTTTTTTGCCGCAGTTGATGTCGGTACACCTCGTCTGCATTCTTGAATAGCTGCTACCATGTCCGCTTCGGAATAACGGAATATCTGTTCTTTTATTGGCGGCATGATTATCGGTCTAAAACAATAGAACCAATAGTTGACATCACGTATACCCCAATAATAGACACCATGTCTACCTTTAGTAAAAGTGATCCAAAATTGTTGAAATTTCTACAGTAACCTTGTAATTGGAAATGGTGATCAAGATAGTGCTAAAATAAACTTAAAAATTCAATATCTTAGAACACCAATGGAAGACACGCATGTCATCTTTTAGATTTTTCCCTATTTTTTGAACTAATAGTAGACATGTCATAATTTGTTAGAAAAACATTAACAAAAACAAGAAAAAAACGTTTATAACTATTCTTAAGTAACATTGATACCTTCAGAAACAACTAAAAAAGTAAAGTTCTAATAAATATTGATTCAAAACTTACCTTCAAAATTTATGCTTCCTTAACCTGTAAAATAAGAAATCGCGAAACGCGCGTTCACTCAGTCACATAATTTACAAAAACTGACGTAATTTTGAAATTTCATTCAGAAACTCTTTGAAAGCTTTTGAGAATGATTTATAGATAGAGCAAGGAGTCCTATGATATTGACATTAGAGTCATATTACTAAAATTGTTCTTAAAACAAGAAGGTTTTTTGGTAAGTGTCTTCCTTTAGTTCACTGTCCGGCATTAGTGACTTTACCTTAGTAAACGTATGTTTTTAATTTTCAGAAAAAATGATAATTTTTAGAATAATAAATTTATACCATAGGTCGTTGGCGGATTTGTTAAATTTTCAAAAAAGTACATTTATTATACTACAACACCCATTTCAAATCATATAATCATGCAGTAAAATAAATCAATACATTATCTGGTAAACGTATGTAACAGAATTTTAATTTTAGTTTAAATAAAATCATAAAAAAATATATAAGTACATGTGTTTCTTGACGAAAATTGGTCCGTTTGTGTATTTATTTACGCACTTACAGACTAATATATTTCTTTTTTTTACATTCTTATTTTGCTGAGACATTATTGAAAAATGATAAATACTTATGATCAAAAAAAAAATTACAAAAAGTACACAATTTTAATAGTTTTATCAACACGCCTTTCAGCGTTTTTGGATGTAGGTATAAATTAAAGCAAATTTGGAATGAAATAAAATCGATATTGAGTTATAATTTTAAAAAGCCGGTACGGAGAGTAATTAATCTTTCTCATTGGAACTGCCCTGTACGATCGTAAGAACCTCTTTCGACGAAATGTGGATTTTCGGCCGCTGGCTGGTTATACGCTCTTAAGGGAGACCATCCAAAGTTAAATTTCATAAAAGCACCGATCGAACTAAAAAATATTAAGGTATGATTTGAGATTTTCACAACCAAAGTATTATCGTGATTAGTTTTAGGGTTTTTATGTCGTGTTGGGCTTCCTCATCCTCATTCTTTAGCCAACGTTTCGGATAGCGTTACAGTATCCATCATGATCATGAGGGCAGATGTTATCTGCCCCAATAACATAATGTAGGTAATACCACAGACCTGTAAAAAACCACGAGATATTACAATTGTAGGATTAATAATTACTTATTGTATTTTAGCTAAAAAGCGCAGACCATTGAAAAATCACGAATTCATAAGTTATTTTTCAAGATTTACCCAAGAAATTTAAACAAAAGAAATACACACTTCAAAAACCTGGCAA
The DNA here is from genome assembly GCA_917563855.2 of Limnephilus lunatus. NCBI lineage: Eukaryota > Metazoa > Arthropoda > Insecta > Trichoptera > Limnephilidae > Limnephilus > Limnephilus lunatus. The sequence continues at coordinate 55,992,566 of OU830603.1, forward strand.
AGAAGTATTATATTATAGGCACCTAGGTAAATTATCGGTTTATCGCTTTATCAATATCAGTTCCAATTTTGAAAACGTCATTTAAATTCAAAGCAAATCCGAGATCTAGAGTTCAACGAACCGGTGTCATAGATTTACAAAATTACTATTTTTGATGACGATGACTGATTCAACGCATTTTTTCCATATTTTTTTTGGATTGTAACCATAGATTGTAACTGATTTCGGTAGCATTCTTGGAACGGTTATTATATTCCCGGAGAGAGATCGTACCTAACGTCATCGTTCGTTTTCGGTTTTCAAACAAGATGCATGAGAAGAAAAAGAACGAACGTCGATGACGAAAAGGAATTTTTTAATGTTCAGAATTCACAAAATTTTCAAAAAGCGCCGTAGGTGAATTTTTTTGTAAGGACAGTGTATCACATTCGATGACCAATAAATTATAAAAACATCACCGTTATGCTTGAAAGCTGATCACAATTTTGATTTAAATCGGCTTTTGACGAGAAAGGTAGAAATGTCTAAAATTCGTAGTGGACAAATCTCAACAGAGAATTCTTTAACCGAAAAATACATGCTTTCTGAAAAAGTCTGTCGAGTATACCGAAAGGATTCAATTGTAGGACTAACTAATTTACCTTGAAAAAAGTCATCTATTATTAGATTTTTTTATCAAACCATATCTATTTTAAACAACCAGTGTAAACCGGATGAACGACCGGGTGACCTTTATTTGTTTTTTTACTGTTTGTCCTCTGAATAATCAATCAATCCAATTTATAAAATACATATTCAATATAAATTAGGTATATAGATTATAGATACTCGTGAATGCACGGGGCCCGCAGATAATTAAATAGTACCTACACAACTGTTGACCCTGTACAAATCGCTAGTGCGCTCCACTGTTGAATTTAGCAGCCACCTCTGGTCTGCAGCCCAAAATACTTGAATTACAAGTGTGCAGTTCATACACGGTAGAAGTGAAACCTTCAGAAAACTAAAGTAGACAAGAGTGGGGATGGTACGAAGCATCGCATTAATTCTACCTCATTCTCTCGCAGGCTAAATCCTATTTATGTATGTATTTGTCTCTTTTTAGGGTCGCTTTTTCGTTGCATCTAGTTTCAAATCACAACGGTGCTAAAGAAGTTTTCATTTAAAAAACCCTTGACTCTGTGCAGAAGCGGGCGGTTCGTTTGACAGATTCTCCTTTCAACAAACGGTTTACATTCTTTAGAGAACAGGCGTCAGGTAAGTATGCTGTCCCTGTTCTATCGGTATTACAATGGAAAATGCTCCGAGGAACTAACGTCATTGATCCCTTCGACAACGGTGCATGGCCTACGCGCGCCCAACATATTTATAGTTCACGCCAAACTTTCAGACGTTGATCAAAAATCGTCGCAATAGGCGAGTTTAAGGTTAAAAAAAATAGTGGCGTGCCCCCGCCCACACTTTTTTTTGTCGCACATATGTTTTTACGCTTTTTTCTCATTCGCTTACGTTCATTGTAAAGACTGAATCGTACTACGTTCAGGCCGGTCTTAAAGTTCAAGGCTTATGTACACACCTACCTCATCTCAAGAAGATCCTCCACACAGCATCCCCAAAGATGAAACAGGCCATGAGGGAAAATTATTTTCCTCGGGACCTCCTTCGTGTGAAGTTTATTAAAAAAATATTAGAGAAACAAACTTCTGTTGAAATTCATCATTGACGGCCGGCGTGGTCTAGCGGTAAGGCTTTTGACTCGCAATCCGAAGGTCGCGGGATCGAATCCCGGAATGGACAAATAATTTTTTTTTGATTAATTTGTTTTATTTCACAATTAAATCATATAAAATAATGTATATGCAGTATATTTGCGGCACGTTCCAGAGGGGAAGATACTCTCAGTACCGCCCGGTGTAAGACCACCATCCAGAATTGAAACGTTGCTTGAAATGGCGTTAGCCGTGTTTGGTGACTAGATCTAAATATCCAGGTACTTCCCCACCTTCCTCTGCCCCTCCCCACTACCTTCAGCCTCACAACAAACCCAAATGGGGGTGCCATAGTCTCACTGGCTCCAGACGGGTGCAGCTGAGACTCTTGCGAGGTATTACTATTTAAAAAATCAAACATGTTCAAATATCGACATTTTTTCTCGAGCGGAGATTTTACTAACCTTCTAGAGACTGGAACAATTAAAAGGTCTTTATTTAGTAAAATTGGCGACATCGGTTTTCCTGACAACAACCAAAATAGTATTTTCATTAGTTAAGTCAGTTTATCCTTTCGCCATCTGCAAGGTTACGTGTGTCATGCTGAAGGTGTGTTTTTGTGACTAAAAATTGACAAGGTGTGAAATTATAAACGCCAGACTAGGTGCAAAAAAGGTCCATTAATAAAATAAAGTAGGTAGGTACTAACCTACTAAACTTAACTAAAAGATATTAACATTTTTATACGCCGGTTTTACGATGCAGATAAAAAAAATAAGTACCTACCTTGATAATATACAAAGTTACCTATGTTATTGTCATTTGATAAGTAGGTAGGTACTTACTATAAATGTATATTTTTTATTATCATAGAATATAATTAGAGATTTTAAAAAAATCATGTGTGTAGTTCACACGCGGTAGTTGTGAAGCTTTCAGAAAATTAAACTAGAGACGAGTGCTGAGTATCAGGAGTAGGATAATTGCAAATTAACTAGGTACCTAACTAACTAACTAACCATCACGCCGTTTCCGCAGGGGTAGGCAGAGAGGACGGACCGCCAAACAACTCGGTCTTGGCCGCCAACACTCTTTATCTCACTCACATTCAAACATCGTCTTATACACTTATACGTACTTTTCTATTATTCCGACTTTTGAAAATTTCATGATAATTGTAGCGTTTTATTTATTATAATATTGTTACCAAGTTTAAATTTTTTTTTATTTTATTCTACAAAGCAACGCACAAATAGAAGGCCGGTAGGCTACGCAAAACTGCAAAAAGAGTGCAAAACTGCACCGATTAGTCTATCTCATTCTCTTGCATTCTAAATCCTTTAGATAGATGTATGGGTTTGTCTCTTTTTAGTGTCGCTCGTTTCCGTTTCAACGAGTTTCAAATCACAACGGTGGTAAATAAATTTTCACTTTAAAAATATCTCTGTTCTCCAACTACCTACTTACCTATACAGAGTTAGTAGGACTATGGCATCCCCAACTTGGTTACGTTATGGTAGAACGAAGTGGGGACGGGAAAGAGATTGAATGCTTGAAGATTGGAAAGATTTAAACACAGCTAGAGCCATTAAGCGACATTTTGATTTTGAATGGTTGAGCTTAATGAGAGCGTTGTTTGATGAAGACTTCGACTTAGGACTATGGCTTCCCCAATTTGGGGTACGTTGTCAGACATCAGGGGAAGGATTGCGTGGTATATGGCTATTCAAATCTGGTCTCCAAACACGACGAATGACCTTTCAAACAACGTTTAGAGGTTTAGAGTCTCAATTATTATGGCCTTCACAAGGGCGATACTGATAGCATCTAGAATTCAGAAGCAGAAGCGTTATTATTTGATAACAATAAATGAACCAATCAATGAACTCGTTGCTCTTTAATTATTATTAATTAAAATACAAATAGTGCGTAGTCTCAACGGTCCCAAATGTCAAAATACGTTTCGAGTCCATGCGACAATCGGCATTCGATAATATACAATTTACCTAGTTGGGATAATCTGGCAGCTGTTTCAGAATATAAATGCTGATTTTATAGTAAATCGCTTTACGTAATGGAAATAAAACGTAACGTGGAATAATGGTTAGCAAATAGTTATATCAAAGTTCATTGTTTTTAGCGTTTATCAGCAGCGGTTGGTTGATAAAAGGAAGGTATGTAATAATGTAAGCATGCACACCGAGTGTACACACTATTAGTACTATTTCAGGAAGTAAACATAAATTATTTGTTTAAAATTATGTTATTTAGGTTACCTGCTATTCTGAGGACCGCTCTGTCTGCCGGGTCTAGTTGTAGGATGCTCAAGGGCTTGTCTTTGGCCCATTCCTTGAGGCTGAAGTCGTTTTCGAACTCCATTTTCGACCCTTTAGAATCGTACTATCGTTAACATTGCACTATAACAATTTATTTGGCTACACATTACTTTACAACTTGATAACATCACAGCACATTGTATCACTGGGCAAACACAACAATCACACTCGCATCTGACAGTTTCGACACGTAAATTGTGGAAAATCAATAAAAACTACAACACGGACAGAGGAAACTGACATAGAGCGCACTCACGTAAGTACGCGCGTTGCACTTCAACATAACCCCCGCAATACTAAACCGGCGGCGAATATGCTCATTTATTAAAGAAACACCGCTTCAAAAATCATTAGGAATCATTATTAACTAGGTATTATTCTAATGGACACTGATAGCGTATTAACTTAGCGGGTGGTTTCTTTAAATGTCGTATTTGACGGATCCGGCGGCATGCCTCACTAGCGGACATGATGCGACTGGTTAGTTCGGTTTATAACCGCTGGCGCTATCGTCGGCGCGATCGTCGGTGCGATCAAACGTATCTGAGAAACTCAATCCAAACACATAAGCTGAAAAAATAACAATTTTATACTTTCATCTAGCGGCGGAAACTAGTAACTGACATTTAAAGCATTGAAAAATTTACAAAAAATGCCAATTTCCTCTTGGTTTCTATTTCTTGTTGTTAGATCTTGAATTTTTGGTCAACTTTTCAGGGCTGCGTGTATTTCTTTAGTCAGCTGTTAATCGACCCTTAAAAGAAAAAGGTTTTATCTGATTCTGCTAGTTCAGGCGATAATGGATACTAGAGAAAGCTTCTCTAGAGCTATATATTTTGTGAAATTTCTGTGCAGATGGAATGTTCTTTTTTCTAAGGCGTCGTAATAATTTTATTGTGTTCTCCCGGCGTGCGGCGCGGCGCGCGCATCCACTCCGTAATGCGAACAATAATAATATCGTAGCAAGATTTTTTTGGCGGCAAATAAAAAAAGCGTTGTCTATTTACGAAAAGATTATTGTGCGTATGATTGATGATGGCAGTCAACGCTCAATTATACTCTTGTCTATAGCCATAGGTCAGTATGTTTGCCGTTTTTGTTACTGGCGATTGAAATAGGCAGTGATTCGTCAATTGGAAGATAATAAATAAATGAATTGAAAGAGATGTGACGTCGTGAGAACGTAATGTTTGTACATATTATCTACTTGATAATTTGACTACTGTGCTTTTATGAAAGATAATTTTTATTCTTTATTATTGGACTTTATCATTTGACACGGTTAGGAGGTACCTACTTTGAATGACAGATGAACCAACTTGACATACATACATACATGCATACTAATATGTTAGGTAGGTGGTTTCAATTTCAATTTGGGAGGCGGGCATGCAAGGGCGGATCCAGGATTTTTTTCTGGGGGGGGGCACAAGGGGCGGAGGGGGGGGCGGCCCGCCCCGGGTGCCACCCCGTTTGGGGGGTACCCCTCAAGAGCACGATTCCGCCCTCCCCCCCCCCCAGGACGGACTAATTTTTTATGAAGTGGAAATTTGAGTTTGTCAACTTTAATGGGGGGGGGGCATTTCCGATCGCGCTTTCCCCCGACCGTACCGTTCTCGCAAAGGCTGATTATCATCTTTCATTTTCAAATGCATGAATGGGATGCAACGAACAAAATTCGCAATTCCAGCCAGAAATAGACAAAAGTTTGACTGATGTTCTTTCTGTTATTTTAATAACTCTGATAATTTGATTTGCTTCTAAGTATGTACTGTGATGGAATCTCCACAGTACACAAAAATACCATCCTGGGGGGGGCACGTGCCCCCGTGCCCCCCCCCCCCCCCCCCTAAATCCGCCCTTGCGGGCATGGGTATTTATCGGATAACCAACACCTCTGCCGCTCTGCCGTAGGTCACCCCAAGTAGTTGTTATGTTTGATAACTTAGAAGGGGAGCCCGGGTTTATGGTTGAGGCCTCAGGGAGACCTAACATACCTAGACCTCTCCAGCCGGACTCTCTCTACCCATTGCCTTGCACCCCAGTGAGGTCACCCCCCCCCCCCCCTCTCCATTAAAGTTTACAAACGCAAATTTCGACTTCATAAAAAATTAAATTGGTCCGGGGGTGACACTCGATCGGGTGGCACCCGGGGCCCCGGGGCGGGCTGCCCCTCACGCCCCAAAATCTCCACAAATTCCACAACGTCAGAGCTCACCGTTCCATAATAATTTTAGCTAATTCAGACTTCATGCCAACAGAGTTTCAAGCAAAAACATTGCGACATAAAAATTAATTGACGACATTAACATTTTTTATTGCCGACTATGAAAAAATAGTTGCAATAAATGTATGAAACAATATTATTCAGCTGACATGGATATTCGATGAGCAACTTGCATGAAGATTTAAAAAAAATATCGGTTGAGTAAGGATTACTTAAGTAGGTAGGTACCTTACCTGTGCAATCGTTTTGGAGCTTTTTGATCGTTTTTGAAGTAAAAATTTCATCACCACCGTTGTGATTTAAAACTCCGTGAAATGAAAAAGCGACACTAAAAAGAGACAACACACATACATGCATAGGATTTAGCCTGCGAGAGAATGAGATAGAATACTCGACCTCTTCTTTGTGCGATGCTTCGTAGCCTCTCTTCTCTTGCCTACTTTAGTTTTTGAAGGTTTCACGTCTACCGCGTGTCAACTGCACATTTTTAAAATTTTTATTATTATCAAGTATGGCAACATGTCATTTCCATATTGACAGTAAAAATCGATGCACCTCATAGTCAATTTCTTATTAATAAGCCTTTAAATAGCATACCACATGGTAGAACAGATGTTTTGGCGTATTGGTGTTAGTACAACATGACTGGCGACTGTGCTGCTAAACAACATATTTCTTGAACTCTTGATATCTGCAACATGAAGATTTCAAGAAACATTCAAATATTGTCTAGAGTTCTAGAGCAGTGGTTCTTAACCTTGGTGGAGGTACTGAACCCCACCAGTTTCATATGCGCATTCACCGAACCCTTCTTCTTAATTGGAAATCCCACCGAAACATATGAGTCGGGGGTGAGTTTTGAGCTATACGAGTTTATTATGAGTTTTTACCATACCTACGAACCTCCCATTTCCCCTATTTATATATAAGTTACTTCTTAAAGGAGTTAGGACCCTCCAGAAATCCTAAATTGCCTAGTTTGAACTCCATAAACCGATGTTCAGTATACAAATTATTCAACGTAGTTTTAAAAAAACCAAACGTATAGGTAGCTAGACATAGAATATTTATTTCTTACATGTTTGATCAAAAAATCTTTAAAATCCGTCCAGTTTTGGAGGAGAAAACATGGGAATACAAAACCTCGATTTTGACGATTTTCGGCACAACATCGTTTTATAAGGGAACATTTAAACTTTAGTTTAATTAAAATAGAACTGTAATGAATCTTCTACCGTATCTCCCGCATAAATAATGTAATTTCTATAATTTGTACCTATTATGGAAAATATTTAAATGATTAAATGATTATTATACTTTTGTTACTTATACATTAGCTCCACACAGGAGGCCCTGAGGAAAATAATTTCCCCCAGGGCCTATATCATATTTGGTAATGCTGTGTGGAGGGTCTTTTTGGGAAAGGAAGGACAAGAAGTTCTGGGAAGGAAAGGGGTAGTAGGGAATCTGGGGATCAGTGTGTTCAGGAGTGACGTACGTTTGAATCCATCCCTCCCATTGCGGTCCAAGCCGATGTTCCTAGAGAGGATGGCTGGAGAAGTCAAAAGGACTCCCTCTCATTCTCTCCCGATCCGGCCTGCCGCACAGATGGTGGGCAGATGCATCCGCCGCTAAGACCCGCACAAGCACAAACCTCACCCTATGAACCCAGGCACCCCAGGTAAGTCACCAAACGTAGCGAACCACTCTGGGTGACCTATGGCAGAGGTGCTGGTTATCCAATAAATGGTTCCTGGGCGGCGGTACCCATACCCGCCTCCCAAATTGAAATTATGTATATGGTAAATGGACGCATTCTGTTATACACATTTTATTTTTATTTATTTTTTTATATATTTTATTGAAAGAATAGTTAATACATATCAAAAAACAAGTCCTGCTAAGCCAATTGAATTGGCTTGTCAACAGGTGCTTATAGTTTAGTTACATATACATTTTAAAAGTTATAATTTACATTTTATATCATTTTATAATTCAACATTTTTTCATACATATCAATATAAATATTTTTTTTCTGATAGCCAATTTTTCACCGTCTTTAACCTTATTCATAGAATTACATTACTTTATAGTGTCATGTAATAAATTAAATATCTTCGGTGTGTTGTGTTCAAATGTTCTCTGTCCGTACTTATTATTAAATTTCGGAACTATTAACCCGTCGTTGCGGGTGAATCTAGTGCTGTATTTATGTTTTAATTTCTCTTTATGCTGCGGGGTAAAAAAAACAATTAAAAATGTGTGCAAGAGTCTCTTTCTTTCTATTATTCAAATAGGTCATCCACTTCTCACACACGTGCAGCAAACAATCGACTTAATCCACCATTCAGAACTCAGAAGGCTATTAATTATTATTTAAAACGGATATCACATACCGATACTAGTCTATCATTATTATAATTAACTATTTCTACTAGACACGATTTAGCAACCGGCAATAGTATTAATAGGATGGACGAAATAAAGGAAAATATTTTGATATGGCTCTCAATCAAATTGCCAATTAAAAACTTGATTACATAAGTGGTGTGAGGCCTTACATAACAATTTTTGAATAATAAAAAACAACAACACACCTACCTAGCTGCCACTGAAGAGGTTGTTCGATAGAAGTGTATTGAGGGCATGTTAGCATACCCAAAGTAAGGTTAATTTAATCTTAATTCCGGTGAAATAATTTTATGAATATTTACAGGTTAATAACATTACATGCAGAAAACAACAAATTATAATAATTAGGTTGTAACCCAATAACTAATTCTAATATTACATAATGTAAATATACTCTCCTAATAAAGGTAGTGCTTGTGTTTAGGAGAGGACAACTTGATAATAACTTTTTTTTTTTTTTCAAATCCTTATAACAAACTTAAGAACTTAACTTATGAATAGATTTAGACTTAATAACATATTTTTTAAAGATTATAAGGGTAATTAAACAAAATATATATAGGATGTACATAAAACCTTTGGAATAACAAACAGTCAAAAACATATCTAATAAAGGTTAAAATTATATGGTGGGACTACCAAAATATGATTTAATTTTTTTTTATATTTGTCGTAATTTTTTCTTTTCGCATATCGGCGGGTAATTGATTAAATAATTTTATTCCTTTATATACATAGTGATTCTGTGCTGTTGTGGTTCGTATGGGTGGTATAGTTAGTCCACCAATAGAAGTATTCCTTATGCTAATATTTAGCAGTGGGGTAATATTTTTTTTAAATATATCTTTGTGTAGCTGAAGTAGTGCTATTTTTTCGTAAATTTTTGTAAGTGGGGGAACAGGGAATTCTTGGAATACGTTTATTGTTGGGTAGTAATATGGTTTTTTTAGGATAATTTTTATAAGAATTTTTTGAATTGTTTCGAGTGGGAGAAGGGATGATTTATATGCACCCCCCCAAGCTATGTTTCCATATTGTAATACCGAGTGCGCAAGTGCAAAGTAAATTTCTTTTAATATTTTTAATGTGATAGTATTTCTAAGTCTGAAAAATATATATATTAGGCTAGGGACTCACGGAGCGATTTTTACCCGCGCCCGCCGCGGTTGCGGGATGGAGTTTGATTTTCAAAACTCACGAGACCGGAGTTTTTTGCGGGCCCGCAGCCGCCGCGGTTGCGGTTATCGATCGCAATCTTGGCGGTTGATTACCGCAAGACGGGCGGTTGCAAGACGGGCAGTAAACGATCAGTTGAGTTCCAGACCGCCATGGACACCCACCAGAAACGAGCTGTAGCGTTATATAGTATTTGTTTTTTCTTCTTCAGAGCCGTTAGATGTCGCTTTCTTTTATGTTTTCCATTTTGGAGTGGTTTGAATTGATTTTACAATAATACTTTTTTTGGATTTTGTAGGTTTTGATCCTATATCCGCTAAATGTCTGCAGATGTACGTCATTTGCTTTATACCACAACACCAAAGGAAAATTGCGTGGGGCTTTGGATTTGTCGTATTATATTTGAACCGAGTGCCCGTTATTTAAATAAATATTTTATTGCTATCTCATTCTCTAGCAGGCAAAATTTTACAGATGTTTGTGTTTGTCTCTTTTTAGTGTCGCTTTTTCGTTTCATAAAGTGTCAAATCACAACAGTGCTAAAGAAGTTTTCACTCCAAAAATCATCCTGAAATGAATATGATGAAAACTCAGAAATCAAAAACATTTATTTTGCGCGCCCACTGCGGTCGCCCGCCAACCGATCGCAGAGCGCGCGGGAGCAACCCGCTGCGGTTGCGGGACCGCGCCCGCGCCCGCCGGTACAAGATGACCGCCGGTGCAGCGGGACCCGCAAACAATCGCACACGCCGCGGGCGTAAAACGCGTCGTGAAATGTGCTTTAATTTTTTACATAAATATCTGCATTCTACAAAGGCTGCGGGCCCGCAACCGCGGCGGGCGCGGGTAAAAATCGCTCCATGAGTCCCTAGCCTGAGTTTTCTCATTCTGTCTATTGTGGAGTTTGTTTGATTTTTCCATTTAATGTAATTGATCAAATACCTACTTTTAAATACCGACATTCTTTCTTTAAAACAGAATCAATTGAACGTTGTTATGCAGAAAGCAGCCAGCCATAAAAAACTCAAACGGAGATACGAGCACTTTTGTCTGAAGATTTAATAATCAAATCTACATAACACCCAGGATGTTTTTTACTTCCAAAAATTATAAATAATGTATAGATATCATATTCTTATAAGTTGAAAGTTGATTTAAGGGCAGGTTTTTAGAGATATTGGTGTTTTATAAGGTCTGGCTGCTTTCTGTAGAATACATTATTGAGAATGTAAGCTCAGCAATCAACCGTCCGACCTTACTTTGCGAAATATGCATTCCGTAGAAAACAGCCAGACCTACCAAATAAACTAAATATATAAAATTGTGCTGTAGTATTTAACTTAAAATCGGTAGTTATATATTATTATATCCAGTGGTAATTTTATATTCCGAGGAAATTTTGATATCTCCAAGGAAATATATATTTTTAAACTTATTCATTGTGGGTTTTTATAACTATCTACTAGAAATCAATGCTTGCAGTCATGCTTATAATAGGTATATGTGCATTTAATTTACGTAATTGAAATAAATATTTCAAAAAATTATTTTATTATTGGAGGTTTTTTTATTATCGAATATCTACCATTAAAAAAAATTTGATGTTTATCATTTCGTTTATTAACATAAGCTATAAGAAAAATTGTTGCGTAATTTACAAAAGGAGATGTAAGCTGAAAAAAAACTTGTACTGATTTTTGTCTCTCTCTAATTTACTACGTAGTCTTTTGTACTTTTTTTATTTTATATTCATTCTTCGTTGTTTTTTTTATTTTTATTTCATTTACTATAAATATTTTATTTATATGCGTTAAAATAATGGTTCATAATAGGTTCAGTACCTAAATTTTAAATTAATATAAGTAGATTGTTATTAAAACCGGCTTACAAATGCTGTCAAGCAGTCTAACAGGACTTCATTGAATTTATGTAATATTATTAAAATGATAATACATACTTAAAATTATTGATTTTTCTCAAAAAACGAGTTATTATAATAACGCGAGAGCGCTTTCTGTAGATCGCCACTTGAAAGTTTCGGTACAAAAGCTATAGTGTAGAAAACGGACAAAAGCCGTGACCGTTTTCTGCAGATCAGGTAAACGTCATCGTTAAAATGTTAGTTGTACTGACAAAATCGACCAGCCGTCTCTGGCTGTTTTCTGCTGAATATGAGTGCCGTGGGCGCTTTCTGCAGATTGTTAAACGGTGTTTTCGTGATCAGTAAATATTTAAGATGGCTATTACTATGAATTTTTGTACGAAAACGGCATGGCAGGTTTTAATAGAACATAGAATTGACGTTTCTCCGTCGGATTACAACAATATCTCATTTTTGCCAAAATTGTGGCCTGGCTGCTTTCTGCATAACTACGTTCAATTTCATTGGCTTTTCGGTCTAGGGGTAGGTACCAGTGGCGGTCCATGAGTTTTCAGTGAGCTAGAGTGCTAAAATTGAAAAAATACGACCTTATTGATGTTGTTGTAGCTGAAAAATAGAATTCTTTTTCAGCGACAACAACATCAAAAACGTCGTATTTTTTAATCTTAGCCCTCTAGCTGTATGAAAAGTCACGGACCGCCACTGGTATGTAGGTCTTTTTAAATGTTTGTTTATTAATGTTCACACAAAACAAGGGGTTAACATAAAAAAAATTGCAAAGAATAAATACCAACCATCCAATATCGTGTATACCCGCCTTTATTGATCGAAGTGTATACCAATATGTAAACATAAAAAAACGTATAAAAATAAATATACGATAGACAATAAACATTGAATTAAGTAAGTATCAAGAAAATCAAGAAATTTAGTAAAGTTCTGGGGGCAATCACTAAATACGAGTAGGTACGTCCATCCAATATAGAGGATGTTATACAAACATATTTGGCTTCCTAACTTTTTTTGGAGTAATAAATGTAAACGAAATTTTGGTCCCCGGAGACATTTTTGACTTTTTTATTGTATTTTTTTTCAATTAGCACAGGAGGCCCTGAGGAAAGTAATTCATCTATATCATCTTTGGGGTCCATTTTTAATAATGGGCCTATGTCATATTTGCGAATGCTGTATGGAGGGTCTTTTTAGGTAAGGAAAGAAAAGGGTAGTAGGGGTGGGTAGGAATCTGGGGGTCAGTGTGTCCAGGAGTGACGGATGTATAATTCATCCCTCCATCCCGAGAAGTCAAAGAAATTCCCTCAACCATTTTCTCCCGATCCGGCCTGTCATGCAGCTGGTGGGAGACGCATCCACCTCTAAGACAAACACCACCCATTACTCACTGCTTAGTCACCAAACGTAGCGAAACACTTGGGGTGACCCACTTTGGCGGAGATGTTGGTTATCCAATAAATGGTTCTCGGGGCGGCGGTAACCATTCCCGCCTTGCAATTATTACTCTAAATAATATCAAGAATCATTGGTTAAAGTATGTCACGTCCCTTATGACGCACATTCACACGAGAGGTTGGGAGAAGGCCAAGTTGGTTCTTTGGAAAGGAATAAGGAAAGTTTCGGTGTTTCTTAGTAGATAGTGATTGTTATTGATATTGATTTTGATTGTGGCCAAGCACGGACGTACAAAATATATGGACATGCCCTTACGTGTTAAAAAACGTGTTATTTCCCCCTCCCATTGGAACCATTTTTCGGAACCGGCTGGGCGTGTCCGGACCAGTGTCGTGCTCTCATCGTACATTTTACGCACGGACGCTGTATGTCTATGAAACACATACTTAGACATCGAGATACATAGCGACGCGAAACACAAAGCCGCTGTTTACTGGGTTAAGTAAATCATGAAACATTTGTAAAAGGGTCTACGGCAAAAAAATATTCCACTATGAAAATACTCAGAACCTTACTTTGCGAATTTGGATTTTACACATCTGTTCATACCGTGGCATGCAATTCGCGCTCCCATATAAAAAGGTCTATTCATTCAAAAACAGATTTTACTATCAAGAACTAAATAGTGATATTATTGTGCGAGGTGCCTATATACTGTTAGATTGATTTATTGGCGAATCACAAGTCTCTTTCCTCTCTTCGCCCCGCCATAGTTGGTTTTTACCCCTCATCTGTAAGTTCTCGTCTAGTTATTTGTATGTCTATGTGGCCAAGGGATGATTCTACGTGGTTATTTATAATTTTGAAAAGATATTACAATATCACTTTTGTACGACATTCATTAATATTTCTAATTTGAAATAGTCTTTCATTAATTGACGTAAAATCGTAAGTATTTTTGTTAGATAATATTTAAATTACTGTTTATTAATGTTCACACAAAACAAGGGGTTAACATAAAAAAATTGCAAAGAATAACCTGGGTACCGTAAGTAAATATACATAGTTATTAGTACCACATAAGCTTCAAAGTGCAGCATTTACGGTAGCTATTCCAATAAGTGAGGGATAGCGTGTTTTGTCCGCTGTCCGCTCGCAGATAAACATCACCATTATTCATTCTGTCCGCTCATTCTGCATTCGTTTCTGCAATAGACCAACAAAACGTGATCGACAATCGCTTCGATGCATCGATTTTTTCATCTGAATCAAGAGTAGGGATGAATACCGAGTAGAAAACTGCGGAAGATACAGAAAAACTATGTGTTTATTGGATAATGCGCGTTTTCATCCCGCGACAATATATCCTTCGACAAAATATCTAGTAAAACCTAACCTAATCTAATCTAACATAATCTAACAAAAAATTGGACCAAAATAATACAGACATCCTGTAAACACAATAAATTATTATATTAGAATAAGTTAACAACAATAATATGAAAGAGAACAAGAAACAGAAAAAAGACAATGGTCGCAACTGGGACAGAAAGTTTTTCTTATATAATACAATAGATTATTGTTTAAAAATGGTAATATGAGACAAAAATAATACAGACGTCGTGTCAAGACAATAAATTATTGTTAGGTTAGGTTTTAGAATCTGTCCGAGTTTGTTTGTGTAAAGTTATCCTGGTTTTTACATGACATTAAATTCAGTGCTTTAAAAACGTAGTCTTTAGGAATTTTGATGGGTATAATTTTCAAAATTCTGAAATGAGGTTTTATAGTGGAATCGCACGAGCTTCCCCATCCGATAAGACCATAAATATTGTATATGAGATTGGGCTAATATATAATAAATTTTTATTACCCAGCTGTTCTTTATCAATATATTTATATTTAAAATGTTTCATAATGTTTTGAAAAAATAGATTTGTTTTTTTAAATTTGTTGCTCACGTTTTCGACTTGGGAGTACCAATTAAAGTGTTGATCAATTCGTGTTTTATATTGTTTGTATTTCATTCAATTTTGGGCAGTATCAACGAATTTCTCGGTTCGCGTTTATACAGTCTTTATTAATTTTTATGTTTAGGTTTGTATTGAGGTTATCTATCTGTCTGTTGTGGATTTTGAATTTAATATCTATATTTAGTTTTTGTATCATTTAATGTTAGTGAATTTTAATCGAGCCATTGTTTTACCCGATTCATCCCCTTTTCAGCTTTTTCGAATACGGTCTCCCACGACTTTCCATGGAAGAGAAGGACTGTGTCATCTGCAAAACTAATGACTGAGCCGTTACAGTTTAGATCACATAAATCATTTATATATGTATATCAGGAATAAAATTGGGCCTTAGACACTGCCTTGCGGAACTCCATATTGGGTTTGTATTGGTTGATATAGTTAATTTTGAATCTTGACTAACTGTGGCCTTTCTGACAAGTAGCTTTTAATGAGGTTCAGTTCATGACTTGAGATTCCAATCTTTTTGAGTTTTTCTAGAAGATATGTCCGAAGATATATCTTGTCTAATAACTGAACGGTTATGGAAATAGCTGTTGATATCCGATCGACATCGTGCATACATTAGAATGGACGTCTGGTCCGGTTAAATATCCATAGTAAACAAGACGATTAATAAACACGACTCGTAACCTGACGAACCGATTATCATTGAAACTCCCGATAATATTGTATATGAAAAGTATTGTGCATCAGAGAAAACCACAATACATATGTAACAGTAAGGTTGGAATGCAGTTATTCAAATCTGCTGGGGCCAGCCCCGGATCTACGACTTTTTCAATCCGGGGTAGAAACTTGATAGTGGCCCCTGGCCCCCTCTCGCCAGCGTTTGAGAGTGGCTATGAAGTGGCGCCCCTCTCAAACCGCTCGGGTTTATTCGGTTCAGCTCGTGATGCGACGGGGTTCCCCTGGCAGAGACATCACGAACACTACGCACACGTTCAAAATTGACTTAAGATACGTTCATAAATCAACTTGGGATGTGTTCAAAAACCAGCTAAGCGTTTTAAAATAAACGAATAATCGATAGAACAACGTGCGCTGGATGCCAAGCGCTTTGTGAATCATATTTTTTTCATCCAAACACATAAAGTACCTACGATTTTGGCACCCCCTAAAACTGCCGCCCCGAACAGGCGCCTCAGTTTGCCCTCCCCCCTCCTAGATCTGGGGCTGGCTAGGGCGGTACTGAAAGTATTTGCCGCAACTGTGGATAAAACAAAATTAATTCCGTATTTACATCATCATTGCATTCCGTTTAACGCATACCTTCTTGTTGACCATTTAATCACCCGTGACATCAGACTGTCAATAATTGCGCTGCCATCATCAACAGAATTCTGATTCAGCCTGGTTTTGTCATTTCGTGACAAAGCCAGGGAAATCCTAACCAGTTTAAACGCTTTAGTTGTTCAATGGAATGCTTTCGTTGTATTAAATACAATAACGGACAGCTGTTGTTTGACCAGGCGTAACATTTGGCATCATCACAAATCCATGATCAGCGCCATTATGATTTTTTTGACATTTGAAAACTTCCCGTTAAATTCTGATCCTAGATTCGTTTCAGCCTCTTGAACAGAAAGTGATCAGCTGAAAAACTTAACAACAGTTTTTTTTAGTAAGACTGTACCTGTACTGTATACTTAAATGTGGTTCACGACGAGTTCATCGAAAACGAATTCATCGAAAATCAATTCATCGAAAATCAATTCATCGAAAGCAAATTCATCGAAAACGAGTTCATCGAAAACCGATTCATCGAAAATCAATTCATCGAAAACCAATTCATCGAATGATCAATTCATCGAATCGCCAATTCATCGAAAAAATATATTTTGTTGATATTTGAGAGAAATGCTGAGCGGACCGAGAAGTTAAAAAAGCATGGGTAAATAAAAGTTGACAGTAAATATATATCTTAAAAAAATTGATAATCAAACTTTGGACAAGGAAACTAATTTACGTCAAAGATTAATTAGTAAAATGGTTTTAATAAACAAATATGAATGTGTTAACTATAAAACGGACGCGGACGTCGAGAACCTTAGAAATTTGTATAAAAATATAATTAAAAATGTACAGTTTTTTAAATTATGAGATATGATTGGATTTATTTTGTAATTTTAATTTGATTCATTTTTAGTGATTTTACAGTGATTTTATAATGTTTAAATTTAACATATAATGTGCTCAGCACAAAGCAAATGCATTCTCTAATAGTATATTAAAAATGGCATTTATTTCATTATTTTTTGCTTTGTTTTTACTTACATACCTTATATGTGTAACCTCCGAACTTAGAAATTGATTCTTTTCAGCTCTGAGGAAGACCACACTTGTCAACTGCGAGACTTTTCTGCGCGGCGGCCCGAAGCGGCGTGGGATTCTGTCACTCCGAAATGGAAGTGTGCCGGGTGCTAATGCTAGCTGCAACTTGTAATACAGGGGTAGTACAGCAATTTATTATTTCCGTTCGAAAATAAGCATGTATTATTTTTAGGCTTACCATACGTCCCGATTTGACCGGGATTGTCCCGGTTTCAGACACGGTTCCCGGAGTCCAGGCAAGTTTTGAGTTTCCTGTCCTGGCTGCAATTCTTCTTCTCGAAAAAAAAAACTAAAACGGCTCTTGCCGGCTCACAGTAATGAAAAACCTTTTTCAAGTCCCGACTGTGACTATGCATGCACTGCAAAACGGTAGGTATATAAAAATTCACATGTTTTGCCACACTGGAATGCAATTACTTACGTTGTACAAATAAACTTCTTTGAAATCATTTGCTGACTCACAGTGACATAAAACCTCTAACATGTTTCTACTGCGACTATTCGTGTTCTACAAAGAGCCACCAAAAAAATCACGAGTTAACCCACAGTGGACAAAAACCATTTTCTTGTCCCGAATGCAGGTATACAAGTAATCAAAAGGAAGATTAAAAATCCACAGTACAATTCACAGAAGAGAAAATCTTTTTCAAGTCCTAAATGAAACTGTTCTAAAAAAAATGTCTAAGAAGTCACTTGCTGACTAATAATGGTGAAAAACCTTTTTCATGTTCCGACTGCAACTATTCATGTATTATGAAGATATGTAAATCTAAAAATTACATGTTTACCCACAGTGGACCAAAACCAGTTTCTTGTCCCGAATGCATTTATACAAGATCTCAAAAGGATGATTAAAAAATCCATAGTACGATTCACAGAAGAGAAAAACCTTTTTTTAGTCCCAAATGAAACTGTTCTCAAAAAAATGTCTAAGAAGTCACTTGCTGACTCACAGTGGAGAAAAACCTTTTTCATGTTCCGACTGCAACTATTCACGTATTACGAAGATAAATCTAAAAATCACATGTTAACCCACAGTGGACAAAAACCATTTTCTTGTCCCGAATGCATATATACAAGTTCTCAAAAGGAAGATTTAAAAATCCAGAATACGATTCAAAGAAGAGAAAACCTTTTTTATGTCCTAAATGAAACTGTTCTCAAAAGGGATGTCTAAGAAGTCACTTGCTGACTCATAGTGGAGAAAAACTTTTTTCATGTTCCGAATGCAACTATTCATGTACTATGAAGATAAATCTAAAAATCACATGTTAACCCACAGTGGACTAAAACCATTTTCTTGTCCCGAATGCATGTATACAAGTTCTCAAAAGGATGATTTAAAAATCCATAATAAGTCCTAAATGAAAATGTTATCAAAAGGGATGTCTAAGAAGTCACTTAGTGACTCATAGTGGCGAAAAACCTTTTTCACGTTCCGACTGCAACTATTCATGTATTCTGAAGATAAATCTAAAAATCACATGCTTACCCACAATGGACAAAAACCATTTTCTTGTCCCGAATGGATTTATACAAGTTTTCAAAAGGAAGATTTAAAAATCCACAGTACTATTCATAGAAGAGAAAACCTTTTTCAAGTCCTAAATGAAACTTTTCTCAAAAGGGATGTCTAAGAAGTCACTTGCTGACTCATAGTGGAGAAAAACTTTTTTCATGTTCCGACTGCAACTATTCATGTACTATGAAGAGAAATCTAAAAATCACATGTTTACCCACAGTGGAAAAAAACCGTTTTTTTGTCCCGAATGCATTTCTACAAGTTCTCAAGAGGTAGATTTAAAAATCCACAGTCTGATTCACAGAAGATAAAACTTTTTCAAGTCCTAAATGAAACTGTTCTCAAAAGGGATGTCTAAGAAATCACTTGCTGACTCATAGTGGAGAAAAACTTTTTTCATGTTCCGACTGCAACTATTCATGTATTCTGAAGATAAATCTTAAAATCACATGTTTACCCAAACCTACAAAGTATTAAACTATTCATGTATTATGAACATAAATCTAAAAATCACATTTTTACCCTCAGTGGACAAAAACCATTTTCTTGTCCCGAATGCATTTGATGCAATCGTCATATGGTTGCTTTGTGGTGTACAGTATCGAAGGAATAAATAATTTGTCGGTAACCGATCTCTTGGCGTGGTCCAACATTGATGGCACTTAAGTATTTGATCCACTTGATCATGCCATGAGTGCCATGCCTTACTTTGCTTTCCCCGACTCTTTCCACAATAAACTTCGCATCTCATAATTTTTTTTTAACCCTCGATTTACCCGGTGACTTAATACATACACAATTTACCTGGTGGAGTCCCCAGGACTCTCGGAAATGAAAACGTAAATTTAAAATGAAATAATCACTTTTTTAAAAAGAGATGCTTGTAATATTTATATATTACATATTTGGTTTTACAATGGCGTAGGTTTTTAATTAAAATTATAGAATCACGACATTTTATTAAAGAACTTCTAGCATATGGCACTTGTAACAAAATTACGAGACCCAACTTCTAGTCTCAACATTTCAAAAACAAAACAAAGTTAAGTAATTTTTAAAGAAATAAAACAAAAACATAATCAATTCTTATAAAAATCATAAAATATCTTGGTTTGAACAAAAAAAAACGTGCTAAACCTTCTAGTCACTGTTGGTAACACAGTCATTTCATACTTGTTACAAAATTACGAGACCCAACCTTAGTCTCAACATTTCAAAAACAAAACAATTTTTAAAAGTAGTCTTTAAATTTTGTGTTAACCGAACCATCATCATACCTATAGATTTAACCTGATTTTAAAACCCTTTTTTATATTAGCTCCACTCTGGAGGTCCTGAGGAGAATAATTTTCCCCAGGTTTCCCAATGGAGCATCATTTTACTCAACTATAAGTCACAAGCTGGGCCATAATAGTGAAACCTTGTTCATGTTTCGAATGCAGTTAAGCAAGTTCTTAAAATAGGATTTAAAATTCCACAGTATGATTCACAGTTGAGGAAAAACATTTCATGTTTTTTTATGTTCCGAATGCAACTGTTCACGTTCTAGGTAGAGATATATAAAATTCACATTTTACCCACAATGGAGAAAACCTTTTTTATGTCCTTAATTTAACTATTCTTCTTCCTTTTTTTTAGCTTAGCTCCACTCTAGAGATCCCGAGGAGAATAATTTTCCTCAGGTTTCCCAGTGGAGCATCATTTTACTCAACTATGAGTCACAAGCTGGCCCATAATAGTGAAACCTTGTTCATGTTTCGAATGCAGTTAAGCAAGTTCTTAAAATAGGATTTAAAATTCCACAGAATGATTCACAGTGGAGGAAAAACATTTCATGTTTTTTTATGTTCCGACTGCGACTGTTCACGTTCTAGGTAGAGATATATAAAATTCACATTTTACCCACAATGGAGAAAACCTTTTTTATGTCCTTAATTTAATTATTCTTCTTCCCAACAAAAATAACTCAAACGGCACGTGCAGACTCACAGTGAAAAACTTTTTTCATGTCCGACTGCGACTTTTCATGCACTGCACATTTTTCTTTTCACGAATGCAGTTATGCAAGTTCTCGAACGGGAAATTTAAAAATCCACCGCATAATTACACTCAAAACATGAAAAAGGGTTTTCTCCACTGTGGATCGCGCTGTCGATTTTTAAATCTCCATTTCGGGAACTTGAATAACTGCATTCGGGACAAGAAGAAGGTTTCTGCCCGCTGTGGGTAAACATGTGAATTTTTAGATACCGTTTTGTAGCGCATTAATAGTTGCAGTTGGGACATGAAAAAGGTTTTTCATTACAGTGAGTCACAAGTGCTGTTTAAGTTATTTTTTAGAGAAGAAAAATAGTTGCAGTCTCGACAGAAAAAATGTTTTTCTACAAAGTGCGTAAACATGTGTATTTTATTTTTCCCCTCGTAGTACTTGAAAACTTGCAATGGGAACATCAAGAAGGGTTTTCTCCACTATTTATTTAAGGAACATAAACAGTCATAGTAATAAAATATACATAAGAGGATGGCAAAAAAACTGACCAATTATTAATGTTCACAGATAGGTATTTAGAAACATAAAAGTAACTGAATGTAAACTAGAAAATTTAAGAAAAACAGAAAAAATAAAAACAGAACTAAGCAGCAATTTAAAAAAAATTATAATACAGATGTTAAGTCAACAAGTGATAAACATGTTATAAACAATAATAAAATAATTAAAACAATACTTAAATAGACTGCGAAATAGGTATTTGGGTTGGGAGGGGTAAGGGGAGGAGAGGGATAAGGGAAAGTTGCCACGCAAGTAATATAATAATATTAGGTACAATGAATTTAGTCATGAATATGTGTTATTCGCACCTACATAGAACGTAATAAAGAAATTCTGTAACGACAGTAACTAGCAGTGAATATGTCAGCAAGTGTGTCTATATGTGCAAGTTTATTATTATAGTATTTACATGCCCTTTGTATAAATTCATTTTGGTTGGAATTAGTGTTGCATCTATCAATGTAGAAAAGGGTATTTTGTCTGCTGTATCGAGTCGGCGTGTGGAAATTTATTTTATTTAGCAGCTCCGGGCAGTCAACTTTTGAGTTAATAATTTTGTACAGGAGCATCTGATCAGCGACAAGCCTCCTATTGAGCAGTTTCGAGATTCGAAAATGAGTCAGCAAGTGTTCCTTAGGGTCCAATGCCCAGTCATAAAGAAACCAACTCGTAAACACCTTCGAGAGGTCATTAAAAGCTAAAAAAAAATAATTAAAATAGCCGGTAACCCTAACCTAACTTAACCTATTTAACCAATTTTTAAATATTTTTTATCATAACTCTTAATGACCTTTCTGGGTTGTTTATCAAAAGCTTGTGAATCATAGTGGAGTAAAGTGTTGCTCCATAGGGAAACCTTAGAAAAATTACATTCCTTAGGAATTTCTCAATGGAGCTAATGTAAAAAAGCTGTTGTTGTTAGACTTAAAAATAAAAGAAATTATCTTGGTAATTGTGTTTTTTTATTTCTTTAACATAGGTTGTTTAAAATTACAACAATGCTGTAAGTATAATTTTAAGTTTACAACCTTGCAAAGTATTCCTCGACAAGTTGGCTTACCATAATTCTGAAGCTCCAAACCGCGACGGAAGGCAGTGGCGGTCCGTACTGTAGTTATTGTGCCAATTGTACTTTTGCTGTTCTTTAAAATTTAATTTACAGTATAGAACGCTCGTACAGTTGACTCCAGCAAGCGGCCACGGTCATCCGACCAAATGTGATTCATTATTTATTTATTTATTTGGAATTTCACGCCCGGCTGGGCTTTTACATACATTATTTTTAAAACAAAGAACATCTAAATCTAAATGTGCACAACAAAATAAAAAAAACCATAAACAAAACAAAATCAAAATCGAAATCAAAATCAAAATCAAGATCAAAATCAAAATCAGAATCAAAATCATAACCAAATCTAAAACAAAAATAGAGTAAAAAAAACAAATTGAAATTAAAACAAAATACTCCACAATGCAAGATGGAAAAACTGTAGACTGGGAAAAGTGCAAATTATGTGAAATAATTCGAAGCAGAGCTAAGCAGTTGGAATTATTAAATTTGTGGTTCTTCTTTCTGATATAAATTTTACTATGACCTGTTTATATTAAGTGAATGATGTGTTAAATATGTCAACAACATCTTTATAGTCATTAGCCAAATTTTGTATACGGCGAACAGGTGTATACAATTGTGTTTCTGTGTTGGAGTTGTCACAATAGAATGGTAGATAGTGCCACGATGTTGAATTGCGAGGTATATGGAAAGAAATCAAGTATAATAGTTCTGGGATATCAATTATTGCATTTATGATTTTATGTAAACATGTTAGGTCATATACTATTCTACGTTCGGATAATTTTAATAAATTAAGTTGACATAGTAGATAATCATAGTTGATACATTCCCTTCTAATACCCATTCTGAAATTAATATATCTTAAGAATTTATTTTAAATTCTTTCTATCGTGAGTGAATGACTAGCATAACTAGGTGCCCATACTGTCGAGTTGTACTCGATTTGACTCCTAACCAATGACATGTACAATTTTTTAATTGTTTGAATATTTTTAAATTGGCTGCAAATTCTTATTACAAAACCCAACATTTTCAAAGCTTTATTCGATGTAATTTCAATATGATTTATAAATTTCAGTTTTTGATCAAAGTTTACACCTAAATCATTCACCTCGGTTACAGTTGTTAGTACTACATCATTAATGGAGTATTCATAAATTATTGGATTTTTTATTCTATGAAAATGTTTGAATAATTAGACCCATTTGTCCACGTAATCAGTTTGGGTCGTCGTTAAACTCCATTCTTCAGAACTTGTATAACAGCATTCGGGACAAGAAAATGGTTTTTGATAGTACATGAATAGTTGCAGTCGGAACGTGAAAAAAGTTTTTCTCCACTATGAGTCAGCAAGTGACTTCTTAGATATCCCTTTTGAGAACAGTTTCATTTGGGACTTGAAAAAGGTTTCCCTTCTGGAAATCGTACTGTGGATTTTTAAATCCTCCTTTTGAGAACTTGTATAACTGCATTCGAGACAAGAAAATGGTTTGGTCCACTGTGGGTAAGCATGTGATTTTTAGATTTCTCTTCATAGTACATGAATAGTTGCAGTCGGAACATGAAAAAGGTTTTTCTACGCTATGAGTCCGCAAGTGACTTCTTAGATATCCCACATTCGAAGCAAAGAACTGGTTTTACTGAAACTTATAAAAAAACTAGATATATTACTGCCTACAGTCCTTAATTATAGCTACACTCAGAACATACAAATGATTTTCCTGCAACTCTGGCTGCACATTGTCTGCAACCAGAATTTTGTAACTGCACTTTGAACACCAGAATGATTTCCTTCAAAATACATCACTAGATGGAACCACAACTGGAATTTTTCGTTGCATTCTGAACCCAGATCTAGTTTTAATTTCGGTTGAATTGGCATGCGGGGAAATAAAACTACACACAGATCACGAAAACGGCTTTCCTCTATTTCTGACAGTACAAACTATGCAACTTGAAATTTTTTGCGTTCTTAACACAAAACTGGTTTTAATTACAGGGTGAATCTCTACGCGTGGATTTCAAACTACACTCAGAACGTGAAATTGCTTACATCCAATACTGGCAGCACAAATGCAACTATAAACTGTAACTGCATTTCAAACACGACAATGGTTTCCCACTAAACGCGTTAGCAAGATGAAACCCCACCTGGAACTTTTTTGTTGCATTCTGAACACAGAATTGGTTTTAATTTTAAAGTGAGTTTGTTCGCGGGGAATTAAAACAACACTCAGAACATGAAAATGGCTTTCCTCCAATTTTGGCATCGTAAAGTACTTACGCAACCAGAATGTTATAAATGCACTACTAACCCGAGAAATTCATCAAAAAATAAAACTACACCTCAAATGTTTTCGATGCATTCTTAACACAGAACTGTTTACAACATTTCTTGTCTTTATTTGTGACTCCTGGTATAATTCTTGTCCTCTTTTTTGTAAAGTACCATCCGTAAGTGGTTTCATCATATAATTGGTTTGAACATAACCACTGTCACCTAACAATATTTTGTTGTCAAATTTTCTCCGAAGAAAACTTCTTTTCAAGGCAGAATTGTCCCTTATATTAGAATCATGGGCTGCTCTATGCCACCGTGCCTCAACATCGAGGAATTGTAAATCAGCTGCAGCTACACACTGCGTAATAATAGAAAAATACCTACCCTTTTCTATTCCTGAAAATCTCTGCCATACTTCCGCCAGGAGACAATAAGCGCACATGAGTGCCATCAATGGCGCCACATACTCGAGGAAAGTTCGTTATTCTGTAAAATTCTGCTGCTATTCTCTGCCGCTTCTCAGAATTATTAGGCATCTTGATAACTTTTTTATAGAGAGAAGCGATGCATGGGTAACAAGGTGTAGGTACTAGGCGACAAGCTGTGGACTCGTCAACGCCAATCACGTTGCCACAAGTAATTAGTTGACTCCCTGTTGCATAAAATCTCAATGTGCATAATACTTGATTCGTAGATGTCACAGCATTGTTTTTTTTGTGTTGAAATTTCAATTTATTGCACTAATAATGATGTCATTTCTTTAATGAGACGAAATCTTCTTTGAAACTTTTTGGCACTAAGTGTATCAAATAAATTTGTTCTTGTGTTTACTTCTATCACTATAAACGGTCTAGGTACTTATAAAATCTAAAATTTCTTCGTCATCGTCAGAATACAAATCCCAAATGTCCATAGTGATCACAAATTAATTAGATAGATAGATATTTGCAGTATCAGACAATCGGAAATCGAAGAGATAACCTATATGTACATTTTACATTGTCACTACGATACTGACAGTAGCTAAACACATAACTCAGTTAAACAGACCTTTTTGAGTATTTAATTTTGACAGCTCTAATATCTACAAATTTTTTTTTTCGATGAATTGGTGATTCGATGAATTGATCATTCGATGAATTGATTTTCGATGAATTGATTTTCGATAAACTCGTTTTCGATGAATTTGCTTTCGATGAATTGATTTTCGATGAACTCGTTTTCGATGAATTTGCTTTCGATGAATTGATTTTCGATGAACTCGTCGGTTACCCTTAAATGTACATATTTATGAAACTGAAGTTTCCAACCGTAATTTGAAAAAAAATTATCAAACTTTGTAAATTTTTAAAGAATTATTTTTACAAGAAACGACAAAAAAGGGAGTTACCTTTATAATTCTTTTTTTTAAATTTGTCTAATAAAATATGTGTGTGTTTTTTTCGTTAAAACTGTTGTCAGTAATTTTAGTTAGAATAAACGAAAGGTTAGCCATTTTTAAAACCTTTTAAAGTTAGTTAATTCCTGCAACGTGTACATGTGAAAATATGGAGCTAGTTAAAGAATATGTTTATTTAGGTGTTATTATTGATTGCTTTTTCAAGTGGGATATACAAATAAACAAAGTTTGTGCACGACTAAGATCAATTGTAAGCAGATTGTATAAACTAATTTTTTTTGTTCCTATCTGCACACTTCGAATAATTTATTTATCTCTAGCTGAATCTGTTATAAGGTATGGAATAACAGCTTGGGGATTTTCCTGTAAAACACATATAGACAGACCATGTTCAATCAGTGCAAAATTAATAGGTTAAATTATTGGCTGAAAAAAATTTATACAAAGAAACGCATAATATTCCATACTTTTATCAGAGTCTCAAAGTTCTTTCAGTGAGAGCAATTCTGTGGTACAAAATTATATTTCAGCACATAAATAATTCTTTATATATTAACAGGCTGGAACACAACCATAATACTCGTTTTAACTTTAATGAAGGGCTAATTGTACCTAAGCATACAAATAAATATGGACTAAGAACGTTAAATTACATGATTCCCAGTTGTTTAAATAAAAAACAAACAATTGATGAATTTACTGAAGACTTGGCTTATGGAAAGAATTAATTTGTATTAGCTTACAATCAGGGGCGTGCACAGAGTTTTTGATCAGGGTAGGCAGTAAGAAAATACAGCAAGTTTCATAGATTAAAATTTCCATATTCTATCAGATAATTTCAGAATTAAAGTATGACAAAATTTTTTGAACCGACAATTAGCATCTATGAAAGACAACTATTTGATAGAAGTACATAACAACAGATGTTTTTGTCGTCACTGATTGCCATTTGCTAATTTTGTTCTAGAAAGCACTGCTTAATACTAACAAAAAAACCTCATAAAAGCAAATTCAAAACGACAGTTCTACTCTATGCTTTGTGCATTTCGTAAACATTGAATTATGTCTTGTATGAAGTTAGCTCTAGTCAGAAATAATTCCTGCTTAGACCGCATTTTAGTGAGGCAGTTGGAGGGCGCGCGTGTAGTTTCTAGTTACAGTTTATGCCGCGTTTGTAGTATGCCGTTTGATGTGTCGCTCGCGTAGTTTCGGTTGCTCAGTTTTTTCGCGCTTATTTTTGAAAGTGTGTATTTATTTTTAGCAATAATTTTAAAAATTATAATATAATTTACATGCTTATATTTTACAAAAACGGCAGGGTAGGCAGTGCTTATGTGCCTATATGGAGTGCACGCCCCTGCTTACAATGACATATTATTCTAAAGACTTTAAAAATGTTATTTATGTTTTCAAAAATTTATTTTATCTATATTTCTGTAAAAAATTTAATTTAATTTTATATAATTGTAAAAATGTAACTATTAAATCACTATAATAAGATCTTTAACGTAAAGAACCCGTTAGACAAACTGCTAAAAAGTAGTTTATCGGGACTTTTTGTCTTTTATTTGTAAAGTGCATAAAATAATAAATAAAAAAATAAAAAAAAGCAATCAAAAATTTTATTTTAAAAAAATTACGTTTTATTTCTAATAATACGATAGATTTTGACAAACCACCTCTTTTCCTTTGCTTGTCATTAAGTTTCTTGATGAAATTTTGCGCACTCGTATTCAAAATAAACGGCAAATTATTTCTGTCTACGTCTACATCTGATTTCAAAAAACTTTGCATAAAACCTGAGCTACGCCGGAGACTTCAGATAGTTGCAATCATTGATAATTAGGCTCCCCACACGCACACTTCGGCGCGACCGAGTCCCGCGCCACTTCAGGCCGCCGCGCAGAAAAGTACAGACCGATAGGTTTACAGCGCAGTTCACCGTGAGACTTTTCTGCGCGGCGGCCTGAAGTGGCGCGGGACTCGGTCGCTCCGAAGTGTGCGTGTGGGGGGCACTAATGGCAAAATGAACTTACAAGCAAATTGCACTGATGTGTTTTACCTAAGGTAATTCATAAAAAAATATTAAAACATAACAATATTGTATGTGTGCAATGCAAGTATTATTTTTATAAATTGTTCAGGAATTTTCGTAAATAAGAACAGCTAGAACTAACCCATAAATTTTTTAATTTTGTATGCTAGCCACACCAGTTGTTACCCTTTTTCAGTGTTGCCATTTGCATGGTTTTTACCATGTTTTCGTGTTTTTTGGGGCCATTTCTACATCCATATTTTTTGTAATGACATGGTCTTTTCCTGGTCACCAAAAATATGTAAATAAATTTTTTTATTGACAAGGGAAAACTTGAAATAAACATACAGCTTCAAACGCAGACGACGCTAAACATATCAGTGGTGATATTAAGCTATTCCACTGATATGAAAAGTTATCAAAACCAAAACATTATCTTTGGACGTCAAAATCTATCATAAACCGGGTATTCATGGTTTTTGGGTATTTTATACTTTCACGGTTTTTTGAAAAAAAACATAATTTTTTTGGAAAAGAAATGTTTCTTTTACCGGTCAAAAAAGTACGTACTTTTGATTGGGGTACGTTTTTTTTAGCTTGGATCGCATGGGGAAATCCTGAAATCAGGAATGTAGTTCTTGAACTTAGAGCACGGGTTCATATCAAATCTAATGTTGCCAAAAAGTAATATTAATACATTAATAAAAATAAATTAATATACATATCATGCAGATAACTAATTAGGTACCTACACTCAGAGGCGTAGCCAGGTTTTGATTTAGAGTGGGGCAAAAAAAATCTAGAGTAGGTATTAAAAAAAGTTATCTTCTTGAACATATTAATACTTTAGGCTCTATGAGTACAAAGAAAACGAATGGAAGAAGGAAAAACCATCCTATGAAGTGCTGTAAATTTGAAAACGCTACTCGATCGTCAATCCCAGAGGTCATGCATCGGCCAACCAGCTTGCCCATCGTGCCTACGCCCATGCCTACTACTACTTTTATAAATAACTTTATTCAGGTTGATGAGATTAGGGAGACAAAAATCCCCACAAAGTAGTTAGTGATTTGTAGTAGTGAGGGGTTCATTGGCAAATACAATACGAACGAACAGCTTGCGACTACGAACGAACGGCAGATAGTAGTATACAGTAGATAGTATCTATCTACGGTAAAATATAGATTTTTTAATATTGGATTTGTGAAGATTTTTTTTCTCCCTCATCTCATCGACCTGAATAAAGTATAATCTAATAAGTAGGTAAAACAAATTAATCTCGATAACAGCAAAAAAAACTTATTTTAAAGTAAAAACTCTTTTTTAAAAAATTTTTTTCATTTGTACGTTTTTTTTTCCAAAAAATTATTTTTTCCTATTATTCAAAGGAAAATAATAAAATGACTGATAATAGAGCATTTCAGCTTCTTTATTTATTTAGGTATCCCGTGAGTTTATCTTGTATATCTTCTTAATGAAAAGCTTACGAAATATATGGTTTTTTACCCTTGAAATATGTTTTTCTTACTCCCTGACACATGGTTTTTCATTTTTGGAACATGGCAACACTGCTCTTTTTCTATGGACAGTTTGACATTTCATTCGCAGTAGAAGTGTGCCGATTCACTCATTTTACGGAATCAGTTCCGGACCGATATTCAACTGTGTGCACTCCATTCACTGGACTCGTTCCTTTGATTCCGCCCGTCTCGCCGAATCAAATTCATTGCGGCGCGCGGCGCTCCGCCGGAGTCCTTGAATCGGCCAGAACCAAACCGAGAGTTGATTCCACCGGACTCACGGAATCAAACGCATTGTAGCGCTCCGCCGGAGTCGTTGAATCGGCCGGAACGAAACTCTGTTTGACTCCGGCTGATTCAATGCCGAAATTTGATTCCGCCGGACTCACCTGAATCAAACTGATTGTATCGTTCCGCCGGATTCATTGAATCAGCCTGAGCCAAATTCAGTTTGACTCCAGCTGATTCAATGCCGAAAGTTGATTCTGCTGGATTCCCTTACCCGGCGGAATCGTAGAAGGTCACGGAGTTAGGGATCAATTATTCAACCCACTGGGGTTAATTGGGGAGTTAAAAAAATAAGGTTATTGCTTTTCAAGATTTGATATTTTTTATTATTATTTAAATGGCACTCACCATCTGGTGTTCTCAACAAAAGTGGGGGTTAATTTACTGGTAAATGTTGGAAGTAAAATATTAACTAACTAACCATCACGCCTTTTCCCGGCAGGGGTAGGCAGAGAGGACGGACCGCCAAACAACTCGGTCTTGGCGCACACTCTTTGCCTCACTCACATTCATACATCGTCTCATACATTCTCTTCTTTTATACTGACTTTTGACATGGCCCGACTCGAGTATCTGATTCACTTGATCGTGCCATATCTTCCTCGGGCGTCTTTGACTTCTTCTACCATTCACATTTGTGTCGTATATTCTTCTTACACTACTTTCCTCGTTCATTCGCTCTACATGCCCAAACCATCTGAGGGTCCCTTTCTTAATCTTACTCATTATGCTAACATCAGACTTACATTCTTTGTGGATATCCACATTTCTCACACGATCATACATTGTTTTACCACACATACGCCTCAGGGATCTCATTTCAACAGCATTCAGTTTACTTTCATCCTTCCTCTGCCAGTTCTATTTCTCATTGCCGTACATCAGGGTAGGTACCAGGACTCCATTGTGGACTGCTAGCTCCGCTTCTTTTGACAGTTTTTTATTAGCGCCAACAAATGTGTTTATGTGTCTGAGTCGAGCCCATGGTCGAGCCGTAGCCGCCAGCCGGGCGTCTGTGTTATTGTTTATTGTGAGATTATTATTTCAGAAGTCTTATCTTTTTATAGCTAATAATAATCTGTTTGGGATGAGTGATATCATATGTCGGCTTTATGAGAACCATGTAAGATAATATTTACGTTATATTTGAAATTTACGAACAATGAAGTCCTTGTACCATGTGTTAAAAAAATGATCCTCATAAAACAAGTAATTATCGCCGGCGCGAACTTGCCGGAAAGTAAATTTGCTCCGTGCAACAAAAGGTAAAAAGCAATGCTCCTTACTATCTTTTAACAACGAGATAATGCTAGGCCTATTTCTTTTTGAAAAATGTTTTCGTGACCGGTTAGAGCGGTACACTGTGCCCCGGCCCGCGCCGCGCGCCTCTTCCCTTGAGTTCCCTTTCCTGTACTCTCACTCTCTCTCTCGTTCCCGAGTGAGAGAGTAAGACCACCCCGCTAGAGAAAATTCACATCGCCCGGCCCGCGCCGCGTACCTCCTCCCGGTGTTTCCTCTCATTCTGTCACTCGTTCCCGAGTGCGAGTGACTCCGGAATCGATTGATTACATTTTGCGAACTCGGAACGAATCAAACGCATTCGGACTCAGAGTCATTGGATTCGTTCCGGCCGGAACGACACACTTCTAATTCGCAGAAAAAAACAATCGCATTTATTTGATCGCATGGTTCGTAGTTGCTGAGCGGTGTTTCTTTATTTTGAATAGTTTTGCGTGTTTTACTTTGTTCTTATGAGGATGAAATCACGGTAAATGAAGTAAACTACGTGTTAAACCCAAATAACCTAAAGGTGATACAAATAAATCGTTTTGCCGGGCCCGGGAGGAGCTTATGTAAACAAACAAAGCTGCAATCAGATCTTGTTATTACCTACTCAAATGGTTACATTATTTTAATTTTCTGTGCTTGGATATTTGTTAAGAGTGTAAATGATAATGCCTCCGTTTGAGGATCAAGAGGGGGATGGGACAAGTGGGGAATTCGAATGGACAGCCGATAATGAATGTCAACTTTTCATGGCGATGGCAGACACCAAACCAGCTGGTAAGATCATTACTTATGTTCAATGACAGGTATTGTGTCATAATAAATACAAACATATATCATAAGCTTCAAAACAATCCTTCTAAATGCTTTAAAGTGAACTATTCATAAAACCAAAGGCTTATCCTAAATAAATAAACACAGGATCGTGTTTAGGCAGCACTGTCATAGGCCGGTAAGGAATCGACTTTAACCAAGTGCTTTAAGACTATGCGCAGGAAAGGTCTCACAATGAACTGCGCTACAATCCATTACCTTACTTGTAACGAACCTTACTTTTCTGTGCAGGAGCTTACAACACTCAGTTTATGTTCATTCCTTACCGGCCCGAAGCTGGTTTTTATGATATTGTTGTGGTAATTATTTCCCCAACAGATTATGGAAATTACGGTAATCTTTCGATCGAACTGGACACGCTTAATACGAATATTTTTTAGAAAACACCTTAAGATTCACCTTAATTACTATAAAATACAACTTTTTGCATTCAAGGCGATGGCAAATGATGCATTCAAGATTTAAATTGTGTAAAATGAAAATTTACTTTTGCATACAAGACCGTTCCAATTTGCGGCCATTTATAATAATTTCTGTCACAATTTTCGGCGTCCTATCATCTGGTAATAAGGTCCAGGATATTTATACCTTTCCGTTGCTTCCATGTTCAGATTTCTTATTATTTCCATATATTTCCAGGTATAAACAAGCACTTCCACATGCTGGAGATAGTGGAGAAGTTCTCCGTGATGCAGGGACGGGATGTTCCTCCCACTGTTATCTGGCGACGCCTGGACACGCTCTACGACATGCAAATGTGTGATGAAATAGAAGGAATCCCATTTCCCAATGAGATGAGAGAGTTTGCACTGCCTGATTCAGAGTTTGGCGAGCTGATGAAAGCCAAGAAGACACCGCCCGTTGTTGAAGAAGTAGAAGGTAAGGGTTCAGTTCTTGGAGAATTACCGTCCATTACTAACAGTGCAATATAGTTTTTGCAAATTCAAAGAATGCATATAAACCAGGTGGAATTGGAGGTTATCCATCACTTACCCGCCATGGTATAAGTAACAGATGGTTCCTCCTTCAAGGCTCTCGCAAGGACTCTAATTTTTTTGAAAGTACGAAGCTACATTTACATTTACAAATTTACGAAGCTACACGAATTTAGACCTCCAGTGTCCCTGCATATGTTGTTAGTAAGCAGTATGCAAGTGCTTAGTGGGAAATACAACCTGGCGGCAGTTTCAAAGGGAAGATCTTCAGTCGGCTGCCCCAGGCAAAGTTGTGGAAAGTAGCTCTGTAGGTTGGGCTCGAAATGGATCGACGTCACTGAAGTAGGACAGGACAGGGACACTTGGAGTCTCTGCGTTGAAGCAATCAGTCCCTGTTCTGAATAGTACAAGTGAAAGAGATCCTCCCTTCGAACAATC
Source organism: Limnephilus lunatus (assembly GCA_917563855.2). NCBI lineage: Eukaryota > Metazoa > Arthropoda > Insecta > Trichoptera > Limnephilidae > Limnephilus > Limnephilus lunatus. The sequence goes on from OU830603.1 coordinate 56,026,244, forward strand.
TTCAGATTTGCTTACAACTTGCATGGGACGACCCACTGGACGTATTCTCTTTATTCTAAAATCTTTATACGATCATGATTTATAATACACATAAGAAAATAACGTTATGTATTTAAGTTTTTTTTAATATCAGGGTAGCTATTAATTTTTTTTTTTTTTTTTGATTTTTCGAACAAAACTTCTTCGGAAAGGTTTTGACTTTGTGATGGCATTATTTATTTTAATAAAAAGACAAATAACTTTGTTTACATCACTTTTATTGGTACACAATCAACATGTTTCGTAAACAATGTTTACTTCATCAGGATCAAACGTAACTTAAAAATTAAATATAGATGACACATGGAAGGAAAGGGTAGGAGGGAGGGGGAGGGGTAAGAGTGGGGAAAGTTTATCAATTAGGGATTTCAAAGCCATTAGCAGGGAAAGACCGGTTAAGTGGGAAGAGGTTCAAGAGAGGGTTTATAAAAATTTGCTGCTTATTAATTATGTCTGCTTTATTATTTACATTTTTTCTAATTTCTAAAATCTCTAAATTATTTATCTGTGATGCCTTATAGCCTGTATGTAATATTTTAAGTCCATGGTTTTTGTCAAAATTATGATTATTTTTTTATTAAATGATCTGCGAATTCAGACTCGCTGTTGCCATTTAATGCCCTGAGATGTTCTTTAACCCTTACTTCAAAGTTTCTATTTGTTCTACCTATATAAAAGCTATTACAATCTTTACAATCGAGTTTATAAACGCCCGATTTTTTTGTTTTGATGTCGCTGTCTTTGTTATTGAGGATGAATTTATTGTTATTTGTGTAAAATGCAGGTTGTACTGGGAATATTTTTGCTAATTATTTTTGACATATCGTTATTAACAAATAGAATTCTACGCCTTTGATTATTATTATGTTTAGAAAAAGGGTAGATATATAGTTTTGAGAATTTCTGTTTATTCTTTTTATTAAGTATTTGATCTATTAGTTTAGTAGAATAACCATTATTAACTGCTATTTGCTTAATGAGATTTAATTCTAAAGTAAAATTAGGAACAGACAAAGGAATCGTAACTAATCTATTAACCATAGAGTGAAAGGCCGAGAGTTTCTGAGTGAAAGGATGATTAGATGAATTATGTATAACAGTATCGGTGTACGTATCTTTACGGAAAATATTGAAATCTATTTTATTACCTATTAGTGTTAAATTTAAATCTAAGAAATTTAAGCTCTTCTCTTTACCTATTTCTAGTGTGAATTTCTAGCTATTAGTACTGGGCGTTGACGATAATTCCATCCAACGCCAACGTCGTTATCGTTGGCGATTTTCAACTGTTGAAAATAACGTCAACATTGACGCAACTATAGAATAGACGCGTGACAAGCCAATACAATCATCAAACTAAACGTACAGGAGATCGACACGATACTAAGTCAAAAAAACAAACAAAAAATAGATCAAAATCGTATTAGGGAATCCCTTTTAACGGGTGGTTCCCCGGATCATTGATGTATTATTATTATCTCTATGCCCCACACGTAATAATAATCCTATAATAACGTTGAAAGTTGAAACTGTTGGAAGACGTTGGTTTCGGTGTTGAAAACATTACCCTGTTGAAATCAACGCAGTCAACGATTCAACTGCCTAATAAATAAAAAGGGTTAAGAGTTTGCACTTCGTGAACAACATTACTCGATATTTCAAATGGTCTTTTGGTAATATACGTACCTACTTCACGTTTTTTTTTTTCCCATCCAATACGGCCGATATGCAGCGCTAGAGGACAATCAAATTTATCAACAACAAGCAAAAAATAACCTTATTATATTTTTATTACCTCATTATGTATTAGGCAGTTGAATCGTTGACTGCGTTGAATAATATTCATATGTAGGTATTATATTTCAACTATTGGCGCTTATTATCATCAACAGCGTTGGACGTTAAACCAATATAACTATTGAGAATATATCAAGAATAACCTAAAAAAATGGTCTAATAATAGGGACAAGCCGCGCCTTACAAAACCTGTCATCAACAATATGGCAGTAAAATCCTATTTTGCAGCTAACAAATTCACCATCAATTCAACCAAACCAGAAGAGAGTTATAAAGATTTTAACGATTATGTCAAAAGTGCAATAGAAGCAGGTAAAACTACACCTAAAGTGAAAATAGGAAATCAACAACACCTAAATACACCGTGGTTCGACTCTAAACTGAATTCGCTAATCAAGGAAAGAAACCAGCTTCACAAGCAATGGAAACAAGACCCAGGTAATATGACTCTTGCAGTACATAAAAATAAACTGAGAAATTTAATTACTAATTATAGGAGAAGTTTGAAACACAAATATTATGTCAATAGCTTTCAAAAAAACCTGAATAACCCCAGAAAAACTTGGAAAACCATTAATTCAATTCTGTCTAACCGTGCACATAAACCCTCCAACACCATCGAATCTCTCATCATAAATAATTGTGAGGTTAGGGAACCCGGTCAAGTAGCTTCAGCATTTAATGAGTTCTTCTTATCGGTTGGAGAAAAATTGGCAGCTGCCATTCCATCATTCCCGGATGACTGTAATACTATTTATGTAGAACCAAAGGCACGTCAATCATTATATATGGCTAGGACAAATAAGGGTGAGGTATTAAGGATCATCTCGAAACTTAGGTCGAATGCAGCGGCAGGTATCGATGGAGTAACCCCGTGCATCCTTAAAACCTGTAAAGAAGAACTAGCTGGGCACCTAGTGCAACTTATCAATTCCTCTATAGGCTCGGGAGTATTTCCAGATCAATTAAAGCTAACAAAAATTATACCAATTTATAAAGAAGACTGCAAAAAATGTATTTCTAACTATCGCCCAATATCGGTTTTATCAGTATTTTCAAAGGTGTTCGAGACTATTATAAAGGATAGACTTCTAAAATATATCTCTAACAACAATATCCTAACACCACAACAATATGGCTTTCGAAAAAACTCCAGTACCCAATGTGCCACCTTCGATTTCATCTCGAACATTCAGCAGTACATAGACCAGGGCGAATACGTAGCAGCTATTTTTATAGACCTAAAAAAAGCCTTTGATACAGTAGATCATGAAATACTCCTACAGAAAATGGAACATTTGGGTATAGTTGGAAAATCTTTAAAGCTTCTCCGAAGTTACCTATCTGATAGATTTTGCCTTGTCGACATCGAAGGGAACCTAAGCGACTTTGGAAAAATCACATGTGGAGTGCCACAAGGCTCGATTCTGGGACCCCTACTTTTCTTACTATACATCAATGATATAACTAAATGCGGCATCTCGGGAAAACTACAACTTTACGCTGATGATACCGTGATTTACTATCGTTGCAAAAATCTGGGGGAACTTGAATCTCTAATGAATAAAGATCTCGCAAAGCTAGCTAAATGGCTGCGAATAAATAAATTAAGCCTCAATGTCAAAAAAACCCACTACCTCACTTTCGGGAAAAAAGATTATATGAGCATGAATATTACTCTTGGAAATGAAAAGCTCCAAAATGTACAAGTAACGAAATATTTGGGGTTATTCATAGATTCTAACCTGTCGTGGAACTCTCATGTTGAATATGTAAAATCCAAAATTTCCCCGATTACTGGTGTACTCTATCGACTTCAAGATGTGCTCCCCATAGCTTTACTGCGTGCCACATATTATGCTCTGATCCACTCTCACCTAAGTTATCTGGTTAGTATCTGGGGCACCATTACTAAGAAACAAATATCCGAAATACAAGTAATCCAAAATAGAGCCATAAGAAATATATACCATTTACCATGGGATACACATGTCAAAGATATATACTCACTGACACAAATACTTCCCTTTACCATTCTGCCAAAATATAGCATCACCACTGCCATCCTACAAATAATTCAACACTCCTCACACACCAACACTAAACCAGCCTTTAATTCCGATATACACCAGCACAAAACACGATCCCAAAATCAAATACACTTAGCATCATCTACCCACACAACTAAATTTGGTATTAAATCATTACAATATATTGCAAATATACAATACAATGCATTACCTAATGAAATAAAGCAACCAGTAGATAACAAAAAAAAATTAGTTAAAACGCTTAAAGAACATTTCCTGAAAATGTTTTTAAACCAGTGAATATTTGCTCGCCTTCATACGTTTTTTTTTTTTTTTTTTTTATATGTTTTATGTGTATGGATGTCCTCAGTTTTTCTAAAATCTCTATTCTTGACAATGCATTTTTTTTCCCCTTTTTATGTTGTATTTTTTAAACATGTAATATTTGTGTAAAATGTACTCTTATGTGTTTGTCCTTCCCGTAATGAGTTTTTTCTCAACTCATTGGGAATAATGTGTTACTCACCATGTTTTTGTAATACATTATAATTAAATAAAAAAAAAAAAATAAAAAAATTGTTTCCAACGGCTAGTTATATTTTGATACAGTACTAGTAGCTATACTGAAACAAAATCTGTATGTTATTGTATGCAATTTTACAAACATGAAATTAGATGACCAGGAATGTGCCACTAGGAGTGATGCTTGTACGTAAACCTTTTATATACCCGGCATTGATAAAACTCATCAGTTATAATGACAACTTAATTATTACGGGGATTGTTTTAAAAATTATAAAATAGTGTAATCTAACACACTATATAAAGAGGTAATATTTGTTTGTTTGTTTGTTTGTTTGTTTGTGTGTTTGTTTGCATCGAATAGGCTCCGAAACTACTGAACCGATTTGAAAAATTCTTTCGCTGTTGGGAAGCTACACTATCCCTGGGTGACATAGGCTATATTATATTAAAAAAAAAATAGGCATCCTTACTAAAACTTCAATAATGTAACCCAGGGTGTAAAAAAATTACCTAAAATATTCTTTAAATCGCGTGCGCTGCGAAAACTATTGATGATAGAATAAAATAATGTACTACGACTTTATAGAACACATCATTATTTACAAAAAAGGTTGCTACAGCATATGTCTAACTATTATGGTTATGCCACAATAAGTATTCTTTTATTTTAAAATTTTAATTAATATGTCGCCGCTTGAAAAGGCTCTTTATTTGTATCTTGGTTTTAATCCTTATCAAAATAAATAACTTCATATTCAAGACAGCTTCAATACCTTTATTTGACTTTTTGAATTTTTCAATTCGGATATTTAATTAGAAAGATATCACGAGTTTAAAAATGTTAGTATTAGAAAAAAGTTTCGGCTACGGGCCGCGCGGGAGAGGAGTCAAGAAATGCAGTGCCAGGGGGGTTGGCGGGACGGGGGAGCGGGAGAGCGGTGGCGGGGAAGGTGGAAGTGGAACGCTGGAGGGGAACGTACGGGAAAGGACATGTAAGGAGCAGGCGCGGCTAGTGCCTTAGTGCACTCGTGCAACGAACCGCCAACAAAATTGAACAACAATTTACAGCTCATCGTAATCTTACTTAATGTTTTCAATTATAAAATTAAGCAAAATTTTTAAAAAATCTTAAAAATTTGCAATTAATAACATACTAAATGTTACTAAAACGAGACTAACGATGAAATATTGTAGATAAATACAGCAAAAATATTGCACCCGCTCGCCGTTTACATTGGCCTGGAACGAGAAACCGAGGTACATACCAAACCGCGCGCTTTAGCTATGCGCCTTGTTTGGCTAATAATATTTCATATGCCACCCATACGAAACATCTCTGGACCGTGGTTTTGACAAAACGTATCAAGAAAAATACCGCTGACCGTACGCCGCACGGTCAGCGGAGATATCCGAACGAAGAATCGAAGAATTCCGAACGAAGGGCTCGAGCGATGTAGGGTTTGGACAAGTTGAAGTAAAAATCATAACATTTCTCTTGTAAAATGCAACCTCGGGTCAACGGGTCAGCTATGCGTGCGATATTATCTTGTGATAAACTCCTGCGGATTTACATACTTGGCATTGACTTTATTATTTGCTTTTTTTGCATAAAGTAACCTTTTATTTGTGTGCGTTTTTTTAATTATTGCTAACTTCACACCGACGCTTAGTGGGTCAGTAAACACCCGCCACCGTTTGCAATGTTTGCATCCTACGCTGCAAATTAAAACATTATTGTGATATTAATTCATATCCGAAAGTTGAGTCTTTTAAAATAAATACCTTCTCTTCTTTGCTACTAATCCTCTAATACTATCTAATAGTAAAATTGTAATGCCCATGAGATGATTTCACACAAAAACATCGCTCTATAAAATATCCCTTTATTATCATTACATATTATTATCATTAATGTTGAATTATTCTGGAATCAATATTTTTAGGTACAGTTGAATTTTTTTACCCTTTTTAAAATGAGTGATGCAATAATAAATGTGGACTTTATCAAAAAAAACCGCATGAACTCGGCAAAGGGATCGAAGAATTGATCTTCTCTATAAATAAGTAAGATACGTGCATTTATATAAATTACATACATTTAGTATATCTCTATGCATACATTACGTTTTTTACGAAATCGGTGAACCACCAAAAATTTAAGGCACCGGCCGCGCCTGGTAAGGAGTAACATTTTATTTATTTGAATATGGCATGTATTATAAAAGAAAGTCCAAAAAACGTTCAGCTCGCAAAAACTCAGAAACGAGTCCCGGTTCGATCAAGGGAGTTATATGGTGTGGTAGATCTCTATCCCCCCTAGGGAATAAGGGTATCCGTTTTTACCCAAAGGCCGTGCTTTTAAAGATATAAGGGCTGAAAATTTCTAGAACAGTCTTCCGGAAAGTTCTAGAAGGTTCCATAGAGCTGTAGAAAGTTGTGGAAGGAGTGGAATGATCAGGAATAGGAAATCGGGAACATCATTGTGCAACATTCCAGAACACTATCTTATTGTCCTGAGCGAAGCCGGGTAACCCAGCTAGTTTAAAATAAAACAATAACTTTGTAAACACCACTTTTATTTTTGTATACTTTTGAAACCCGGTCGGCATAAAGTATAAAAAAATAAAGTTTTATTTTAAATTACGTTACATCACAGAGTATCTGCTTCATATGAACAAAGTGGTTTGCCAGATTTGAATATTTCGGCTATATTAATCTAAACAGTACAAATATTTTGTGGGATTTCTACTGCACAAATAACATATTACGCAAATCTTTAATTGGCTTTTTATTCAGTTATACGTTACGTCGTATGGCTTCATTTTCTGATTTGAAGCATTATTTTTCAGTAGCCTATTTGGTTTTTATTAGGTCACTGGTTAATAATAATTTCTCTATCGAAGGTTTGTAGAAAATGCGTTTAACAAGGTTAGCTCATTGAGGAGGTAGAGCGGTGATTGGCTGAAAATTCGTGACGTAGTTTGAAGTTCATGTTTCACTGGGAGATTTGAATTAACTGCAATACAAGTGGTAGTGTTTTACTTCAAGCTATGTCACGCATTCCAAATTTCGAGAGCAGTACGATGATTTTTTTTTTTAAAAGGCCATATGAGCTAATCTTGTTAGGCATTTTCTACAAACCTTGCATACATTGAATTTTCCAAAATTTTAACCTCTAGTTTCTCCTAGCCTGCAATCTCATTTTGCATTACGGTGAGATATACATGAAGTGACAATATTTTTTATAATTTAGTTTAAAGTGATAATTACTGCTTACATAATAAAAAACCAATGGACTCTTTATTTATGTTCGCTTTCTAAATTTTTATTTGAATAATATGTAAGTATTATGTTATCAATGTTGTGTTTGTCTTTAATTAGTGATAGCATCAACCATGTTCAGTGTAATTGTATCGTGAAAGCTTTGATGTAAATCACTGTTGACAAACCTAATAAAAAAATAAAAAAAAAAAAAATAAAAAAAATAATGTCGATTTGTTATACTAAAATCTGAAAGAGTCTTTCATCTGCTTAACGACTCGAACCCATAAGCTTGTTTACACGTTAATTACGAAATGGAAAAGGACATGGAAAGGGATTTGGCTCATCTAGCCGAGTGGCTGAGAATTAATAAACTTAGCCTTAATATTAAAAAGACTCACTATGTGCTATTCGGGAATAGGAGAGGACAACGCCTAAACATTTCCCTGGGAATAAACAAACTGGAACGAACAGATGTCGCGAAGTATCTAGGACTTTTAATTGACTCACGGCTTACATGGAAAAACCATTTTGACCATGTTAAATCAAAGATTGCTCCAGTGACCGGTGTAATGTACAGACTACGTAGATTGCTTCCCACAGCCATACTGCGATCTTTGTACTATGCTATGATTCACTCCCACTTGGCATACCTTTCGAGTATCTGGGGTTTTGCTACCAAAAAAATGATATCAGAGGTGCAAATAATCCAAAATAGAGCCCTACGTAACATTTTTGGCTTGCCTTGGGATACACCTGTTAAAGATATTTACCGTCACGCACTTGTATTGCCATTTAAGATTGTTCCTAGCTTTGAGATAACAAACACCATTTTAAATATTATTCAGTGCAACACCCACACAAATATAAAACTGAACTATAACAACGACGTTCACCAATATAATACACGACAACACAACAAACTACACATATCAAAAATACACTCAACAAAGTTCGGACTGAAATCATTAGAATACATTGCCTACACTAACTATAACAAACTGCCTGAAAATTTGAGACAGGTATATGCCTCTAACAAATCTCGAAATGATATATTGAAAACATATTTTTTCAAATGTTATTTGGAAAACGAGTCATAAGTAGGTACAAACTCTGTTCTGATAGCCCTAATTATCTTCAAATACTAAACTTATAGTATGATGGGCGCGGTTTATACCTTACTTAAATCTCGTCATGTATTTGTATGTAAACATCTTGTATTAGGTCTGTATATTTTTGAGCCCGTACCTTATATTGTATTTTCCTGATTTTGTTTTATCTATGCATTTCTTAGTCCATCTCATTAGTCCATCATGGAGGAAACTTTATTTTAACTTTTTGAAACCCAAAGTACATAAATCAAATGAGTCAATGAGTTATAAAAATCCATAAAATGTTATAAGACATGTTTCTGTGAAATATTTGTAATGTGATTCTTCATATGTTTGTATCTGTATGTTGCTTCTGTGAAATGTTTTGTAAATTTTTTATTCATAAATTGTGTCTACATATTGGGTTGAGTTGGGTTTAACTTCTCAAAAGTACCAATTGGCGATCCCTTAATGAGTTTTGATAACTCATGGGAGTGCAACTTCGTTGTATGTTTTTAATAAAAAAAAAAAAAAAAAAAAAAAAAAAAATTTCTACGATAACTTCTACGTTGCCAGACATACGTGTGACGTAAGAGGCTTAATGTGAAAATATTTTCCGCACAATCTGCATTTTGATTGAGTTCGCTTAAGAGAAATACATTGCAAAATATGAAGACTCAAGGGGTTAACTTAAAAACGACTGCTTTTTTGATTTTATATGACACAGTTAAAACCCTCAAATGGTAAATAATGAAACACATATGCAGCTTCTGGCATTTCTAGATCATCATAACTACAATAAAACACAATTAGAACACAAGTACATTAATTTGTAAAATTGCAACTGTTTATTGATGTGAAGGACCTATGGTTATAATTTTTAAATTTACTTTCCAGAAAGAGCGCCCAGTCCTCCCAGATCTGTGAGTTCCACTCCCCGCTCCATGTCCAGAGGAGTTGATTTATTATTGAACACTACTCCTAAAGGTATTTATGACGCGTATTTCAAAGTGTGTAGCTTGATGCGATTTTTATAATAAACAGTACTAAAGATCTACAGTATATTGTGGCGTATCAATCTGAACATGGATAATTAATTGTACGCAAGAATTGGAAGATGTGGGCTTGGGTGCGAAAATGAGAAATCTTTAAATAAGAAAATAATTTCCCTTGGGGCCGATGTCATCTTTCAGGATGCTGTGTGTAGGGTTTTTGAGGGAAAGGAAGGAGAGGAAGTTCTGGGAAAACGGTAAAAGGGGTGGTTGGAATCTAATTTCAATTGAAATACTTCACACAAGATTCAAGTTCAAAATTGGAAATTGGTTAAATAGATAATGAGTGCATGTCTTTGCAAACTTTGACATCTCATATTTCAGAACAAGGTGAAGTGAAGTTATAACCCTATCCAAATGAAGTGACGACATGTTAGTAAACTTGTAGATTTTAGATTTTAGTAGAAAGAAACTACGATCGTAGCAAAACATGGTCAGCATTAAATATATAAAAATTAAAAGTGTTGTTTACTAAGTTATTGTTTTATTTTAAATTCACTTTCAGTTGCAAAAAAGGAGCCAACAGATAAACCCGTCAAAGAAAGGAAAGAGAGTGAGTCATCTGTGAGTTCCACCAGGCCGCAGACCCCCATAGTTGACACTCCCACCTCAAGCAAAACATCAGAAAAAGAAATTGGTAAATATTATTATGTATTAACCCATGTAATGCCAGCGAATCTACAGCAGATTTGTATGAACTCACCGCTCTTCCCTCGATTTTATGGTATTTTGAACCTTAAAAAATGCTCCTTTTTTTGAGTGAAACTTCTTTAGCGCCGTTAGTGACTTGAAATTCGGGTAAAACGGAGATGCGTCACAACTCAGTTCTACACAAATAGTCGGTTGTAATTTCGCACCTTGGCGCGTGCCTTGCTTAGCGTAGTGAACAAGGTGCCTGACAAGTCTCAGCGGCCAGAGAGGCAGACATCAAGCGAACGGGGGTTCGAATCCTACGAAATCCAAAAAAAAAACATTTTTATTTTGTGAAATCAATATCCAATCTTCAAACCACGTTAAAAAAACAAGCAAAATAAAAGAAAGCGACGTCTAGCGACTTTCTAGTTTCACATATATTGCATGTGAATAACACACTGTGGTTTTTTTTATGTGAATAGCTCACAAGTGTCTCAGCTGCTCCCGTCTGGAGCCAGTGAGACTATGGCATCCCCAATTGGGGTATGTTGTGAGGGTGAAGGTAAGTGGGGAGGGGAAGGAGATGGGGAAGAGAAAGGTAGGAAAGTATCTGGCTATTCAGATCTGGTCACCAAACACGGCTAAAGCCATTTAAAACAATTTTTCAATTCTGAATGGTGGCCTTACTCCAGGGCGATACTGAGATTATCTTCCACTCTGAAATGTGCCGCAAATAAACTATATATTATTTTTAAATGAATTAATTGTGAAATAACACAAATTATTCAAATAGAATTTATTTGCCTATGCTGGGATTCGATCCCGCGACCTTCGGATTGCGAGTCAAGAGCCTTACCACTAGACCACGCCGGCCGTCAAATAGGTACTATAAATATACATTTGTCTAATAAAATGTGTGTTTGTTTTTTTTTTTTTTTCATTACCAATAATTTCAGTTAGAAAAAATGTAAGGTGAGCCATTTTAAAAACAGTTTTTAGTTTTCGGAGACACTTAGAAATATTCCATTTATTTGGATTTTAGCGGAAATATTCTGACAGAATGTGCCCAGGCTTGAGGGGTTAATATTATTCTAGCTTGTTGTTTCTAGTTCAAGCACATAAATAAAATTGCATTTTGCAGACACAGAATAGGTAGGAGTGTGCTTCTGCGGAAGTAAGGTAAGGTTGTTGATAGATTTTTCTGTTTTCAGTAAAATCGGACCCCCGCAGAGACTCTAAGGACTCCAACGCCAGCAGCAAGGAGGGGGGCTCTGTGAAGGGGGGGACCACTTCAGGCAGTAGCGGCAACAAGACCCCCAGTAAGGAGTACAAGGGGAACAAGGCTTTGAGAGCCAGCATTGCAGGTCTGTTTTGTTCTTGTTTTACATCTCTTTTTTTTAATTGTGTTTTTTATTTAGATATAAAATTTGACATCTTATATCTAATGTTTCCTTTTCTATGACTACTACAATATTATTTACTACCTACTGACTAAAATTTGGACTTTACAACATTAACCTCTCAGAAATAGACGTTTTGTTTATTACGTGTCCCTTAGAAAACTGTCAAAACGTGATAATATTTGTGTTGTTAACGATTTTTACTAAAAGCTTCATAATTACGTTTTGGGAAACGTAGCCTCATTCTAAGAACTGTTTTGGAAAGGTTATGAAATAAACTTTAAAATTATATTATTACAAATAAATAATAACATTTGTAAATATTAAAATTTAGAATGCAAACATAAAAAAATTGTAAAAATGACCCACATGATGTTTTATGTGAAAACGGTACTAAAAACACAGATTATGTAAAAAAAAACATTTATTCTATCGTATAAATGTATAATAAACAATTTTGTCACCTCACTTTTTTAACATTTCATACAAAAATATTTTGATAAAAAACTAACAATGTCTTGCACAAATGACAATCAAATAAGATGGAGGTTCCATTCGGCTCAGATAATTAATCTCTACGTTCCATAGATATTTTTGAATACAGACGCGTAGTGTTGTTCATTATCGATATTCCGTTTTTTATTTCATGGTAATCCGTATACTAGTGATGGAAATAAATCAATTTTTGTAAAATCTCGCGCGTTTACGTCAAAAGACGCTCTAATGTCTTGACCGCTATTATTATATTCGCGTCTTTTGACGCTCTAATGTTCCGAGTGGTTAAGACATAATCCACGAAAAACTGCAAGACTTTTAGCCTCCTTAACATTTACAGGGAGTTCATTGAACATTTTAAAACCTTTATGATAAATATTATTTTGTGTTCCCGATAAATTTGTTTTAGGAAGCCTAAAATCGGCAGTGACAGGTTAGGTTATTGGCTATTTTTCAATATTTTTTTTTCATAGATTTTAGTGACATTTCAAAGAGTTGTTGAGTTGACTTGATTCTGAGTTGGCATAGAACCAGCCAATATATGTCGATTGTGTAGTTCAGTGTTTCTTGACCTGTGGTCCGCCACCCCTGGGGGCCCATGAATATATGTATGGGGGTCCGCAGTCTCATCTCTGGACTATTTAACAATAATAAATAAATGCCACCAAAAGTCTCACAATCGCTATGTGTCTTCTTTTCGAGATCATTTTCTAGTATCCGACCAAAATAAAAATTGAATATTATACCCTTTCAACACAGGTGTTACTGATATTACTGGCTTGACAACGGCACAGGAAAACCAATTATTGGAAATATCTTGTGATTCAGCTTTGAAACGTAATTTCGAAGAATCCTCTTTATCAAGTTTTTGGGTGAACATTACGAAAGATTAAGAAATATCAGAAGAAGCACTGAAACATTTGTCGCTTTTCTCAACCACATACCTACCTATGTGAAAAGGCGTTCTCTGCTCTTGTATTTACTAAAAACAAATACAGAAACAGATTACAAGTGGGATCCAATTTGAGATTATAACTTAGTACATAGTAACATCAACTCGAATATCACTAATTTAGTTGCAAAAATGAAACATTAACATTCACATAAATTTTTATTTTTTTATTTATTTATTTTTTTTATTTATTTATTTTCTACACTTTACAAATACAAGACAAAAAGTCTCGATAAACTACTTTTTAGCAGTTTGTCTAACGGGTTCTTTACGTTAACGATCTTATAATAGTGATTTAATAGTTACATTTTTACAATTATATAAAATAAAATTGAATTTTTTACAGAAATAAAGATAAAAATAAATTTTTGAAAACATAAATAACATTTTTAAAGTCTTTAGAATAATATGTCATTGTAAGCTAATACAAATTAATTCTTTCCGTAAGCCAAGTCTTCAGTAAATTCATCAATTGTTTGTTTTGGGCACAGTTTTTAATTTCAGCAGGTAACATATTTAAACAACTGGGAATCATGTTAATGTGAATGTTGGTGTTGCTGTTGTACATTAATTATAAACGTATTTTTTTGTATTTGTAAAAAGCATTTTGTGGCTCGCCATAATTTACAATAAAAACACATATAAATTTGTTGTAGACCACTTGTTTTCTGAAGGATTGTGTTCTGATCGCCCCAAGTCAATTAACAAGCAGGGTATGAACACATGTGGTCTACAACAAATTTATATGTGTTTTTATTGTATTTTTTTGTATTTGTAGTAGTAAAATAATTGGTCCGAAATTCATTTCTGATTTTTTTTATTGGGGGTCCTTGAAAATTGTGCTTGATTTTCTAGGTATTCATGGCTCAAAAAGGTTAGGAAACACTGGTGCAGTTGATTGAAATTGCTTTCCTCATTATCTTAACCACTCCGATTCATCGCGAATATGCACTTTTTACGTCTTAAACGACATGTCAGATTTACGAAAACTTTATGTTATTTCCGCTTCACAATTAAAGCTCTATAAATGAAACATTTCCGAACTTAGCCGAATACTAAAAACTGTATTTGAAAGGATATGAAATAAGCTTTCAAATTGTTATGTTACAAATAAATATTAACATTTGTAAACATTAAAATTTAGAATGCAAACATAAAAAAAATGAAAATGCAAATGGTACTAAAACCACGGATTATATAAAAGACAATATTTACTCTATCTTATAAATGTATAATAAACAATTTGGTCACCTCGCTTTTTTATCATTTCATACAAGAATATTTAATAAAAAAAATAACGATGTCGAACAGTGTATAGGCAATTTGGCGGTCTATCATGTATCTGACAGAAAAGATTTTTTTTTATCTATTTCTATGGATATCTTGAATAGTGATGGGTAGCTTGATTTATTATGGAGCTTCTCCTTTTTGTTTTAGGGATGTCACTAGAACAATAACGGAGTTATGACGATTTCTGTATAAACATACGCGTTGACGTGTAAACACGCTTATTGTACTTAACTGATGTCGGCATATTAACGTGTATATCTGCTTATGTTGCTGAGTGGTTAAATACTAAGTTTGGAGATAATGAGGAAAGCAATATTCTAATACTCACCATAAATCAAATATCATTTACATGTGTCTGTGTTTTACATATTAAATATGCTATAAAATAACACCGAGACGCATAACGGTCCAATACATAGTATGACATTTTGAAATATCCTACTAGTGACCCAGAAAACATCAACATTTTGTTTTATTCACTGCAAGTTTTTTTGCATTCTAATTTATTTAGTATGAGTAATCTGAGTATTTATTTATTTATTTACACATATACGGCACAACATGTGCCATTAACATTATTGACATACTTATAAATAGTACAAAAACATGAAGAATGTAAGTGAAATTCAAGGACAAAGGTAAAAAGTAAGGTAATAAGCAGTGAATTAAATGTAAAATGTATAAAAGTAAATTATAAAGTGTAAAGTATAAAATATAAAGTACAAACCATAAATTATTAGGTAAAAAGTAAAAAAAGAGTTTTTTGTGAGAAATAAAGCAATAAAAAGTAAAAAAAAGACATCTCTAAAAGGTACCTACAAAGATTTAAATATAAAATATAAAAAGTAAAAAATCCTGGATTATGTTATCCGATGTGATAAATTTTACAAGTACCTATGATCTCTAGTACATTAGTAGTTTTAGTGTGAAGTACTGGTAGGCATATTATGTTTATATGATGTTTTATAATATTTACGTGGTACTAGCAAACAAATTTAGTTTAATGCAACTTTTGTTTGTACCAGATAGATGGTACACTTTTACATAAAACTGCATAGGTTCTCAACTCAAATTTTGATTTTTTTCCAAAAATATGTGAAATTTTTTAGCGAGCTCTTTCAGTGCTATTAAAAATATCTGCTACTTTTGCATTTTGGTTACCTAAGTTGTTTATGTGTGGTATAAGAATATCTCTCTCTCTCTCTCTCCAATGGCGCTACAGCTTGTATCGAGCGTTGGCCTCCCGCAACATTCGCCTCCAACTCCTCCAGTCCTCAGCGGCTGACTTCCAGTTTGTTACCTGGAGAAGCTGTGCTGCATCCCCTCTTACCTCGTCTTCCCACCTCAGTCTGGGTCTTCCTACTGTTCTCTTTCCACCTGGGTGTCCAGTCATAATTCTTTTTGGGACGCGTGTATCAGGCATTCTCTGTACATGCCCAGCCATCTCAACCTGAGGAGTCTCATATGGGCTTAGATGTTGGGGGCCTGATATATGTCATAGAGTTCTTTGTTGTGCCGGATGCACCACTGTTCCTCCTCTTTCATGGGTCCACATATTCTTCTCAACACTTTTCTTTCAAAAGTACCCATCATTTCAGCCATCTTTGCCGCAGTGTCAGCGCCTCACATCCATATGCCAATACAGTTCTAACAATACTGGTATAAGAGAATACAAGAATGAATTCTGGTATTGACATTGTTTCAGTAAAAGATATTTTTAGTTCACTTGACTCTATTGGGAACCAGTGTTGCCAACGTAGGCGATTTTTCGCCATTTAGGCTACTCAGAACGAGAATCGGCGACGAAAAAAAATCTAAAAGGCGACTGGTCACCTATTAGGCTACTTCAGAGACAAGTTATTTAAATCAGCCGAATCGCAAATAATTAAGAAAAAAATACAATAATGCTGTCGTTGAAAGAATTTTTAGCGAAATGGGGACAATCAAAACAAAATTAAGGTATCGCATGCAACTACCCATGCTGATCGCTATTCTTAGAATACCCATATGAATGTAAGAGGTATGTGTTCCAACAACTTTCAACCAAGCAATCACATGGTTAGTTAACACGCTGGTAGAAAAATGTACATCTCCGGTGGCACTTGCTCCAGTACTAGCACAGCAACTATATCTAATGTTACTGATGACGGCGAAAGTCTTGTTGGTGCCTTATTATTGCTAGCAGAAGATTTTATTTTATTCTCATTGATATTTTGGTGTTTGGACTATTTTAGGATACTGCAACTGAAATTCGGCTACATTAGGCTACTTTATGGATAAGAAACTGCGATATTAGGCCAAGCGCTGTTGGAAACACTGTTGGGAACATGAAATGAAATCAATTGCAATGATTAATTTTAGATATCTTAAAAATTTGTGCTGAATTTTTTTAACACAATTTGATTCTAGCATTATTTGCGCTATCTTTATTTTATAATTCTTGCATTGTGTTTTATTAATCTTGGTTTGAACATTTCTCAGGATCGGAGAAATCGGAAGAATCCTGCAAGTCATCGGAAGACCCCGGCTCCAACAAGCGGGGCACCCGGAGGCCCTTGAGAGGCTCCCTGAAGCCGGAGGAGCAGCCCAAACCCCCCGGACGGAGACGAAGGATTTAAAACCAAAATTAGTATCTTCATTTCACTCGACAATATTCATACAAGACAGACGGTGATGAAATACTTTTTAACTTGTTTGGTTGAATTGATTTCCAAGTCATACATTTCATTGTATCCTATTGGAGGTCACAGAATACCACTATATTCATGACTAATGTTTTATTTTTATTTTAAATATATTTTGTACATGAGATGTTTTTTAAAGATTTATTTTTTACTATACAGTGAAACTCTCTTATAAGATTTTCTTCTCCCCCGTCGGTTGGCCCCCCTGCATACTTATCTATAATATGCAGTCAGTTTAGGAAAAATACTGCATACCTACATACACAAAATATAACTAAGTATTCTGAAAGGATGTGCAGAGCGGATGTACCACCGAATAACAAGAGTATATAACATATTTTCATTCAAATGCATCAAGGATAAAACTACTTGTCTGTATACTGTGTATACCAGAGTATAAGTATAAAAAAATGATACTATATGTAATTAAATTCGTTCAATATCCGTACTAACTTATTATTATGTATTTTTTAATGTCGAGTTTAGGTTTGAAATTGGTAAATAATGCAAAAAAAGTAATAATTTTATAACAATAATGATTTCGGGAGGCCAACTATTGGGGGATCAAATATCGGGTCACTATTTCACTGTACATGATTTTTTATAAAGTACTTTTGCAGGCTGAAAAGTAATGCACACATGCTTGTAGAACACGAACAAAAACAAATAGCAAGATCGGGCAAAAAGTATGATAAAGCACAATTCTTTAGCGTCAAAATCTTTTTTTTTTTTCAACATAACCACCGTTAAGGTTAACACTTGTCTCCCAACGTGTGACAAGTTTTTTCAAACCATCACTTAAATATTTCTGACGAATCCAGGACTTGATAGCTGCCTTCGCCTCATCGTCCGAGGGCTAATGATTACCATTGAGGTCTCTCTACAGTACAAGATAAAAATCGCAAGGCGCAAGATCGGGGGAGGGAGGATGAAGGAGGGTGAGGTATCGGTTCAAACTTCAGGTTTCGCAAAACCTTTGCAGTTGCGTGTTTGTTCTCATCTGTGAGACGATGTGGTACCCATCGTACACAAATTTTACGGTATCCCAATACAGCGAAACCCTCTTAAGAAGTTCTCTCTTAAGACGTTTCGTGGCTTAAGAAGTTTGGTTTTATCGATCCCTCGGCTCAAAATTGGCCTAATTTTTCACACATATAAGGTTTTCCTGCTTAAGAAATTGGTTTTTTCCGGTCCCTTGGAAAACTTCTTAAGAGGGTTTCACTGTATGTAGTTATGAGAAATAATGAAGACGACATATTCCTTGGATATTCCAATATGGTTTGTGATACGCTTTTGAGTGATTCGCCGGTTATTTTGTAACAAATCATCAGCAAGTTTTGCGATGTTTATCGTCTGTGGCAGTGATCAGACGTCCGCTGCATGTTTCATCAGGGGGCATACTTTGAGCAGTTTTTCTTCCAATCCAGACCCTCCCCCTTGGTGAGATAAATTTGGGCCACTTCGTATATTCTTTTCAAGTAACGTGAGATTTTGCTGGATCCACCCCCCTTTTGAGCTCACGTAATTAATGTATGCCCCCTCAACAATCCCAGGCTCGCAATCACGAAATTGTATTACCTATCGATTTACAGTAGACCTATCAATAGCATCGTCACCATAAACATCCTTTAACGACGATGAATCTCAGAAGAAGTCACCTTTTTATCAGTTAAAGATTCGATAACAGCACATTGTTTAACTTTAGTTTACATAGCACTAGAACACATATCCATACTTCCGCTTCTCAAAATACACTGGATGAATTCAACGACTTCTATCCTGCGCATGCATGTGGAGGGGAATGTCACTTCCACATTCCACCTGGTGCACTTCAAAGTCATTTTGTCCGCGCTGTAGAAGCATGTGTGCATTAGTTTTCAGCCTACTCTAAGTCCAGAAACTTAATTTTTAATTACGTTATATTATGAAGAATATTATTTTTATAGATTTTTTTTCCAAAAGTGTAATGAAAATAAGTGAAAACATAATGCATATTGAAAGCGATACCGCTTTCTTTTTTCTGACTCTAATGATTCTATAACAAATGATTTAAACATCACAATAATTAGTTTTCTAAATTTGTATTCATTCTAGTTTTTCGATTTCAATGTAAAATTAATTACATATTTTACACTTACGGCAGTATCGCTTTTCTGTGACAATATATTATATTATATGTATTAGGATGAAAGAGTGACAACATGTTTCTATTCTAATGAAAATAGCATGTTTTTTCTCTTACCTATGTGACAATATACCAGTTTTTTCCAGTATAACCTCATTAGCTTCGTCCACACGGTGTGAGGCACGGTAGCCTCAAACAGTGTGGATAAACCTATTCAGACATATATGTATACATACGTTTTATATTTTACTAGTTAAAGTTTGCGTCATTGCACAGACTTTACACAGTTTTTAGAAAACTAATGTAGACAGTGACTTCTCTCTTACTTTAAAGGTCAAGCGTGCAAATTTTCATCAGTCTCGTAATAAAATTGTAGATTGTCACTTGGCTACCCGCATATAAATTACAACGGGTTTCTGGAAATCTGACAAACAAACCTGGAAACTCTCAGAAACAGCAAGGACTTGCTCAATGTGAATTGCTGTGCATTACATATGGGAAAAAGGGAAACTTGGAGTTCAGTCATTTGGCTCCCAATATGAAAAGTGCTAAAGTCTTATGTTTAACCCCTCAGGCTAATTTGTTTGATTTTGCGAACAAATAGCTATTACCCGTAGAGTCAATTTCATGCGGTCTCATAGAAATCATTGTATCTCCCTTACTGTTATCGTGAGAAATATGATCCAAGCAGTGTTAGAAAGAGAAATCACCACGCTTTATATTGAAATCTAGAAGTTAAAAATGGAAGAATTATTATACTGTTACACCCCTCCGAAACCAAGAGTTCCAATTGCAATTTCAGAAAAAAATTATGAAACTTTGTGAATTTTTTTTTAATTACTTTTTTATGAAACGACAAAAAAGTAAGGTGACAGTAATATTTGTTTAATAAAATGTGTATTTTTTCCATTATCGATACATATTTAGTTCAGTGTTTAGGCAAAAAAACTTTTTTATTATTAAAATTTTTAATATTTCTAAAAGCTAGTCTTGTATATGTTTATTTCTAATAATAAAATTTAAAAACCTATTTAATCATCTTTCAAAAACAATTTTTAGTTTTGGGATAGGTTTTAATTTTATTTTATTTGGATTTTATTGCAAAGCGGAAATACACAGAAATTCACTGACCTTCTGACAGCGTCTTTAAGATATATAACGGCAGTGGCGGTTCTTCATAGGGGGACAACGGGGACAGTACCCACCAGTTAAACTCAAAACCTACTAAAGGAAATAACAGTCGATGCTTTGTCTTCACCAAAATGAATGAATTCTTTAAACATAAAAGTAATTAACATTTGCAGAAATAAAATACAAACAATTATTCCGTATGATGATTGACCGGTCAGTGGTTGAGTGGGCATAGCGCTTGGGTCCCACCCGAGCGTCGCGTGTTCGATTCTTCGGCTCCTCCTCCATCACAACACAAGCAACATTTTCGGCTTTCTGTGGTGGTAGTAGGAGATTTTCAAACATTGTTGGGTTATTCGTAACCCGGGAATGTTTGTCTTTCTTTTAAAGAAAAAAAAAAAAAAAAAAAAATTATGTTAACAAGACCATACGCGCGTACATCGAACAATGTACGGCGCAAAAAACAGCGGGTCTATTTCTCAGTGCGCAGTATCTAATGCGCACTTGGGGGACGATCTAAACTATCCCCATACTTTCCTTGCGTTGTTTCCCGATCGTATGCAACTGCGCATTAGTATGTGAATTCAAATATTCGCGGGGACAATCCTTTGGATCCCCACAGAACCATTTTTTTGTGAAGTTACTGGCGGGAATTGCTCGCGTTCAAATTAGTTTGATAATAATCTTGCAAGATAAAGCTTTATTTTGAATAAACTGTATTGTATATTGGCATATATCTATAGACATTTTATATTATTTTTATATCCGACTAGCCGGTTTAGACCATCAAAAATTTTTTTTGAGAAATTTTATACCTATTATATTCTACGGGTGGTGACATTACGGAACAGTACGTAAAAATGTCCATCCCCACCACTAAAGAAGTGCTCGAGCCGCCACTGTATAACGGTCAATATGCCTAAGGCCTGAGGGGTTAATAAAAATGGTTTTATGACATATCAACCCTTTGGAATAACAAGGTTCCATTTATCGCGGTAATGTCATGCGATAAAGAGATCTATAGTAAGCTACTTTAGATTTCATCATTGTATGACGTAACCGCAACATATGGAACCTTGTTATTACAATGGTTAATTGTTATTACAATGGGACGATGTATTATGCTTATCAATGGAATATCCTTTGGAATGTATGTTTTTTTTAATTTTTAGATTAGCTCCACACAGGCCCTGAGAAAAAAATTCCCTCAGGGCCTATGTCATCTTTGTGGATGCTGTGTGGAGAGTCTTTTTAAGGGAAAGGAAGTTCTGGGAAGGAAAAAGGTATGTGTAGGAATCTGGGGGTCAATATGTCCAGAAGTGACAGACGATCCATCCCTCCCAAGGGCGATGGATCACCAGTCTCTCTCGATCCGGCCTGCCATGCGGTGGGTGGGCAAACGCATCGCCGCTAAGACCTAGAAAAACCTCACCCCATCAACCCGGGCACCCCTGCTAAGTCACCGGCCGTAGCCATGTTAGTTATCTAATAAATGGTTCCCGGGGTGGTGGTACCTATACTAGCCTCTCAAATTAAAATATAGAGGTATTTGGAATTGAAGTGGGACGGTTGCAAATGTTTTTGCAAAAATAATACTCGTTGATGATGCAAGAGTTTTATTTTGTAATACATAACTGGTGTATAAATAAATGTTATTGATTGAAGAAGTCATTTTATTGTCTATAAACCTTTTCACAGCTAGTTGCATCAATGTGAACAACACCCAAGATCGAAACCAAAACCATCTTCGTACTTAGAAGTTTGTTAAAAAATGTTGTAATAGAACCCAATTAAAGCAATGCCAAAAGATGGCGCCATTTAAGTTAACAGCTAGCGTAAGGAGCGTCGGCGGGCAGGCGTAAGTACTAATGGATTTGTACTTTCGTCGACCTCTCCTGGTAATTCCAGGCTGGTATTGAGAGGTGGATGACAAGAGTTTCAATTGTTTGAAATGAATGGGATGCCATCCCCAATTATTGGTGTATGTTGCGAGGCTGGAGGGAGCAGGGAGAGCAATGAGATGAGGCAGAGGAAGGTTAGAAAGAACCTGGTCATTCTGATCTAGTCACTGAACACGGTTAAAGCTTGATTCTGTGTTCGGTAGATTCTCCTATCTTAACAGACGTTTCGCTGAGTAAGAATGCTGTCCTTGTTCTACCAGTATTTCAATGGAAGTTGTTCCCGAGGAATTAGCTTCATTGATCCTTTCTGCACTGGTGCATAGTCGGAAAACACCTCAAATCCGCGCACAACTTTTGTACGCAGTTGCCATTATTTTGTAACGTGAGAATGGGTCGTTTCTAAGACTCTAAGACTCAAAAATGATTGCCGGCCTCCTACAACATGGGTAGCCCCTGACCTACGACTTTTACAAACCGGGGGGGGGGGGGGGGGTAAAAACTTGATTATGGCGCCCCCTCTCGATGAGTGGCGCCCTCTCTCTTGTGGTGAGTGACCATCACTTTGCTTGAAGTTCAACCGCTCGGGTTTATTCGGCTAGTTCTAAATGCGACGGGGATTCCCCTATGCAAGCGTTCAAAATCGACTTAGGATACGTTCATAAAACAATTTAGGGGGTGATCAAAATCAAAAATTAACTGGGCGTTTTAAAATCAAATGAATAATCGATAGAACAATGTGCGCTGGATGCCAGGCGCTTTGTGAATCAAATTTTTTTTCAATCAAAAATATAAATTACGATTTTTGCACCCCCTAAAACTGCCGCCCGGGGCAGGCACCAAGGTTTGTCCCCCCCCCAAGATCCAGGGCTGAATATGGATCTATTCAAGACACTGATTCAATCCTTTCTTTCCTCAATAAGTCCCTCCACACAACATCCACAAAGATGACATAGGCCCTGAGGGAAATTATTTTACATTATTATTTTTTTAGATAATGTTAAAAAAACCATTACAATCATCATTTCGATTCTAAATGGTCTTTCACCAGGGCGATACTGAGAGTATCTAGCACTTGTTGCATTCATATTTATGAAACAAGTAATTTGCATCTTACATAATGTTATGCTAACAACACTGGGACTAACAAAATTAAAACCTCAAGGTGATTGGAAACATAATCTCCTCCTAATAGGTGACAGACCGTAACCAAATTGTTCAATGCGACGCAAGTGACATGAATACGTTAGTCAGTGGGGTAGCCATTATCTAGTTCAGCTGGGCAGCTGCTAAAGGGCCCAGAGTGGAAGATATTCTCAGTATCACCCTGATGAGATCACCATTCAGATTCGAAACATTAGATATTAAATATAATAGATTAACTAATAATAATCTAATATTTTGAATAAAAAGTCAACTTCGAAAAACAATACAACTGACGATGGCTGAATAATTCAAGAATTTTGAAACTAAAATTGTGAAGTCAGTATTGTAGGTAAGTATTCCAAAACTTCGAAAAACTGCCCACAGATGTCTATATACGCCACTACAAGTCAAATATTTTCATTAAATATGACGGTGTTTGAATTATAGCCGCGGACGCAACATTGCAGCCAGCTTCTGGGCATTTTTTCACTTCGCCGCACTGTTGCGTTGAGGTTAAACGAGTAAAGGTAATTAAACATGAATATTATTAAATTTTTAATGAAATAATGCCTTTTTATTTTTCTATATCTTGCTCTTTTTCATATTTTTCTTAGATTTATTAATATTATCTTCTTATTTAATAATTACATTGATGGCTATAAACCTTCAAAAGTATTGTAACAAGAGTTATTTTAATAAAAAATTGAAAATTCATTTAGACTTTTAGAAAAGGTCAAGAGGTGTCTCCCATATGAATAAAATCGAATATGTTTATCCGAGACACTATTAAAGGTTAAAAACCAATTCTTTAAAACTTTGTGGTCATTTAAAAAGATAAAACAGACAAAAATTAAATGGATCACAACTACTTAAAAAACCGCCCTCAAGTGGTAAAAATCAATCATGTTAATAGCGATCAAGAGCTTTCAAGCTTTGGAATCCCCCAAGGTACAGTGCTTGGACCAATCCTATTTACTATATATGTAAACGATATTTTTTTTCAACCTTTACATGGTCAAATTACATCATACGCCGACGATACAGTATTAATAATAAGTGGAAAAACTTGGGAAAATGTAGAATTAAAGGCCATAGAAGACATTAACACGCTTAAGAATTTTTTCGACACTAATTTACTGTCACTAAATAGTGAAAAGACATTTGTAATTCCATTTGCAATACATTTAAACGATGCTCCCAAAAATTTTAACATTGTCATTCATGAAAATACTAAAATTCACAGCCAAAACTACTGCAAATCAAACTGTACAATATTAAAAACAACAAATAAAATTAAATATCTAGGAGTAATTATTGATAAAAATCTGAAATGGAAGGAACAAATATGTCAAGTATTAAACAAAATTAGAAAATTAATATACATATTTTTAAGAATTAGAAATTTTTTGTCGATAAAAAATCTATATTTAATCTACTATGCCTTAGTTCAATCCACTTTACAATACGCTATCATTAGTTGGGGATCCGCATATAAATGTAACCTTGTTCCAATAGAAATTGTACAAAGAACAATTATTAAAATTATATTAAAAAAATCCTTGGACTACCCAACAGAACGCCTATTTGATGAATTCCAAGAACCTACATTTAAAGATTTATATATTAAAAATTCATTAATTCAAATTATCAAAGAAAAAGATAAATACCAATTTCTAAACGAAAACAGAACGCGACTTAAACATGTTTTTATATGCCCAAAACTAAATACGTCTTTTGCACAACATCATTACACTTACCAGGGAAGAACTTTTTTCAATCGTCTACCAGAAGAAATCAGAAGCATTAATGATAAAACCCAAATACTGCTCTCTGTCAAGAGACATTTTAAAAATATTCTAAAGAAAAAAACTAATCCCACTTAATTATCCTTACAAATATCCTTAGTTTTCCATAATATTATTTCTTTTATTTAAATGTATACAAATATCCTTAGTTTTCCATAATATTCTTTCTTTTCTTTAAATATATACTATTATATACTATTACAAGACACATATATTTATGTAAATGAATTATTTAAGTACTAAGTAATAACCACATTTATGTACACTCCTTTTCCATACACAAGCAAATGCTTTAAATGGAAAAGTAGTAAAAAACCTAAGATGTAAAATTATCACTTAGCAACATGTAAAACATATGAATGAAAATAAAAAATAATTACAAAAAAAAAAAAAAAAAATACGGGAAAAATTAATCAAAGATAATATGGTTGATTCTGAATTTGAAATACGAGATTCCCATAAATAGCTTAAAAATAAGTGGTCCGAATGGCCGACCACTTTTATTTTTCTGTGATTGATTTCGGTCCAAAAATGGACCATTTTTTCCTACCATGCGTAAAACATTTATTGTAATTATTTCAAACATTTTCTTGGCCAGCCGTTTATTTTACCACAAAGCTATTGAAATGCTTTATCTATTATGACCATAGATGTCGCAAATCCGAACTTCGTAGACTATTAAAATTTTAGAACAATTTTAAAAATAAATTTTAAAAATATTTGCTTCCCGCCGAATTTTTGAACAGCTGTTTACTGGTAAAATTAAGCCCCTTTTCCATAGATATGAACCTTTCATTATCAAGTATACCACAGACCACATACAGAAAGCGAAAATATTATATTCTATGATTTCAAGTAAAAAATACCCAGGATTCGCACGATTATAAACTTAACGATTTTTTAAATATATATTTTTTTAAATCCTACAAATGTGAGATAAACGGTTAAATACAGGTTAATTCATTGGCTATATAAAACTATAATACGTTTTTATGTCTCCATGTTAAAATTCGAAGGTATGATTTTTTTAATGTTGGCGAAAAATTTCAAAAATTACCTTCTGGGAAATCTCAAGCAAACGAGGCAAATTTATTTATCTTGCGCCATCGCTTCAGTGGTTGGCGTTTGACAAGAAATCCTGGGTTCAAGTCGTTCCAAATCTTCTTCTGTTTTCAAAACAGATGCACTCGAATTTTCACTATTTTTCTTGCCATTGTTCCAAATTTCAAAAATTTTCCAGCTCGGTGATGGTTAGGGAGAGGTAGGAAATGGATAAATGGCATCCCGGTAGGAACTAAGCATATTGTTGTTTCGAAACCAAACACCCATTGCCCATAAAATTTATTGCTACACCACTGATGATGCTAGTGAGATTATTATCATAGAATTATTTTAATAATATATTCTACATCTGATTACAATAATTATATTTCCTCTATTGATAGATTACAATCTTTCTCTAAATATATACATAAAAAAAACGAACTGTGATTACTTGTAGGTATTTATTATTTATTACCCACAACACCCAGACTGGTAGCTGTCAATCAAAATACTGGGAGCCCATTATATGCTCTGAGTGGTAAGCTCCTTGACTCAGAATCCATAGGTCGCAGATTCAAACCCCGGCATGCACAAATGAAATTTATTTAATAATTTAAAATAATAGTACCTAAATGAAAATAGAATAAAAATATAACGGTCGCAACTGGGACTCGAACCCAGGTCCTCTAAACAGAGACCAATACTCTACCAATTTAGCTACTGACACCTAATTAAATTTTGTCTTTTTAATCAATCTCATCATTCAGTTTAAGAATTACCAACATTGTCTTCAATTATTTTTGATTCTCTGGCATATTTATAAACCACTAGCGATTTCCTGGAATGCGTTGCTAAGCCACAATAAAGAAATTGTTTCTCCCTGCGTGTCCTTTTCCATTCGTCCCGTTCCCCTTCCACCTCCCCTTTCTCTCCCGCGTCCCGTTCCCCTCACGCGTTTTCACTCCGCCTTCCCTCTCCCCACTCCCCTCTCCTGCTTCCCCCGTCCCGCGAATCCCCCTCCCGATTTCCCTCCCCCCTCCAGAATTCCATACATTCAGTCCCGGTACATTCAGTTTTCAAGCAGCTCACTTGCCATCTTTTTGCAATTTTTTTTATACAACTTCAGAATGCCAGAGCTCACCAGTTTATATCGAAACCATACCAGGCGTACTCACAATAACTCACCAAAGTTTCATCACAATCGGATGAATGGTTTAGCAATGCATAGACATCTCATATACTCATACATTCCCAAGCAAGCATATATTGATTTTTATATACATATATAGATTATCAGCCTGAGGTGCAGTTGTCCCTTTCGCCCAGTATTAGGGGGGTAAAAGCGACAGTTACAGAAACAGTTTGCCAAAATACCTATTATTCAAATTTCTCAGCAACCACGTTTCCTTTTACACAGTTTTATGTCACTGTTACGAAAGAATTTCTTCATCCTAACTCAATAATATTGACTGATTATCATCTCAAATTAATTATCTCCTCATTATTCATGAGTATGCCCACATTGCCCACTGCCTCGCTGTGAGGAGCCTTGGCTGGACAAATTACCGCCAACTATTCAACTAATGGCATAATATTTGAACAGTCCAATATTCAATAATAATATTATCAACTTCTGTGTCCTTGTCCAAACAATTCCTATTGAATAACTTTGCAGTCTATTTGTTTTGGTGTATGCCAGCGAAGAAAGAACAACGGAGAATGTTGCACAGGTGAAAATAAATTAATTCGTAGTGGCACAGTTTGTTTTTCTCTTTAATATGGAAGTTGAGTTGTTTTTTTTTTAACAAGTGGCAAGTAAAGTGGAAAGTTGCAAGTGGCAAGTAGCAGGCAAGTTGAAATCAATGTTTTGGCTAATGAAAGGTGGCAAGTTACATTCTAGTGGAAAGCAATTGGTAGTGGTTACACAATGACAGTATTTAGGGCAGTGATGAGTGGTAATTATACTGTTAAGTTTTAAGATTATTAGGGATAACTTAGTGCCTATGTCATATTTGGGAATGCTGTGTGGACAGTCTTTTTAGTGAAAGAAAAGAGGGGAAGTTCTGGGAAGGGAAAAGGTATGAGGGATGGGTAGGCATCAGAGGGCTAGTGTGTCCAGGAGTGTCGGACGTATGAATCCATCCCTCCCACTGCGTCGCTAGCCGAGATGAAGGGTCAAGAGAGTCCGGCTGGAGAGGTCTAGGTTAGTCTCCCAATCCGGCCCGTCAAGCAGCAGGTGGGCAAACGCATTCGCCGCTAAGACCACACCCCATGAACCCGGGCACCCATGCTAAGTCACCAAACATAGCGAACCACTTGGGGTGACCTACGGCAGGGGTGTTGGTAATCCAATTAATCAATCCCGGGGCGGCGGTACCCATACCCGCCTCCCATTTTGAATTTTAATTGAAGATAATATCAAAAACTCTCATTATTCTCATTGAGGGTGACTTTCCGCGTCAATAGGGCGTTTGGTTGTAAATAGCCACTTTTTTAATACAGTGGCTTGACTACCACTGTACTAAAAAAAACACTGTCCTCGTGTAAACAAGCTATCATAAAAAATACTAAGTGGTAAGTGACAAGTAAGTGGAAAGATATTGGCAAGTGACAAGTGAAAGGTGGCAAATGGCGATATGGTGGAAAGGGGGCATACATTAATTACGTGAGCAGTTTTTCTTCCAATCTAGACCCCCCCTCCTTGGTGAGATAAATTTGGGCCACTTCGTATATTCTTTTCAAGTAACGTGAGATTTTGCTGTACCCCCCCCCCCCCTTTTAAGCTCACGTAATTAATGTATGCCCCCAAAGCAATCAACTATGGACAGTTGGCAAGCAATGTGGGTGTCCAAAGCATTTATTGGTAAGCAATTTTTCTTCTAATCTAGACCCCTCCCCCATTGGTGTGATAATTTTGGGCCTCTTCGTATATTCTTTTCAAATAACTTGAGATTTTGCTGGACCCCCCCCCCCCATTTCGAGCTCACGTAATTAATGTATGCCCCCTAAGTAAATGGCAAGAAAGCAAAAAATCCCAAAATTTAATACTTAGCACGTTCAAAATTCCTAACTTTATCTAGGCATAATCTATTACAACAACCTCCTATTAAAATTAAAAACTATCAAAAATAAGCAGGAATTTAAGCCCAAATTAAAAAAAAACCTTAAACTGCTATAAGAGTTTCAAATATGTTTACTTTTTATATCTTAAAGTCTACTATTATATAATCATTCATTCCTTCATTCTCTATCATTTCTTAGTTTCTTATTATATCTTTAAGTCTACTATTGTAGGAATAATATCTATGGTTATCTATGGTTGTTAACTTGTTTTGACAGCTCCCACTTTAAACATTAAAAAGTATAGTTTTTAACGGAAAAAAACCTCAACAGTTTCTTGTTTATTCATGAGAATTGAGTCGCGAAGACGATTAAAGTGTTTTTGCTAGTGAGTAATTAATATTTACCACGATATTGATCATTCTAACTGTTGGCAATTCGTTTTCTTTTTGAGCACCACAAACAAAAATATTTACATTGCGATAATTAAGATTTGTTGTGGGGCATTATTGAACAAAAATAAAAATGCCTCAAGAAAACACCCGCTCCAAATCAAAAAATAACGCCTTAACATCACATAGTCCCCAGTCAGTCGACAATAATCAGATCATTTTTGACTATATTGATAATAAATTTTCTGATTTAAAAAAAGAAATGTTTAAAAAAATTGAATTCGAGACAGCTGAAACAAAAAAAGCAACCGACTTCATTTCCGAAAAATACGATGCAATATTAACTAAGTTAAACGAATTAGCGGGAATTAAAACAGAAGTTGAAAAAATCAAAAAAGACCTGTCTAGAATGAATGATATTGATATTCGGCTTGCCGAACTGGAACAAAATAGCTTATCAAACCAAGTTGAAATCTCTGGAGTGTGTGAAAATATAAATGAAAACCCGATAGAAACTGCAAAAGATATTGCTAATAAGCTTGGCACTCAAATCCTGGATGAAGACTTTTTAGAAATCTATCGTGTTCCTGACCGTCGTCAAGGTTTTCCAAGAAAAATTATCATCAAATTCCACAATTCTAGCGTTACTACTCGACACAACCTTCTTGCAGCAAAAAACCTAACCAAGAAAATAAGTCCATCCTTGTACATCGGCGAAGTGTTGTCTTCATATAATAAGGACTTATTATGGAAAACTAAGAAGCGAGCACAGGAACTAAACCACCAATACACGTGGTTTAAAAATGGTAAAGTTTTCACGCGGAAATCAACGGAATCTAAAATTATAAATATAAAACATGAAAGAGATCTTCTAACACTGTAAAATTTAATTTTATCGTTAAAAAAATTAATTAAAATACATAAAATGGCTACTAATCTGGAAGAACTCACATGCCACCTATTTGAAAATGAAACTGTTACTACCAACACAGAAAACATAAAACTATGTCTAAAAAATAATTTGAAAATAATACACAAAAATATAAGAAGCATCAATAAAAACTTCGAAGAATTCCTCATTAACCTAAAACTAATAAACATCGAATTTGATGTAATGATCCTAACAGAATGTTGGATTAAAAGTTCTTATACACCAAAAAATATTGAAGGCTACTATTGCATCAACACTTTATATAATACTAAACAAAATGACGGAATTGTAGTTTACATTAAAAACAATCTGAAATCTATTACCAAAGAAATCAAAATCAATGACTCCAATTGTCTACATATACAAGTTAAGTCAGTAATTGATATACTGGCTATTTATAGATCCCCATCCGCAAACAATATTACAAAATTCCTTACTTCACTTGAAACTGTGTTACATAAACTAAAACACTGTAAAAATCTGTTTTTAATTGGAGACACAAACATTAATATTTTAGAAAATGGACATCCTCAAAAAGACGATTACCTCAACGCCATAAGCTACTACGGTCTTGTTAGCTACATCAACAAACCTACTAGAGTCACTGAAGAAACTTTTTCTTGTATTGACCATATAATAGGCAAAACGAAAAAACCTATCAACACAATAATATATGAATCCACAGTAACAGACCACTACTCTACAATATTGGAAGTTGGAAATGAAAATAAAAGTAAAGATGATTCCGTAAATATATCTATTGTGAAAAATAAAATCGACTGGGATACAATTATTTTTAACATAAAAAACGAAAAATGGGAAAATTTGTACTCAATTACTGATAATGATAAGGCATGGAATTATTTTACCAATTTTATTCAAAAACAAATAAAACTACACACCAAACAGAAAGAGGTACCAAGTAAAAAAAATTCAATCACTAAACCTTGGATTACACCTGGATTATTAAAATGTATCAGGAAAAGAGATAATATTCACAAACAAATAAGGAAAGATCCAAATAATTACTTACTTACTACATTTTACAAAAAATACAGAAATATGTGTACAAAACTAATTAAACACGTCAAGAATAAATACTATTCAAGAAAAATTATTGAATGTAATAATGACTCCAGAAAGATTTGGCAAATTCTTAAAGAGATAACACATGCAAGGCAATTCAGAGATCAAATTGAGGAACTTACAATTGATGGTCAGAATGTGAATTTTAACTTGGACCCGAAGACTATTGCCGATCATGCAAATACTTTTTTTACAAACGTTGGATCAAATTTGGCCAGTAAAATAAAAGAAAACATCAACTGCAATACTAAAACTCCACCACCAGATGATAATTTCCGAGAAGAAACTTACGCAAAATTTACTCTAAAAGATGTATCGATGGAGGATATCATCAAAGAAATCGACTCACTGAAAGAGAGGACTTCACCTGGACATGACAAAATACCAAGTAAACTACTAAAATCACTGAAATCTCATATAGCCGTTCCCCTCAAATTCCTAATTAATAAGAGCTTCACTCTAGGTTGCTTCCCAAATGTATTAAAACAAGGTATAATCTCTCCAATTTTTAAAGGTGGGAACAAATCTGAAATTACCAATTACAGACCAATTTGTGTTCTAAGTGCACTCTCCAAAATTGTTGAAGGAATACTGAGAAATCAATTAACTACTTACCTTGACTCTAGTAAAATATTATCAGCAAATCAGTTTGGTTTTCGCCAAAACTTATCAACCTCAGACGCCATCGCTAACGTTACAAACTTCATAACAAGTAATGTTGACAAAGGAAATAAATGTATAGCAATTTTCCTTGATCTTGCAAAGGCGTTTGATACTGTGAACCACAAAATACTTTTAGATAAACTTAAGAGGCTAGGAATATCAGATACAGTTCTTCAATTACTACATAGTTATCTAACTGATCGAACGCAATGTGTTAAAATAAGCAGTACCTGTAGTAGTTCCCAAAAAACAGTTTGTGGAGTTCCACAAGGTAGCATCCTAGGACCCTTATTATTTTTAGTATATATTAATGATCTATGTAACTTACAAATTTGTGGACAAATCACAACTTTTGCCGATGATACGGTTTTGCTATTTTATGCCAAATCTTGGGATGAAGTCTTTAAAATGGCAGAGAATGGCTTTCGTATTGTTAAAAATTGGCTTAATGCTCACATATTAACCCTGAATACAGACAAAACCAAATTTCTAACATTTCGAATATCAAATAAGCTCTTGCCTTCACAAAAAAGCCTTAAACTTCACAGCTGTAACCCCTCATTAACTCCATGTACCTGTCCTTCTATAAGTAGAGTTGACAGTATTAAATATCTTGGTATTCAAATAGATGATCTTCTTAAATGGAACGCACATGTTACAAACTTAACGACAAAACTGAGGAAATTCGTCTATTTCTTTAAAAATGTTAGAGATATATTAAATATAAAACAACTGAAACAAGTTTACTGTGCTCTCATACAATCATCACTTGAATATGGTATTATTAGCTGGGGAAGTGCCACAAATACTTGCCTGGAGCCTTTAGTAAAGATTCAAAAACTAATTTTGAAGGTTATTCTTAAAGTCCCGTTGAGAACGAGCACTGATTTTATTTTTAAGACACTAAATGTTCCTAACCTGCAAAAACTGTATTCAAAAAATATTCTGCTTCACCAATTTAAAAATACACACATGTTTGAGGAACGAATAAACACTAGAGCCCTAAGAGAGTCAAATGTAAAATCTTTTAACATCCCAGTTTGTCAAACCTCTTATGGACAAAGAACTTTTAAATATAATGCAACAAAGCTATTCAATTCTCTACCTACTGAAATAAGAAACACTCAAAGCAAAAGTACATTTAAAAGTAGAATCATTGATCACCTCAAATAAACATATCTATCAGGAGTATTTAATAACATTCTTACCTTTATGCCTACTGTGTGTAAATATGTAACCATGTACCTACTGCAATGTTCATATAACATACTTGAATTGTATATTACTTAGAAAAAAAGATTTTATATCAACCTGTCATGTTCATAATATTAATAAAACAAAATCATAGATTATAACCACTCTGTAAATTGCCATCTCAACACAGGTGTTTCACACCTAGTGAGATGGGCAATACGTCATTATTATAACCTAATGTAATATGAAAATAATTAAATAAATAAAAATAAATAAAATAAATTGTATAAATCTTGCGTTCTTTCTAACATATCCTTTACTTACTAATTACAATATTTTTTGTTACTAACTTACATGATT
Organism: Limnephilus lunatus; assembly: GCA_917563855.2. NCBI lineage: Eukaryota > Metazoa > Arthropoda > Insecta > Trichoptera > Limnephilidae > Limnephilus > Limnephilus lunatus. Next base: position 56,060,328 of record OU830603.1, read on the forward strand.
CATTAATTTATAATGATTTTTTAATTTATATTATGATTTTTTAAACTTATCATGATTTTTATTTTTAAATTTATACATGCTTTTCTAACCTTACTTATTATTTACAATAGCCGTTATTACTAACTTACATGATCTTTTAATTTACTAATTGAGCTAGAATTCCCTCAACAACCACAAGAGCATTGTCTCTTTATGGTGAGGAAAGGCAATTTTTTGATTGTTAAATACTTATGCAACCGATGTAATTTTATATGTTTTTTTTAAATCATTATTGCCAAATAAATAAATTAAAAAAATAAAAGTGGAAGGCAATATGGCGATTTGGTGGAAAGTAATCAATAAGAGGCAGTTGGCAAGCAAGAGGCAAGTAAGCGTGTGGGTGTGGAAAGTAATTATTGGTGTATGGCAAGTAAGTAAGCAAGCAAGTGTAAAGCAATTAGCGAGTAGCAAGAGACTCAAGAGAGTCTTGGCATGACCAGGTTCATCCTACACAGTAAAATAATCCTTGTACGTATGGCCAGGGTAAATACATCTTGTGAAATAGATACCTACTCATTTCAAAGTTTCCAATTGATCGGTTTGAGTCCAGTTTTTCTTAAGCCCGGCCATTGGTCAGGTAATGCCATAATCAGGTATATTTGTCAAGTCCCGCCTTGACTAAAATCTGCATACATTATTATGTATTTACATTCATTAGAAGTCATTATTCATAGTAATATTATGCTCGTAAAAATAGAATCTCAAAAGCCTTTCATACTGTCAATGTTTAAAGTATTCATGAGCAATGTTCTCAGCGGATAAAAGACTCAACAGACTCAAGGTGTTTTTATTGTCTTAGCACTGAGATAACAGAAAAAAAGTACCTACACTACATAGCAAATATTAGGTTAAGTAGGTACCCAATAATAATTATTTTTTAATTGATAAACTAATGTTTAAGACAAGATTTTTATGCATAGCACAAAGGGTATCAATTATTATATACAATGATTTATTAGCCTGAAACACTCATCTACATTGAAAAAATCTCCCGAGAAAAGATACATGCACCCGACGGGACTCAAACCCGCGTCCTTCTGATGTCCGGTCAAACCTTGTGATATCTGGTCAAATGCTCTACCATTGAGCTACGTCGGCTTATCTCCTACCCGCAAAATAATTCAATATATACTAGTGTTTCATGCAAGAATTATTACATTTTTTATTACATTTTTACACCTGCGAACAACCTTATTTATATGAGAAAGGCATTGTAACTGCTAAATCTCTCACTAGGTGGCGTCGAGACTATTAGTTATTATTTTTTAATTGAAACTAATGCTTAAGACAAGATTTTTATGCATAGCACAAAGGGTAACAATTATTATAAACAATAATTATTAGCCTGAAACATTCATATACATTGAAAAAAAATCTCCCGAGAAAAGATACATGCCGCCGACGGGACTCGAACCCTGCCGATTTCCCCTCCCGCCTCCCGCATTCCACACATTCAGTCCCTGTACATTAAGTTTTCAAAAAGCTTGCGTGCCACTTATTTCAATATTTTTATAAAAATTTCATAATGTCAGAGATCACCAGTATAGCTCACCAGACGTGCTCACAACAACTCACGAAAGTTTCATCGCAATCGGATGAACGGTTTAGCAATGCGTAATTTCATGATGGCAGAGCTCACTATTGTATACAGAAACCATGGCGGGCATGCACACATAAAATCCCCAAAGTTTCGTCGCAATCGGACGAATGGTTTAGCAAAGCATAGCGGACATACATACATACAAACCCAGAAACAAACATATTTTGATTTATATATATAGATGTTGGATAGTTGTTACTATTATTCGGTGAAATACTCTTGATGGCTTATCCATAGGATAACGAAAATAAATAAATAAACAAAAAAATACTCGCAATAGGTAGAAAAGTTGGCTAACTTATCCGATGCCTGGTAAATTAGTTGGTTTTAAGTTCCGCTTGTCGAGCTTAGCACAGCTTGGACATAATCCTAATATAGGTCGAAAGCCTAGATGTCGGGTTAGTTACACCATTTATAATTCGAGAACGGCTAGACCGATTTTTATGATCTTTGATTTGTTGGATTTTTCTCCGCCCCGAATAGCAGAATAGCTATTAAAACATCGGAAAAATTCTTTTCCTCATACATTTTATACGGAACGAATTAACATCTTTTGAAAGAGCTGCAGGAATATTGTGATAAGTATATATTGAGTAGTGAGTGGAATTCCAAAAATTCAAAAACGTCAAATATCAATGCGCTGATTATTCTTTTGTTCTTAAATATATAATGCTGCCCCTCTTTCTTACACACTTAAAGCGTCCTTGAGGTGATTTTTCACTAAAACGGCGCTCTTCAATTTGTCCAATTATTATTATTATTAATGTGAACAGTTGAAAATGGGACAAACAGTGAACGCCTCCAAAGGAAAAATACAATAATTATATTAAATCTCACTCACAAATATAAAGAAAATGAAATGCAATTCCCGTAAGTAAGTCGAAAAGTAAGAAAATCACAAAATTTATAAATCCGTACAAAACGCCATCTCTGATAGTAACAAAAACAACAATGAAAACAACTTTCATCAATATCTGTTAACTATGCTCGCAAATATTTATAAATAAGCATAGATGACGGATTTGGTCAATTTCGCATTGATATAGGGTTTTATCGGTCGAACATGCTAGACCGCCAGCTTCCAAATGACCACCAACCAGGGTCTTTGCCAGGAGTGACCCTGCGTTCAATCTAAAATGCCCTCTGAAGTCAACTAGTCGCATAGCCTAGGCTGCATCGCCTTGCATTGACCAACAGCTGACCGGCAGTGCAAATAGTGCAATTACCCGCCGAACTAATTAAACAATAAACCGCAATGCCAAGTTCGCCTGGTACTGGTACCACCGGTAACTTATAATTGATTGCAGTTCCAGAGGCCGTTGTGTATAATGTTAAACTGCACGGGCGAAATGTTCACGTTTGTCCTGAACTTGATTTCAATATCTAACTAAACTAACTAACCATCCCGCCGTTTCCTCGCAGGGGTAGGCAGAGAGGAAGGACAAATTAACCCTCCCTATTACGTGCTAAAGTAACTATTTTCCTTCATAAAGCCCGATTCTAGCCCGAGAGAGAGAGAGAGAGATAGGTTGTTAATATTAACACACAGACCCCTTCATAAAATTCTTCTAATTTTCATACCTGGACCAATCTGACTTTAGCAAGGAGTTTATATGTATAAAGTATTTATAAATAAAAGATCGTGTAATAAAAATAATCAACTTTTATTCATATTTTAATAATTATCTCCAAATTTAACAAACTTAGTCAGTTTTCAGTCTGAATTGACTTGATATCATATTAATTATAGTAGGTATCACATTCATAAAAACTAATAATTTTTCCTAGCTAATAAAAAAAACAGTAACAAAAACTCATAAAAACAACTTCTGAAAGAAATAAAATAAAAATTCTGACAAGGATCAAACTTATGTAAAATTACTGGCACTCAGAACATAGAGGCTTGGAATACTGAAGACAAACTGGCTTCTTGCAGTTAATAACAGGCATGGGTTGCCTTTCTAGAGAGCTTTGATGGGCAAAATCTACATCTTTTACGATTTGTAGGGCCAACTTCTTCAGCCTATATTGCCGCTGGGGGCACATCTGCACATTATATTCCGAGTAAACTTGTATGGAAATTATAGTTAGCGGGTCTCACAGACCCTGATCAAATTTTAAATGATTATTTCTCACGTGATAAGTGCCGGACGACGCGACTTTCTCTCTTCTTGGTTTAAACACAACAAAACTGAAGCTACTCACTATTGAGACGCGCATCAGGTCCCATCCCTAGCAATACGCAAATCATTGGTTCGCTACCCCTGCTATACTCGTAAAATAGTAGCTAATCAATAATAGTCAGATATCTTCTCTCCCATTAAATTGTTTATTTTGGACCACAAGGATATTTGAATAGACGTAATCACAAATTCACACAGTACCACCAGATGAATTAAATTCGCATTTAAATCTATCACCGGAGATAAAAACAGATCGTGATTGAAATGTTAAGGCGAATTAATCTGCCGGTAATTGACAGGAGGCAATAAAACATGTTTAATCTATATTATTTAATCTGCTGTGGATGGTTGATATTGAGCTGTCATTGGAATTGGAATGCTAAATCAATGTTTGGGAAAATGAAAAAAAGGCTTGGTATAAATTTTTGGGCGGTTTTAACAGAACTTTTTCATATCTTGAATAAAACAACCATTCCGTAGTCCAACCGCCTGAAGTCAGTTGGACTATGGAATACCCAATATTATAGCACTTTTATTATTACTGTATAATTCACGATTACGGTACTGTGACGGCATTAAAAAGGCAATATAAATTCATAAACAAACGACAAACATAAGTTCCTTAACACAATAATGCTGCAGCTCTTTTAAAAGATGAGATACACAATGTACGTAGGTCTGTTTCCTACAAAGGAAAAAAGTAATAATAGACTCCTACAATGCTACTAGTTTTGTAGAACTGATTTTTTAAATTTATTTATATAACAAGATGTAGATGAAATCTATTAAAAAAATACGTTCCCTCATATTACACTGAAAATTGCTGAATAATTTAGTGACATATAACTTAATATTTTAAAGTTGAATACCAAAATTTCTCGATGGAAATACAGTTTCTCGCTAAGGAATTACAGATGGAAAAAGCCATGCAGATTTCATAACGCCAGAGTACAATGTTCGAGAAATTTTGCCGCTCTGTTTCTGTTTTATAGCTCGCGCGCAACATATGTACCCGGTTGCTCGGCTGTGAAATGTTTAGCGGGTTTTTGTGTTTCCTTCCTCTTACAACTTTCCGCTCTCTTCTTGTTCATTTCTTCCTCTTCTCAAAAAGATCCCCCACACAGCATCTTAACATAGGTCCAGAGGGAAATTATTTACTTCATAGCCTACTGCGTGGAGTTGGAGACAACACATTATTTCACGGTGACGTTTGACAAGGACATTTAAAAAAATATATTGTAAAGAAAAAAGTTGTGCATTATTACAGGAAATGAAATATTACGGAAAAAAAGAAAAGTCTCAATAAACTACTTTTAAGTAGGTAGTTTGTCAATGGTGCTTTTACTTTGAAGTTAAAAAATAAAACTTACTATGCACTTAGAAATTTTTGTGTTAGAGTCTAATACAAGGGTGGCCAACCCGCGGCCCGCGAGCTATCTACTTGTGGCCCGCGGAGCATATGCGTACATTTTTTCATTCAGTGTACATAAAACCACCAAAAGAACATTCCAACGTGCGTAGTTCATATCATATCTCATATATGGAAGTATCTCAGTACATTGATCAAACTACCGTGACAATTTCTTCTATGGTATAATCGTATTAACAAACAATTACAAGATTCAACATGCTATGTAAAATCTAGTTATGCCGTAGCCATGATACTAGCAAAAAAAAATCGAAGCCATATTCAGATGGTGAAATGGTTAAGGAATGTTTGGAGAGTGTCGTTGAAATTCTGTGCCTAGAAAAGAAAACGGATTTCTCAAAAATAAGCCTGTCTCGACAAACTATTACTAAGCGTGTCGACGACATTGGAAAACATATTAAAGTAGTTTGAAAAATCAAGCATTGAAGTTCATATTTTATGCTCTAGTAATGGATGAAAGCACTGACCTAATAGATACAGCCCAAGTGGTGAGTTTTGACAGTTTTATCAGGGGTGTTGATGTCCATTTTAACAAAATAAAAAAAATTAGTGGCACTGTATCCACTTAAGGACACTACTTGCTCACGAGATTTGTTAGGAGCTGTTACATCGACATTGGTTTAGCGACTTTGCATTTCTGGTCGATATAGTTAGCCACCTAAATATTGTTGATAGGTACTCGTCTACAAGGGAAAGATCAACCAATTAATAACATGTATGATCTTATTTCCGCATTCCAAATGAAACTTGGACTTTGGGAACAATAGTTAAGGACACAAATCTTCACTCACTTTCCTACATTGTTATTGCAGCCAGACGTCACACAAATGGAGGCGGATAAATACGCTTCGTTGATATCCAACTTGAACCTGGAATTTGAAAACCGAATTCAAGATTTAAAAAAACATCTTGTGCTTTTTGCTGTGTTTGCAACGTCATTTCCGTAGAAGTCAATTTATTGACAGGAATTTTACAAATGGAACATGGTGAAATGTGTTGTGATGCACAGTTAAAGAAGAAATTCAATCAATCAGGTTGGTTTGGCAGCGTTTTACAAAACATATTTGGACAAGGAAAAATATCCTACATTTTACAAACATGCTTTGTCGATGATTTCGGTATTTGGAAACACTTATACGTGTGAACAGCTTTTTAGTCGAATGAAGCATATTACATCCCAAATGAGAACACGAATCACTGATGAACATTTGGAAAACTGTTTGCGTGTAGCAACAACATCAATCATTATCAACATTTAGTTCTGACAAACAAAATCAAACGTCTCACTAAAATTTATTATATTTTTATTTATTTATTATTATTATTTTTTGTACTGCCTAACTCTTATCTAATAAATATGTTTGATTCTCATTTTTGTTATATCTTCTTAAAAAAACAATATATTTCTTGTTTGCTTTGAATAATAAAAGATTTTTTTTTGTGCGGCCCAAATTTCTAAAATTTGGCCCGGCTGCTGAAAAGGTTGGCCACCCATGGTCTAATACAAACTATTTTGTTGAAAATACATAATTGTCGAAAGTGAACAGATATGTACCAATTCACACAATCCTAAGATTGTTTTGTTCAGGTCAGCTTTAATTGCGCGACCTATACCTTCATACCAAACGATGTATTGAAAAGAATTCGCTAAATCCATTTACTAATAAAAAAAATGCTAATAAAAAGGAAAAAAAACGTTCACATATTATTTTTAAATAACTGGAGAAGTTCTCACGAAATTTAACGACCGAATGCGGTTTTAAAATGTATTTAAATTTAACAATTAATAAATTTTATAAGCCTACTCTCTCACCGGGGGTCAGTAATAAAATAATCGGTATTAAGTCGGTTGAATCCTGTTTATTATCAGTGGTATTATAAATCCATCGACGTTTTACATATATGGATTTGTTTACTAAACTGCGAAGGTAACCAAAAAAACCGTCTAGTCTGAAGGAGGATGAATTTACATATTATCTGGAAATCAGAACTATTCGATCTGAATAAATAATAATGAAGATAAAACATTTTTTGTATTTATTAGGCATTAACTTGAGATACCCATACACTTTGGAATGTAATGATTGTGACGCACATTAAGGTATGACTACTTGAAATTTTAAAACTAGAATCAGGGAACATGAACTTTGTTTCCGAAATAATAACTATTCCGAGTTTGCTAACCATTTTTTACGGTGCTCCAGATTTTTTTTTTAATAAAAAAATCTGGAGCACCGTAAAAAACAGACAGATTAGCCATAGCTTCCACAAACAAAAAAACAAGTTTAAACATACCAATATAAATTATTAATTTTTAATTGATAAACTAACGTTTAAACAAGATTTTTATGCATAGCACAAAGGGTAGATAACACATATTATAATCAATAATTATCAGCCTGAAACACTCATCTACATTGAAAAAATCTTCCGAGAAAAGATACTAGCCGCCAACGGGAATTGAACCCGTGACCATCTGATTGCCGGTCAGCAGCTCTGACCACTGAGCTATGGCGGCTTATCTAATACCCGCCAAATAATTCAATATATACTAGTGTTTCATTCGACAATGACTTATTATTACATTTTTCCAACTGAAAACAACCAACTTTATTTTTGTGAGAGAGGTATTTTTAATACTAAATCTCCCGCTAGGTGGCGTCGAGACTAATTATGTCTGCATTTTTTGCTGAAATACTTTAACTTGTCAAATATTAATTATTATTTTTTAATTGATAAACTAACGTTTAAACAAGATTTTTATGCATAGCACAAAGGGTAGATAACAAATATTATAATCAATAATTATCAGCCCGAAACACTCATCTACATTGAAAAAATCTTCCGAGAAAAGATACTGGCCGCCAACGGGAATTGAACCCGTGACCACCAGTGGTCAGAGCTGCTGACCGGCAATCAGATGGTCACGGGTTCAATTCCCGTTGGCGGCCAGTATCTTTTCTCGGAAGATTTTTTCAATGTAGATGAGTGTTTCAGGCTGATAATTATTGATTATAATATTTGTTACATACCAATATACATAAATACATATTTAGAAACCTTAGAAATAAACAAAAAAATAAATTAATTTAGTTAATAAAATGGTGACCGGCCAACTCAGAATGAAACCAACTGCTGATAAAAGATATAAAAAAATGGTTAAATAGGTTAAGTTAGGTTAGGGCAACCATACTCAACCTGCGGCCCGGCAAGCTTTTGTGTGCGGCCCTAAACACTTTAATATCAGGAACTTGATTTAAAAAAAATCTATCATTCTAAATTTCATATATCTTAAGATTCGTTTCGACTTTGACGCACACAGTGATACCCGAAAAGGATTGTCAATATGGTCCACATAATCTGGTAAATACGTTTTTTAGATTTTCACGGCCAAAAGAATTTTTGTTATTAGTTTTTGGGGTGTTATGCTATGTTGCGCTACCTACTTCTTTAGCCAAATTTTCAGTTTTCCACAGCGTTGCAGTGTCCATCATCAGGGCAAATGTGTAAGAGTGTTGCTATTGCAAACGCTAGATTTATTCCCCAAAAACAAATATTTAACACACAAGTACGCGCGCAAATAATTTATAAATAAAAAGTGCCACTTCTAGAAACCACCGCATTAATTATAATACATAAAAACTGGTTAATGTCACTTCGATTCAGGTACCTACTTGAAAATTTTAACAGCACTCCTTGCTGTCGTAAAAAGTATTGTTCTGTTATAATTCAAATACGCATAATAGCGGGAGTGTCTTCAAAATGCAATCGAAAAATGTCCGACGAAAAGAGAGTGCTTCAATACTAATGGAAAGAATAATATTTCTTTGATGGGGGGGGGGGGGATTTGATGATTTTTTTTCGTCATACCAGTATGGTGTTGCGGCCCGCGTAACTTTACAAATACATGTATGTGGCCCGAAGAGAAAAAAGGTTGAGTATCGTTGGGTTAGGGTCACCGGCTATTTTTATTTATTTTTCACAGCTTTTAATGATCTTTCTGAGGTGGTTCAGAGATGGTTTCATTCTGAGTTGGCATGGAACCAATCAAATAATGGCACGTTGTGATGAATGGTATGTTGTGAGGCTGAAAGTAGTAGGGAGGGAAACGAGGTAGGAAAATATAATTTTCTGTTAAAAATATTATATAATAGGTATGTAAGTACCTATTTTATCGCTTGTCAGAACTCTTCACATAATCATCAGTTCCAATTTTGAAGATTACACTTAAAATTCAAATCAAATTTGAGTTCATTGAACCAGTTTCCAAGCGGGATAACTCACAGACACCTGAAATTATTATTATTGATTAAATTCGAAAGCGCCTAAATATAGGCAATATGTTTAACACGACGCTTCGGTTCAAAATCAAATGGTTATTTTTTCAAAATTTAGTACGTTAAAATTTGATTCATGTGTGCACAAATGTCCTGTCGGTGAAAGCTGCATTGTAACCTCTCTTTCTGTCGCATGCCACGTTTACGAGATAGAAGGAGATATTACAATAAAGCCAACATGCCTACTTTTAGAGTGGTAGGCAGGTACCAACTCTTAGTATCTCCTTGGTGAAAGACCTCAAAATCTTAAAATCGCGTTAGCCGTGTTCGGTGACTATATCTGAATAGCAATGGGCTACCCAACCCTCCTCTTCCTCATATAATTCCATTCCCTTCAGTTTAATAACGTACCCCAAATTAATAATTCATTTTACTTGTAATGTATTCCCCAGACAATATCAAAGTAAGCTACAACCCGAAGTAAACAGGTCTACTGGGAATAACCAAGATAATTAGAAATTCGACAGTCAAAGACGACTTAGAAACAAATCTAAGAAAACCCATATAATTAAATAAAAAATCTTGTAAACCACCCCTCTCCCCCCTTCCCCACATGTTACGTATATAATTCGAAGATCAAAAATAATTTGTACAAGTCTGGATAATATGACTTTAACAGGTTGAATCCGGTTACTGTCAAATAAGTAAGTGGAAATGAATTACATATTTGTTTTATTATACCTATTATTATGGATCCAATAGTTCCACTGATTTCGGGCAGCAAAAAAATCGTACATTAGAATCCTACCGGCTGCGCCAGTGTGGTGTACTGTAATTTCCTCTGATGTACAAAACAACTCGGGGTTTCAGTAGTAGGTACATCGGTTCGTTTAGATTACGAGTCTTGTTTATTAACATCTTATTTACAATGAATATTCAACTGGACTTAACGTTCATTCTGAATGATGAGCTGTGATAATCTGGAGCAGGGAAAAAATCGCTAAAGGTGCCCATCTACCTACAGATCGGGCATAATCGGCTATCTTCGTAACCGTTCGGATATTATACCCGAACAATTGTCTCTCTCATATAGTACAACTACTTACCTCTGTTGAGACACCATAAAACTACATGTAACTATCTAATTTAACGACATCTGTTGAGATACATTGAAACTACATACATTTGCATATACACTACGGTAAATACGTTTGCAATGTCGATGTCATAATCGTATTTTACTATCTACATAGGAACGTGTTAAAAAAGTTTTGATGCCACACCCACATAAAGGATTAATTTAATAGACTTAACATACCATAAGTTCTGTGATATTTGATTTCTTTTAACACTTCAGGTCTCAGGAATATTTTGTCAGATGAACAGAATATTTCTGCTGTGCAGTAAATTCCAAATAAATTGAATATTTCAGAACGTATTAAAAAAACCAAAAACTGTTTTTGATATGTGATGCAATACGCTTTAAAATTTTATTGTTAGAAATAAACATGTAATTTATGAAATAATGTTTTTTTAATGCAAATATAAAAAGTTTTAAAAATTGCCCACTTAACGTTTTTTTTCTAAGTTTACCGATAACGAAAAAAAACACATACTTACATATTTTATTAGACAAATGTATTATAAAAGTTATCATCACCTCACTTTTTGTCGTTTCGTGTAAAAATAATTCATGAAAAATTTCATAAATTTATAAAGTATAAAATATGTGTTAACTTTTAAATTAAATATATATAGCATGGTGTTTTCTCTTTCTAACATCGTTTAGATCATATTTCTCACTATGATAGTAAGAAAGACACAACGATTTCTATGATACCTTTATGGGTTGTTCCCAAAAAAAAATTAGCCTGAGGGGTTAAATAAGCTGTCATTAGATATATAAGTCCTGGCCACGAAACACGGCTAAAGCCATTTCAAAAATGGCTAAATCAGCGAAATTTTGAGCAGTGGCGGTTCGTTCACATTGGAAGATGGAAAAAATTCCTCATATGAAACACATCCCATGTTGGTCTTTTTTATATTATGAGAATACAAAATATTTTCCTCTAGGTGTAAAGGGATTTCATCGCATCACTGCATCAGAGACTAGCGACCTAGCAACAATAATAAATTAGTTATGAGTCCAACTGAATACATATCAATAGTATGGGCACCAAGTTATGCTGTACATTCACTCATGATGGAAAGAATTAAAAATAAATTCTTAAGATTTAGATAGTAACCTAAAAGTCAATTACAAGGCAATTATGATTATCTACTATGTCAATAAATCTATTAAAATTATCATAATAATTGACTCGACCACCCTAACTCGATCCCATTAATTACATAACTATCAAAGCAATGAATAAAATAAAAAAATAAAATAAATGTAATGACTTAACTTGCTTATGTATGGAATCATAAATTCAATACTTGGCAGCCCAGAACTATTATTTTTGATTTCTTTCCATATAACTCACAAATTTCAATTCGGTGCGGGTACCGCCACCCCGGGAACCACTTATTTAATTATTAACACTTCTGCTGTCGATCACCCTAAGTGGTTCGCTACGTTTGGTGACAGCGGAGGTGCCAGAGAGGTGTGTCCAGGTCTTGACCACCAATTGAGACCCTTTGACCTCTCCAGCTGATTCACCGTCTCACTCGCTCACTCAAATCACAGCTTGCATCGCAGCGGGAAAGTTAGATTCACACTTCAGTCACTCCTTGACACACTGACCCTCAGATTCCTACCCACCCCTTGTACAGTTTTCCTTCCTAATACTCTCCTTGCTTTCCCTAAAAAAATCCACCAGGTAGCATCCCCAAAGATGGCAAAAACACGCACAACAAAGGGAAATTATTCTCCTCAGGGTCTCCTGTGTGGGCATAATGTAAAAAAACAAACCATCATCGAGGCATAGTCTACAAATTGAATCACAATTTATTGTATGCTTCCGTTAGCCGTACACAGAATTTGGGTAATGATTGTAAGGATGTTGTTAACATATTATTAAAAGCATCAATCACTAAACATGAACAGGCCTTTATAGAATTTATTTCGACAAGCAGACCAACAAATCTAATTGAACAAACTGCCCTAGCTCTCCTTCGACTTTTTTAATGTATTTATTGTACGACTGATTCCAGAATAACAGAACGTAGGTATATTGAAGTGATAAAACCATTAAAGTGCGATCTACGCGGAAGCGTTAAAAAAAAGAAGATGGCGAGATATGTAAATACGAATGTTAGAGGGAGCACACTAATATTAAAAACGACAATAATTAAGCGAAAATTGTGAAAATGATTAATAAAACACATTTCTTTTAAAATAGAGCAAAAATCTCGTGGGAAATGTCTTAAATAGCATTCAAAGAATTAAAAAAAAAACTTGTGAAATAATAGAAATAAAAGTGTTTATAATTATTTTCGGAGCATACTTTGCGATTTTTTCTATCGATAGAATTTCATATAATTAACTTTTCGGCGTGGCAAATTTTCTCTTCATAAATAACATATATTTTTTAGAAACTTAAAAACTTAAAGCATTGAGAAATTTCATAAAACGGTAGAAATTCGGAATGCGGAGCTTAACTCTAGAGGAGGCCACAAGCCTAAAATGTATGTATTGATAGTGTGCCTTTATCGCCACGAATATAGCCATAGCCATAAAATAGCCATAAAAATCGCTTGGCAAATGGGGTCTAGAGGTCACATTTCAATGCAAAATGTTTTTTAAATAAATTTCAAATGAAAAAACACATTTGTTAGTAGTTTACGCTTTTATTTTTATATAGTAATTAACAATTTTATTTAAATTCTACTAATTGAAAATGGTAGAAAAAGCTTCAATTTATCCAAAGCATTTAATAAATACATTTTTAATGTAAACTGATTGGTAATAAAGATTAATCTAAAAGAGGCATTTTCCAATAGATTTTCAGAAAACAAAACACAAAATTAATGTTTTTATTACCTATCTACCATTGTTCTATCCTGCATTGTAAAGAATAGGCCACTTGCATGGATTTCATAACGACTTTGAAAAAATCGTGTGGATAGATTTTTTTACAAAGATAACGAAAATGTTAGTATAATTTTTTAGAAATGTATAGTTTTTTATTTTTAAATAAATAAATCCATTATTTGAGCTCGTGACGTCACTACATGAAATTTCCCGTCTCCGATTATTTTCCCTTAATTTTGTAAAATTCCACACTGATAAATTTTTTTGTTATACTTTGATTTCCGGCGAATTTCTGAATTTGCGTTTAACGTTCACTAGATTTATTGTTTGTTCTATGCGAACTAATCCTTTGGTTTGATTTTTTGATAAAGATGGCGGTGTTTTCACAGATGTTACGAAGAGAACCCCGTACAATTTATTGCTATTCGTGTGGAAAACGTTATTTTTTTTAATGATTTCCGGCTATGTAATTATCGTTTTTTCGCACCCATAAAATTATGTCCCGTCTTTCCGGTTTATAAAAAAATGGTCTGATTTTTCGGTATGAAATTTTCAAAAAATCGCCAGGGTTTCAAAAATACGATAAAAAAAATACAGAATGTCTTAGAATATTGCCTACACCGGAATTTTTTTTTAAATGTGATGCAAGTGGCCTATTATGTTTTTACGTTATCGTGCACATTAAGATGTTCGTAATCTTAATATATAAAACAAAGTCGGGTTATAGTTACACCATTTATAACATAAGAACGGCTGGACCGATTTTCATGATCTTTGATTTGTTGGATTTGTCTCCGTCCCGAATAAGCAGAATAGCTATTAAAAGATCGGAAAAATTCACGAAAAAAATTAAAATTCTTTTCCTCATACATTTTATATTGAACGAATTCTCATCTTTTGAAAGAGCTGCAGGAATATTGTGATAAATATAATATTGAGTTGTGAGTGAATTCCAAAAACGTCAAATGACAATGCGCTGATTATTTTGCTTTTGTTCTTAAACATATAATGCTGTACCTCTTTCTTACTCACTAAATGTCAATAATCGAAAATGAGACAAACGGTGAACGTATGTCTGCACCCCTCCAAAGGAAACATACAATAATTATAATAAATCTCCCTTGCATTTAAATGAAAGGCAATTCCCGTAAGTAAGTTAAAAAGTAATAAATTCACAAAAAAAAAAATATAAATCCGTAAACAAAGCCATCTCTGAAAAAACAAAACACGGACATTTGCCTATCGATAATTGCTTCATTGCGTAATTTTTAACCTAATAAAAAAACTGAATTTCATTCAACTCATAAATTAACACAACAGTTATTGATTCTGAGGCGGTACAGAGTTCGTCGAATTAATTAATCTTTAAAAAATATACTTGTAAAAGCCTAGTTAGGCGTGAATAATCAAATTAATTAATAAATAATTACAAATCCGGCGATTCATTAAAAAGTTCGCCTCATACGTCATGCAAATGTCAGGTAATGTTAATTTATTGTGAAAACAAGCTTATGGGTCTGAGTGGTAAAATTCTGGTTTCGTTTCAAATTTACATGGAATACATTTCTAGTGTGTAGGTACCTATTAACTATGTAGTGGTACGGATATTATATTATTATATAAATGTATTATTCTATTAATTCACAGGTAGTAGGTACCTTCATAGGTAGGTTTGAGATTTATTTACGGAGCGAAAATGTTAACAGAGACGTCAACTTGTCACTTGTCACGTCAAATACGATATAAATAATGTGCGTAGGGGAGTTCAATACATAAATAATTACGTTTTATTTCTCAATTGTATCATTGTATTATCAACCGTAAAAGAAATAACTACAGAAGTCTGGAATAGTAACTCTCGTGCCGTGAGGTCAATTGTCATGAAGTTTACAATAGTTACTCTCGTAAGTATTTCAAACAGGTTGAATGACAGATGGCGAAAGTAATATTGATTTTCTTTACATCATTTTCCTACTTTAGGATAAAAAATATATTACTTTTTTTTCACTTTATATTTAACTTTTGAGAGATCCAAACAATGAATGTGTCCCTTACTTTAATGAAATACATTGAACTGAGAAAATTAATGGTTGGTATTTTTTTGTTGTTTTTTAATGGCAGTCATCGTTTACAGCGCTCCATTCCTCTTTCTGTCATATATCCCATCCCCACACACTTACAATACATTCGTTATTTTTTATTTAACAACCAAAATATTCACTAGAAATACCTAATTTATATGGCAGAACAACGCTTTCCGGGACAGCTAGTATCACCATAATATTTTAACAGTAGGTAATTATATAAATATATCAAAAAGCTTCATAGGTAATAGGTAATGATGGAATAGAGAATAGCCAGGTACTTCCTCAACTTCCTATCTTCAGCCTCACAACATATCCCAATTGGGGAAGGCATAGTCTCACTGGTTTCAGACGGGATCTGTTGGGACTAAGGGAAAAAGGCTAAGGAGTTAATTTAAAGATTCGTGACAACATAATATTTTGTTGAGAATATTAACTGCTCCGTCACTAAAGTCGTCTAATACAGCCAAATGCGAAGTCTACACCAATTTACCCAGCATTGAATCTTGCATGTTTGCCCAATAAAAAATATTTGTTAAACATTTAAGTATTCGCCTAAGCAAGACTTGAAAACATCTGATACCTCTAATGGATACATACTTGATCACACGCGTTTCTCCATACCAGTGTACGGTTGAGCCTCGTCCTCTCACAACGGTATGCAGAACTCAGAAAACACTACCCGAGGTCTAACGCATAGTTCAATACAGTGTCTAAATACAGCAGTGTTCGTGTTACATTCTAACTACAACTCCATTTAAATCTAGCACCTTTGATCTAAAGTTTAGATCGGTCAATCAGTGATTTTAATTAATTTAAAACTGTTCAGGGAGTGATTTTTTAGTGAAGTGGTAATAATGTGTTGATTTTGTGTGGTATTTAACTAAATCTACAATATTTTAATTCTTTATTATGGAGAACGCACGCACGACCCTTTTCATACAAAATCAAAATTTGGATTTTAGGCCAAAATACTTAAACAAACTAAATAATATTTTTTGTAATAAATAGAAAAATTAATCAATAAAACAATTAAAAAAACATTAATGTTGGCTTTAATAAAAAATATTTTTATATGTTAAAAATATTTTTTATTAAAAAACATTAATGTTGGCTTAAATTTTAATTACAAACAAGTCACTTGTGTTTACGTTAAAAGATAAATTTTTCGTATATAAATTTATAATTTTTAATTAATTTTTTTAATAAAATAATGAAGTTAGAATTCTTTATGGCCTAATATTATAATTTAAAACACAAATAAATAATGTAGCACGTAGATATTTCCTTTACCTTTTGATTAAAAGAAGATTTATTCATTTTAGTCTAGTATTCCAAATAATAAATCCAAAATTAAGTTTTGTTTTAAAAAAGGCGCGCAGCATATAATTTTTATTATAATCGGTTTTCGTCTTTAGTAAAATGTGGTGAAAAATTTTGTTATTTTTAAAAAAGGAATACCTTTTGATTTTACCAATATTCTGACAATGTTTGAATTCTTCGTATTGCCATCATTATCAAATGAGAAAATATTGCTTGTGCAATGATGGAGGACTCAGTTAGGCAGTGGATTGAACCCGCGACGTCTCGATGGGAACTTCACGCGTTGGATCACTAGAATAACAAGCAAAATATATTATTATTTTCAATATTACAGAATCTTTTCTAAATTTTAATAAGTTTTATTTCGAAGCTCAAAGGCTTGCGTTTTCTTGTGTAATTTTAAGAATTATATAAAATTAATTATTGTTGATACTAACGCAGACGTGAGAAATCACGGACATTATGTTAGTAAATAAAGCTTTCTTGAAGACGAAAAAAGCTCAGACTCTTGAAAAACCACGGAATTAGGCTTTACTTGTCACGATTTACCCTAAGAAAAATTTAAAAAAGAATTACACATACAGAATTAAAATAATTTCCCAGAAAAACATTATACTACAGGTAGATAGGTACTTTATCGCTTGTCTGAATCTCGACTCACCAGTTCCAATTTTGAAAATGTCTATTAAAATATTATATCCTAGGTAGGTATCTACTTTATCGCTTGTCTGACTTCTCGACTCACCAGTTCCAATTTTGAAAATGGCGATTTAAATATTATATCTTAGGTAGGTACTTTATTGCTTTTCTGAATTCTCGATTCACCAGTTCAAATCTTGAAAATGACAATTAAAATATTATCTATAGGTATCATTTTATAGGTAGGTACTTCGCTTGTCTGACTTCTCGATTCACCAGTTCCAATCTTAAAAATATTATCAATATGTACTTTATCGCTTGTCCGAAATCTCGTCACACCAGTTCCAATTTTGAAAATGACAATTATAATATTATATCATCGGTAGGTACTTTATCCCTTGTATTTATTCTTCACTCACCAGTTCCAATTTTAAAGATGACAAATAAAATATTATATTATCGGTAGATATTTTATCGCTTGTCTGAATTCTTAACACAATCAGTTACAATTTTAAAAATGACACATTCTAAATAATTTTTTGTAAAAATATTGGTAGGCTCGCGCGTTATTTTAAACTTAAAAAAAAATTTATGTAAAAAAACTTGCCAAAAAACCCTAATTTTATTTCAAATTAGTGCCTATCTAATACGCATAGATTTAATGGTGATAACGTCTCTGAATATAGTATGGAGAATACCGACAGAACAAAATGACAGTAATTGGCTTTCTTCTCGTACTACGAAAGTATTTTCCATCGCCACCATCTTACCCGATCACAGATAGTTGTCATTCACAGTTATTAAGGTGACTAAGAAGGTTTTTTTTTGAAAAATATTCGTATTGTCCAGCGATAGTTTACCAATATATTATAGGTAGGTACTTTCGCTTGTTTGAATTCTTCACACAACCAGTTCCAATTTTGAAAAGAACATATAAATTCAAAGCAAATTTGTGTTAATTTAACCAGAGTTACGCAGGACGCACAGACGATTGCGACTTTGCTTTACCAAGGTTTAGATTTTATATGCTAAATTCATATTAAGATGTGGTGTTTGCAAATAAATTCAAGACAGAAAATGTTATGTAAATGTTATTTTATCGAAGCCAGTTATTGGCAAATCACGATGACATCTCAAATTAATTAGCGTAGTCAACAGAAGTTTAAAAAATCTTGAGTATGAATAATAAATAATGAAAGTTAAATCCATGCTTTGATTACGTTAAAGGTCAAACCACATTTTAAACAAAAAATATCCTCAACGATCAATTACAGGGATGAAATAATAGTTAAGAACTATTCATAGATTGATTGGCATTTCTTCTGTCCGTAAATTGTTTATTACGTTCCCGTTCCGGATCAAGATGGTGGAAAGTGTTGGATATTACATTTATACCCCGCTAGAGTTTGCATGATCGCGGTTTATACTACGAGCTGCCAAATCGGAATAGTCAATATTATGGTACCTAACGTACGGGCCGGCCAGTAGTAATTTGAAAAAAGAATTATCATTAAGATGGTGACATTTATCAGGGCAAATAGTATAATTCCATATTTAAAAAAAAAAGTACGTAAAATATTTATGGTTTACTAGCTTTTGCCCCCGGCTTCGCACGCGCCACTCCCCCCCCTCCCCCTCCCCCTCAACGTAACAATCGAACACGCGCTGTAAATCTTAACTATCAAAGGGATCTCACATAGCAACCTAAACAAATAACAAAATGACAGCACATGTCAAATAATTACGTAGCAACGCTTTGCTTTTCGTCTGGACAATAAACGTATAATTGTATACAAATTTCATAATGCCAGAGCTCTAAGTTGTAGCCTATAGCCTATTCTGATGTATGAGCTTTATTACTGTAAGGTTTAAATAAAATCCATTCAGTATTTATTGTGTGAAAGAGTAACAAACATCCATACAAACTTTCGCCTTTATAATATTAGTAGGATAGTAGGATAATTAAGAAGGTAGGTATAGAAGTACTTACTTACAAATCTTATGATTTCAGCAGAAATTTTGGTTTTGATTTATTAAATTAGAGAAAATGAGAAAAATATGTTTTTGGACGCGAGGTCTGCGTTAACAGAACTACCAATAAAATTAATATATTCAGAACAACAATTCCATAGATGTAAAACTTTTTTGCCAATATCTGTAAAAGGATTCCATTACGTTGATCCCCCGACAGTTGGCCTCCCGGCATACTTACACACAATATGCAGTCGGCTTAGGGAAAATACGATAAACCTACTTACACAAATATAACAAAGCGTCTTTGAAGAGGTGTGCAGAGATGATGTCAAGGAAAAAACTACTTGTATAATGTACCTATATATCACAGTATAAGTACAAGAAATCGATAGTGCAAATAAATTCATTTGATATCCATACCAACTTATTATTAAAGGTATTTTTGAAGTCGTATTTAGGTTTGAAATTGATAAATAATGCTAATAAAAATTATAAATTATTATAAAATTGAATAAAGGTGGGCAACTATCGGGTAACCATTTTTTATTACTAAAGATCGTTTGTTTATAACTGTATTTTTTTAACTCTACGCCTTTTTTTGTACTTGACATGTCCAAAGTGAAGTGTTTATTTGACTTTATCGTGCGATGACTTGTCGGGGCGTCCCCGACTTATATCTCCTTATAATTTATCTTATACGTTTATTGGATATTTGCACAACAAATTGACAACTATTTTGCGAAGCCGAAATGCTAAGTAAATGAAAATAATACTTCGTAGAAAATGTTGGATTTAGGTTTTTACTGGTTTTTCACAATAACTAAACTTATCTGCCGCCAAGACCTAGACAAACGTCACCCCATGAATCCAACGCATTACGAAAATAGTGCCAGCCGGTGTACGGTGGGCGATGGCATCGCAAGGGTTAAGTCAAATTTATTCACATTCATCATCCAGACACCTATCAAATATCTCTTCCCAGAACTATAAAAAAGTTGATGGACATCAGAGACTGGTAATTCGACAAAAAATCTGACAGACAACAATTAACGAACTAAGCTTTTTTAACTTTCAGTCTCGGTTACACAATGTTACATAATTGATATTTCCCATCTGCCTTTTACAATCATCCGTCGTGGCTATGTTCGTAATTCGTTATTAAGACGTCTCTCTAGAATTCTGACATGAAGCAGCCTATTGAAGACTGGATATCATTAGGGTAACTTATATCCAGATCGTTGCGTGATGCTCTCATCCAAATTTCGTAACAAAATTCTCAAAACCTTCCGACTAAAATACATGAGATTAGAAAGGTACAGTTTGTCAAATAAGAGTAGAAAAAATAGGAGGGCGCCACTGTTGTTCAAATGGCAATACTAAAAATATAACCATGGTGGTAATTTAAAGCTGTGTACCTACATTTTATATTAAAAATTAAATAGGCAATTTTTTTTTCAATTGAATATAGATATCCACTGATTTCATAATTAGAATATCGTATACATAGGTATATTATTATTATACCTTTGCAATTTTATCGTAACATAATGAAGAATAACGATATTGTAATAAAATATAAACTTTAACAATTGAAACAAACACTTTAGAAATTGCTCACATTTATACCCGGCTACCCGGCTTTGCTCAGGACAATTCGAGAGTGTTCGGGAATGTTCCACAATGATGTTCCCGATTCCCTATTCCCTAACATTCCACGACATACTCCGCCACTCCTTCCAGAATTTTCTAGAGCTCTGTGGAACCTTCTAGAACTTTCCAGAAGACTGTTCTAGAAATTTCAAGAGGGCGAAACTTTCAGCCTTTATATTTTCAAAAGCACGCTCTTTAGGTAAAAACGGATACTCTTATTCCCTAGGGGGGATAGAGATCTACCACACCATGTAATCCCTTGATCGTACCGGGACTTATTTCTGAGTTTTTTTTAGACTTTCTTTTATAATATATATATTGATTAGCTTAAGTACCTAGTATTGCCCGGGCTTTAGATCATGTCTATAATTTTGAATCTGAATATATTTAACTAATTCAGATCTAAAAATAGTGTAACTAAACTCGCCATTAATGATTCTCCCTTTCTACCTACTGTTAAATTCAAATTTATGTTAAATTAAATGAAAGCAAATCACTTTGTAAAACACAATCTAATCAAATTTATGTCATTTAGTAGGTTCCTTAACAACAGTGCTTCTTCGATTATAAGATCTTTTTTTAAGAACAAATTTTAAATGTATGTACAGTGTTCTGTATTTTCAGTGTCGTTACACTTTAAAATAATATTTGGCAGGTAAATTGGTGTTGCCAGCCTAAAAATTGTATAGTTACATTTTATTGTATTTTTAAACGACTTCGAAAAGGAGGAGGTTATCAATTCGACGGTAATTTTTTTTTTGTTACCTCAGAACTTTCGATTGGGTGAACCGATATTGATGATTCTTTTTTTATTAGAAAGCTGGTGGTTCCCGTGTGGTCCCATTTTAATTTGGTTCAGTTCTGACAATGGGATCCATGAGAAAACCATATATGTCTTAAATTGACAAATGGACGAATAACTCAATATTACGCCAATAGATTTGGATGATCCTTTTTTTGGAGTAAAACTTCTTTACGCACGCTCGTCACTAAAAATAAAAAAATAAACAAAAATTTTAACAAAACACAAAACGACTTCAAAAAATGCACTAAAAAGTAAAAAAAATAATTTCGTACGATTGTTATTTTTAGAGTCGGTGTCAGCCAAGATCTCCACATCTCACCTATAAATATCTATGTATGTAGTTACCTTGGCTGACACCGACTCCAAAAATAACAATCGTACGAAATTATTCTTTTACTTTTTAGTGCATTTTTTGAAGTCGTTTTTTGATTTGTTAAAATTTTTGTTTTTGAGGTGAAAACTTCTTTAGCACCGTTGTGATTTGAAACTCGAGGATACGAAAAAGCGACACTAAAAAGAGACGAACACATTGCCTCCCAAATTCTGCTTGAGAGATTGCTTCATAATTTAGATCTTGAACCCAACTCCAGTGGCCTGAAGAACTTCCTCCACTTTTCCCGGTTCTGCGCTGTATAGAGAGCCAATGAAACTGACGTTCTGGACCCCTGTGATACTTGATCACTCCAATCTTTCTCTGGTTCTCCTGCCAAGCACTTTGCCAGTGACAATGACTTTCTCCAAGTTCAGGTTCTCGGTTTGGCGAATGACGTGTCCAAAATATCTTTGAATACATTGTAGGCAGACAGCAGTTGATAACCCATTGTGGATGCTTGGCTCTTCTTGAATGTATTGTGTAGATTTTTTTTCTCCAGCACCACATTATATGGGGGCGTCTGTCAGTTTCCTGTCGTTGGTTCTTATCCCATGTTTCTACAGAGAAATATCGGCAAAATCAGCACATGGACGAGTCTTTTATTGGTGGTCTTTGTTATGTCAAAAACCTCAAGGGCGCTGTGTTAGTTGTTAGGTATTATCAACGGCTTTGCTTCTTGGCTCTTTGGCAACTAGACTGCTTCAATTGGAACTGCACAGGGCCGGCCCTGGGTTTATGTGTACATACTTTAGGCAGAGCTGAGTCAAACAGCACCTAGCGCCAGTAAAAATTTCAAGGGCGCTGTGTTAGGGCGAATTGGCTCCTTAGCTCCTCGGCAAGTCGGAGCGGACTCCTTAAAATGCTTCTGTATTGGACCGGCACGGGTTATATCTCTGCCACATGATTTTAAATCATCTAAATTTAGGGTTTTTACGTTAGTATTTTTTGGCCATCGTTACATATCTATTAAAAATACACAGTGATAGTATAATAGCATATTTGCAGTCCTCCTCACCAGGGAGTGAGGAGGACTGCAAATGTACTATAGAGAACCACACTCGTGTTCCGAGGCGGACTACAGGTTGTTGTGTTGGCGTTACACTTTGATTTCCTCATCTTCATATTTGTAGATCTCATCTCATATTTGTTGATCTTCTCATCTTCATGTTTGTAGACCTAATCCTATGTTTGTTGATCTTCTCATCTCTATATTTGTAGACCTTATTTCATGTTTATTGATTTTCTCATCTTCATGTTTGTAGACCACATTTTCATTTTAGATAACTATTTTTAAAGGCTTCAAATCCAAGTTGGTCCGGATGACAATTTGCTAGAGCACAGTGGAACCAATGTTCGGCCATGTGACTCGAACATGCAGTCAATCAAGCAAATCGTATGAAACCTACATTCCTACATAGATTGTCGTTAAAATCCACCGTACATTGTACCAATACAGTATAACGTATCATTTGTTAAGCGAACTGCGGCCGTGCCGTCAGCAGGGGCACAAAAGATAATGAATCTCATTAAAGTCATTAATAATAGTTCTGAAAGGAGACTACAAGATTATTCTATAGAGTGTTCCCTGTTCCCAGTAAACAAACAAAAAATGCTCTTTGACCCTCCAACAATCTTGACCCGTAGTTTTATTTTTCATCGTTTGATGATGGCTACTTGTTTTTTTGCTTTTCTATTTCGGTTTTATTATGACAACATGCTGGTTGATAACTTTAATTGTTGATTAATTACTATAAGAACTGCTTTTATGTAGATTTATAAAGAATTTTACGTTCGTCGAATTTGTAGCAATGATAATAATTGTTATTGTAATGGCCCTGACGACAAATTAATTAGGCATGTTTGGAAAAAGAAATTAAAAGAAAATAAAAAACCTCCTGGTCACGTAACCCGTCTCAAACTAGGCGGTCTAAACTGATTATAGAATATTTAATTGTGCTTTAGATTTATTCGAATGGTGAAAAAGATATGGTGGATGCTGAAGCAATTCAGCCAATCAGCAGTATATATATAGCGGGCGCTAGTATTATTAACGTGACGATCAACGTTTACGGTAACTTGACGGCAAAAAAGTCAATAAACATACTTTCCTAATAATATAATAACGTTAAGGCGCCGTATCCCCACTCAAAAAGGAGAAGATGGAGATATATGTAATTACGAATGTTGGAGAGAGTGCGCTAATATTTAAAACGGTAAATTGAAGCGAAAATTGTGAAAATGTTTAATAAAACTCGACTCGTTTGAAATAGAGCAAAAATATCTTGAAGGATGTCTAAAACAGCATTTAACGAAACACTGTGAATTTTTTCATACTGACTTGTGAAATAACTGAAACAGACGTGAAAATAATAATTTTCGGAGAATACTTTGCGATTTTTTTCTATGATAGAATTTCATATAATTAACGTTTCGGCATGAAAATGTATAGATATTATTTTAAAAAATAACATATATTTTTTAAAGAGCTTAAAAACTTCAAATGTTTAAGGGGGAAACGTAAGAAATCGGTAGAAATTCGGTTAGCGGCGGCTTAAGTAATAATTTTCAAGCATCTTTCTCTCTCACTGAACCGTGACGTCTCCGTAGACACCTACAACACTACTAGCCGTGACGATAATTTTGAAAGTATGGAATATACATAGTTACGAGGATAATATTGAAGTGTGAGTAAATTCAAAAATGTCATATATCAGTGTGCTTTTGTTCTTAAATAATGCTGCAGCTCTTTCTTACACATTAAATAATGGTGGTTTCCTCCAAAGTACTACTTTTTTCCTTCGGAGGAAACAGATATATCTTATTATGGCTCAGCCACGCGGTGACGGGATTTACGTTTTATTTTCTTAAATCGATTGAGGGAGATGTATGATAATGATTGTATGTTTCCTTTGGGGGGGGGGGGGGGGGGGGTGTAGACCAGTGGCGGTCCGTGAGTTTTCAGTGAGTTAGAGTGCTAAGATTTAAAAATACGACGTTATATTGATGTTGTTGTAGCTGAAAACGATTTTTATTTGAATTCCAAAATTTCAACTTTTTGTATGAAGATATACTGAAAATCTTCATACAAAATGTTGAAACTTGGAAAAAAATAAAATTCATAAAAATATGATGAAAATTAAAAAATAATATTAAAAAAAATATTTTGATGGGTGTAAATTTAAAATAAAAATTACCTATTTACGGTGGAACAAAAATTTATCATTTATATGTTAGATAAAATTATCTACTGTCCAAAAATGCACTTTTAAGTTAAATTTTGTATTTTATTAGCAAAGCATTTTAAAAATAAATTTAGTAAAATTATTTTTTTTATGTTTTTCATATACTCACAAATAATTGCCCAAATAACAAATTGTCTCTAAAATCATGAAATACCAAAATCTTTAATGGCTTATATCTTATTATTTAAAGGAAAAATAAATAAAGTACATCACATTCTTACTAGATATTTAATACACCTTTTGATTACAAAAGTAATTTTTCAGTTTGGTTGGGTATTTTGATTTCAAATCCAAAATTAAGATTTGTATGAAACGGGCCATGAGAACGGTTTCTTAGTTTGCTGCACATTTCTTCAGACTGATTTACGGATGGTTTGAAAACTCGGTTATCTATGGAGATCATTCATTTGTATGTTTCCGATGGTTGTCTTTGTCACCGACAGCGTAGACTATTCTATCTCTCGGTCTCGAGGGATAACTTGCCAATGGTCATGCCGGTCGGGAGAGCAATCTTGCTGTCGAACAGAATCAATTCGGATATCGACGTATTTAGCGATAGTGAAGCCGCCTTTAAAAGGCAAGCTCTATTAAGAGGAAACCGGGTGGTGTTTTTTCCATACAAACGTATTCCTCATTTCCCTCTCTGAATTTTGACACTAGAGAAAATATTTTTTTTACATAATATGAATATTGACCGCAAGCGTGTTGGTACGTTTTGATTTTTTTGATAAGTTACTTTTTATAGGAGTTATAACCCTTCAAAAATTGTTAAAATTGCCTTTTTTTAACGCCATCAACAAACGTTCAGTATACAAATTAGACGATGTATTTTTAAAAAAAGCAAAACGTACAGACATAGAATGTTTTCTTCCAATACATTTGGTAAAAAAAATCTTGGAAATTGGTTCAGTTTTGGAGTAGAAAAATGAGGACTACAAAACCTCGATTTTGACAATTTTATTTAGGTATTATCAGGCTGAGGTGCATGTGTCTCTTTCTCTCAGTATTCGGGGGTGAGGGGGGGCGGAGAGGGTTTTGTTGAATACGTATACAGTCAACGAAGTGATGTGACATTCTCAATAATTATATCGATACACTAGTCCACTAGTGTTGTCATGTCCCGAGTTATCGATGTTTTTTTAAAATTATTTTTCTGTTTGGTGACTTATTTTGAGTGTGCCAATACTTACCGAGCTTATTTACTAAAGTTATTGTGACAAATTTAATTTGTTTACGTCAAATAAATTAATGGAAAAAAAATTGAAAAAAAAACACCTGTTACAGACAGACCCCGAGATGATTCCGTTCCGTATTGCCGAGTTGGATATGGAACACAAAAATTAATTAAAATATTTTTTGATAACTTTTGAAGGTTGTACTCAACATAATATTATCCCTTTATAGGACACTTTTTTTAAGATACAACTACCGAACCAAAAAAAAACTTTTATATTTGACTAAATATATTGTTCTAGATTTTTTTTTCAAAAAAATTATATTTTACAAGAAAATGTGTGATGGTAAGTACATACACCACTGATCGTTTGATGGAATGCTGGTACAGCGTATGTTCAGTGGTACATGCATCTACCACATGTTGTTGAATCGATTATGTTATTATAATATCATATTATACAAATGAATATTGAAATCTATGTATAAGAGGCACCATATTGTTTATTGTGCTACATATTAGGTACATACACATAACTAGTTTAGTTTTTATTTAACTTTTTTAATACGTTATATTATTACAGAAAAATGCACTTTTGGGAATACCTCCTACATCACTTGACATTTTCAATCTTCTTCAATGATCTAATATTTTTTGTTTTTAAACGCTTTATTGTAAAAAAAATTACTGTTTAACATCTACACAATGAAATTAAAACAATTTATGGTCCAGACCTTTCCCTCGCCGGTAAATTTCTTGGTATGCGACCGTCAATTATTTCTGGTAAAAGGCATTGGTGGTAGAAATTTTCTAACAGTGGAACGATTTCATCGTCCCTCTCAATTTTTTCATACAGCAAACCTTTTGGACTCCACACAACAAAATAACAATAATTACGACGAGTAATATGTAACTGGCCTTGTACTTGGTAGAAGTAATTATGATTCCGTTTTAATGTTAAAGAATGGTCTTCCAATTTACAGTAATCAATTATCTTTTGTGCAATTCCCTCTTCTGGTGACATATTTGCTATACTATAAGGGCATTTAATTTCAATTATAGAATCCTCACCGATAAGGCCATCCGGACTTGCCGCTAAAAAGTTTTTGGTTTTATCGATAAATAGCCCACAAGCGGATACCTGAAAACTTGTTTTTTTTGAAAATTGCTCTATTGCTAGGCTTTCATTTTCTTTTCCATAATTTGTGGCCATAGTTCCTTTGAATTGTGAGTACAGTAAAGAGTTTAGTACTCCCGTAACTGAAGTTTTTTGCCGAAGCTTATATATTTTTCCAAAGTTAGACGCCGTTATCCGCTTACGTCTTTCAATTGCCCACAGATTGTTATTGCTTTGGCCTACCGTATTCCGTTCGAGCTCTTCCTTATTGGTTGAAGATAATTCTTTGAGAAATTCCTCTTTTTTCGTTTCAAATATTTCAGGTGGCATATCTGGTTCTAATTCCAATTGACCATAATTTTCATCGGGCCCTGTAACTTTTTTTCTTTTTTCTGTCGTATTTTCATTATACTTTAGTTTTTTTTTCGACACATTTGTTTATTCTCCTTCGAACGTCGTTTTCTCTCTATAAAGTGCTTCGTGTATTTGCCGGGACTGTGGCCTTGGATTTTCTTTTGTATTCTTGAATGGGTTGCCAATTCACTATTCCACGAAGTTACTGCTCCAAAACATCTTGCTTGGTAAGATCCTCTTGTAGTAAAATTTACCCTTTTTCCACCTATAAATTTGGCGATAACGTTGTTGAATTGCTCCACAGTGTTATTTGTCACGTCAATAATAAGACTTTCTGCATTTGCTATAAGAGACAATAAGAATTGTTGGATATCAGTCCATATTCCACAATCTCGAAGATCGCTTACTAAATTTGGATCATCAGTATACTTCTCCGGCTTGCAATAGTACGATGCACAATTTTCACGCATTAGTGAAGATGTAGTTAAGTTTCCAAAAGTAGTATCGATGACATCCATATCCCTGTAAATGCAAATGATTTATTTATTTAAATTTGTCCATCCCATTTTCCCGTTATACATGCTACATAATACACGGCTCTCATAGCATAAATCTTTAGGTTTTTCTCGTAAGTCGCTCACGTAAGAGAGTTATGGCAAAATTATCAATGTAAACGATACCCATTGGTAATTATGCCATAACTCTCTTATGTGAGCAACTTACGGGAAAAAAAACTTTACGTACGTAAAGGTAACCTTAGGAAGGTTCAGTAGTAAGAGTGACAGGAAAGCGATATTTCGACTTACCTAGATGTCGAACGTGGTGCAACATGAATCTGTCGTTTGATACTAATAATCGGTTTTTTTCGTCTAGTAGATAAAAACAAACGCGCTTTGTTTCCATTTCTTTTACCCATTATTTATCTGTAAGAAAAAATTTTTTGAGTTGAAGGTAGGTAATATAGTAGTCGATTTTATGTAACTCAATTTCTAAATACACATATCTTATGCTACGTATATATTTGCGAATAGTGGCGTGCACAGAATTTGAAAATTGAAATTTCGGAAAAAAAATAATTTTCAGCTTCGACAACATCATTAATGTCGTATTTTCAATCTTAGGATTCTAGCCCACTGAAAAATCAGTGCACGCCACTCTTTGCGGACAGAGACGCGAGCCGAACCACGAATTATGGTAAAGGTACGAAGCAACCGCAAGCGGCGCAGCGTTTCGGGCAGTTTGCTTTTGCTTCGTTCCTTTCCCATAATCCGTTGTTCGGCTGGCGTGTGTATACGCAGCCTAAGACGTAGAATAATATTTATTATAGGTTACTAGATATGTTAACAAATGTACCGATTTGCACTAATGCACTTTATGCATACAGTCAAAACTGATGAATTTACGTTATTCAGGGAGAGCCAAAAAACAACAACATTTTTAGCGATATTTATATGTTTAATTAAAAAAGGAAATTGTGTTGTAATATTGAGTTTTTATGAATGAATAGTTTATGTTTATAATAATAGTTTATGAATAATTTATGAATAGTTTAGTAGGTATCTACTCACCATATGTCCTATATGTGTAAATCGTGAGAAATGACCAAACAGATTTCAATATTCAAGGGGGTTTCAGTAGAGTGATGCAGCCAGCGAAAAATAAAAACACTATACAATCACAAAGTACGTGATGTACCTACTGCGCCTATGCTGCCGTTTTATAAAAAAAGATGGTATGAATCTCCCGATATTACTAAACCAAAACAGCGTGCATCTTACTTTACTAATAGTAACAAGATGAATGAACTATGAGCGCAGAAGATATCTATTATATAGGAATACGCACGCTCAAGTCGCGACGCGTATTGACTTATCTGTTGCAGCAGGCAGCAACCTGTATACACGCACCCACAAGTCTCATTGACTTGTGCGTGTGCAGAAGATGAGCTCGGAGCAGGCAGTCACATGTATTTGTAGTAAGTAATAATAATAATAAAGTTAAGTACAATACAATATTAAATAATGTAGACCTCGCTATTTTATTACGAATATGTACCTAGGCACCTACTTAATTTTTGGAATAAATGAATAACAGTAAATGAAATAATAAGAACGCAAAGTCGCTGGCGGGCGCGGCGCGGCGATTCGTGCTTCCAACACCTGCAGCCACGCACACACACGCATTGGGGTTCACCAATACACCGATAGCGCTTTTGCTGTCCCCGCTGAGATGAACGAAAAAGAAATAATTTTTACAAATACCTATCGTTAAAATTTCTCGGCGCTCCTGCGCGCTCTTAATAATGGTACCGCGCGTTTTCACCCCGCGACAAAATATCCCTCGACATAATATCTACTAAAACCTAACCTAACTTAACTTAACCTAACATTATTTAACATTGTACAATAATTTATTCTTTTTACAGGTTGCTGGTATTATTTTAGTCCCATTTTTTTGTTACGTTAGATTAGGTTAGGTTAGTTCAGTTTAGGTTAGGTTAGGTTAGGTAAGGTAACATTATTTAACATTTCACTATTTTTGAACAATAATTTATTGTCTTTACAGGTTGTCTGTATTATTTTTATCCCATTTTTTATTACGTTGGATTAGGTTTGGTTAGTTTAGTTTAGGTTAGGGTAGGATAGGTTAGGTTAGGTAAAGTTAGTTTAGATTAGGTTTTAGTAGATATATTGTTGGGGGATGTTTTGTGCGTAGGATATTTTATATCCCTATTTAACCGGGCTGTGGTGACAATAGCACCCTGCCGTTGGTAAGCCGTATGCCCCCAGGCAATGACTTCATATAAACCCCCTGGAACGAAAGTATCTCTGCTGTGCGCTCTCTGCCTGCTCACTTAGGGGGCATTTTATTTTTATTTTTTTATTTAGAAAAAAAAGTAAATATTCACAATAAATACATATTACATTTCATATCACACATCACTTTTTTTGGTTACCCAATTAGTAGAGAAATATTCTCGGGTCTAACTGGGGAGCTAGTCTATGTAATTATATATATAGATACAAAATATGTATAGTTACAAAAATGGAAAAATAATATTTTCAAAAATACTGCAAAATATTACAAAATATTGTACAGTAAGAAAATTACATATAATTATAGAAACAGAATATCAACAAAAATTAACAAAAAATCAACAGAAATCAACAAAAATAATAGCAACAGAATATATCCGAAAATCATCGATAAAAGTAAGTCAATCTTCTCTGTAAAAATACAACTAAAGTTTTTTTTTAAATTTAGAATAGTTTTTCTCACTTTTTATTGTATCCGGTAAATCGTTAAATAACTTTGGGCCTACATATTCATAATGGTGTTGTGCAGCTGTCGTGTTGCATCTAGGTACATATATGTTCCCAGAAGTTCTAGGTCTTATACTTCGCGTTGAGGAGATTTCAGATTCTTTAAAAACCTTTAAAATAGCAATTCTTTGAAATAGTTTTGAAACTGGTAGGACCTTAAATTTTTCAAAAAGTTCTTTGGTTGGAAAAATTCTTGGTTTTTTAATAATAACTTTGATGATCATTTTTTGTGTTGTTACTATCGGATACAGATTATTCTTATAAATGCCTCCCCATGCGATTATTCCGTACTGCAAGACTGACTGCACAAGAGCAAAGTAAACCATTTTAATATTTGAAAGATTTAGGATATTTCTTAATCGTAAAAAAATGTAAGTAAGTTTTCCAATTCTTTTACACAGTTTTCGATATGTTTCTTAAATTTCATATTACTTTCTATAGTGATCCCTAGATATTTGACCTCCATTAATTACGGCATCCATTAATTACGTGAGCAATTTTTATTCCAATCTAGACCCCCCCCTCTTGGTGAGATAAATTTGGGCCATTTCGTATTTTATTTTGAAGTAACGTGAGGTTTTGCTGGACCCCCCCCCCCCTTTTGAGCTTACGTAAATAATGTACGCCCCTTACCCCCACCCCGATGATTTATTTATTTAGCATAAAACGCAATTTACACCAAATTTTAGGTGTTATGCAATGGGGTATTTGGTATTTTTACAAACAAGGGATTCTGTTGAAAATGTACGGAATATATAAAGATCATTTTTGTGATTTTACTCATCCTACTAATAATTTTGTTTTTTATGTTTTAATTCAATATTATTGATTTTAAAAACGATCTAAAACTGACAAAATCAAAACGGCACCTGGTTTGCAAATCGGATTGTGACGTCGCTCAGCTGGACCAACATAAAAATACACTGTTATTGAGCGTCCACGTTCATGACGTCACACGATAGCCCCGTTCCAAAATATCGTTTAAGCGGTAATTCAAAAATGGGAGACTTTGACTCGCTGTAGAAAATTTATTCGTTAACATAAAAATAAAGTAAAAATGCTGTAATCATCGTAATTTTTTGCTTAATTTTTTTAAGCAATAAAAAAACGTGGAAATTCCCCATTATTTGGAAGATACATGCAAGTAGTCGCGTAATGTAAATTCGGCTTAAAGCATGTAGATGTAGATTGTAGATTGCACAAATGCTTGTACGAATAGATTATCATAACAGATTGTGAATGATTTGCGCGTGTGATGACTGATGACGTTGAATCAACTCCATTAAAGCATAATTCATTAATCAAATTACTTCGTCATTGCCATTAGCGAATTGGTTGCACTCGGACCGTTTGATGTAGTGCACATTGCACATGATGCAGCAAGACTGCACAGATACTAACTTCAGTTTATCGTAATGGAAAAATAATTCAAATTAACGATTTGTCAATTACCAAGGTACACAGATCAGCTGGTATTGCAAGAATGCATTAATACCTTATCGTTATTTACTGAGATGCATCGAAAGCGATTATAATTAAACATTATTTTTTCTTATCAAAGTTAATTGCCCCGTGAGTGCTTTTGATTGTTTTTTTTTTTTAATTAAATTATTAAACGTACATCCAAAATTTGTACACGGTTGACAACGAATTCTCCTGCTGGAATTTCTCGACCCATCGCCATGCACCGCAGCGGGAGGGATGGATTCATATGTCCGTCACTTCTTAATAAATTGATCAGATGCCTACACAGTAGTACACAGCCCACATATATTTTTACTTACCAGTACTTCTTCTCATTCCTTTCTACGACTTTTAGTACGTCTTTGTTTCTACGACTCGTTCTTGAGTTCAACAGCTCGGCTTGGGATCGATTTGCCGGTCTCTGCTTTTCTTGCTCCTTATGTCTCTTCAAGACCTACATATGTTTATTCCGTCCATTTCTTAAGAAAAACTCTTCACACAGCATCGCCAAAGATTACGGAGACCCTGAGGGAAATTAATTAAGTTAACACGGGGTTAAGGGCCTTTAACCAGCCAGCGGCCGAGAATTCAAATTTCGTTGAAAGACGTTCTTACGATCGTACATATAATATATTCGCTATAACTCAATATCGATTTTATTTCATTCAAAAATTTATACCTACATTCAAAAATGATGAAAGGCGTGATGATAAAACTTTTTGTAATTATTTTGTTGATCATAAGTATTTATAATTTTTCAATAATGTTTACGCAAAATAAGAATGCAAAAAAAATATATATATTAATTTGTAAGACCGTAAATAAATAGACTGTAGTATTTTCGTCACAAAACACGTACGCAGATCTTTTTTAAAATTATTTTATTTAAACTAAAATTAAAATTCTGAAGCATACTCGTACCTTTCCCAGAAAATTTATTGATTTATTTTTCTGCATGATGAAATGATTTGAAATGTGTATTGTATAATACAAAATTTTAAAATAATATACAAATTTGCCAATCACGGTATAACCTTATTATACTAAAAATAACATATTTTCTCATAATTTAAAACATAACTTTACTAGATAAAAGAACAATCTTTTGAAATCAATAATTTATACTTCTTTATGGAAAAGAGTCAATACGGCTAAAACTTTATTTAAAAATGACATATTTCCAACATTGTGTGGTTATTCCCTCTTAATGTAAAAAATGAGGTTCAATGCACTGCGTTCAAAGTATGATATTTTTTTTTAAAAACACAATTATAAGCGGGAAATAATAGAACATCGGTTTGCGTGGTCGAGGGATAAGACTAAGGAAGGGTAAGCAATCCGAAGGTCGTGAGGTTTCCGTTTCAAGATGATGGCTGTTAATGATTCAGTAAAGGTGATGATTATTTTATCGTGTTTATTTGGACTTTCTTAATCGCATTTTTTCAATATTATGGTACCAATACCTGCCTGAAGACAGTTTGAAAAATTTTTTTGTCAGAGATAGTGATTGTAGGCGGAGCTTAACGTTAAATCAATATTTTAGGTGATTCTTTACTACGAATCGGTTTACATTATAAATATAAAAAAATATACTTTGCATAAATTGAAACTTTTTCTGCCATTACCATCGAGTAGAATAAAAATAAAATTGTTAGTTACTTTATAAAAAATATATGCGTTAACTACTACAAAATGTATTTTTTCATTAAAAATACACACATTTTCATTTAGACAAAATTTATAACGCCAGAGCTTACCAATATATATAGCCTATATGTTATTCTGATGTATGAGCTATATTATTGTAAAGTTTTATTAAAATCCATTCACTTTTTTTGCGTAAAAGAGTAACAAACATACACCCATAAACACTTTCGCTTTTATAATATTAGTAAGATTGTATTTTTCCTTTGGAGGGGTGCAGATACACGTTCAAAGTTTGTCTCATTTTCGACTGTTGACATTTAGTGTGTAAGAAAGAGGGGCAGCATTATAAATATGTTTAAGAATAAAGGCAAAACAATCAGCGCATTGACATTTGACGTTTTTGAATTTTTGGAATTCAATCTCTATTCAATATTATACTTAATACAATATTGCTGCAGCTCTTTTAAAAGAAGAGAATTCGTTCCACACAAAATGTATGGGGAAAAGAATTTTCTTCATCATTTTTTTTTCGTGAATTTTTCCGGTGTTTTAATAGCTATTCTGCTATTTGGGCGGAGACAAATCCAACAAATCAAAGATCATAAAAATCGGTCCAGCCGTTCTCGAGTTAAAAATAGTGTAACTAATCCGACTTTGTTTTATATATTAAGATAAGAGAAAATTAGAAAAATACTTTCAGAACGCGAGATCTTCTGTTAACAGAATTATTATCATTTAATTACAACAAATTGGTGTGATATATTATATTTTTGTGAAAATAAAATAAGTAAAAACATACATAATATAATATTATGTAGGTACCCGACCTTTGAACTGAAAGAATGTAAAGAATTTCGTAAAAACAGACTTTATGCTATTACTTGATTTTTGCCATAAATATTATGAATTTGATCGACACAAATCTAGATCTTAAATTAGATATTACTCGTATATCAAGTTGATACTTGAGATAGTGGGTACTGAGCATTGTTCGATGTGCTCGTAGTAAATTTCTTTTAATTTATATCTTACTCGCACTTGTACTCATATTAGGTCTATTCATACTAAAGTCGATTTGTTCTTAACTACAAAATTGTACCTAAGTCGATTCGTACGTCTATTCACGCTAAGACGATTTTTACTTTAGTCAATTCGTACTTGGGCAAAGACATTAATACTGGACGCGGGGTAGAAATCTCAAAGTGGGAAGCCAAACACAATACGATTGTAGCTGTCTCTATTCCTAGTACTTTACTACTAAACTGCTACGCGTCGAGTGAGGTCGTGTCTTACCAGTAAGTAAATTGTATTGCAAAGCGCTCCTGCGTGGTGAGAAAATGCTTCAATTAAACGGCAAATAGTCGAAAAGGAGACAGCGAAAATTGCATCACAAAGTGACAAACAGGGACAACCTACTAACAGTAAGTCGGTTCCCACAGCGTCCCGCATTCGTTTTATTCCATTGGGAAAGATGGGGTAAAACGTACAAAGGGTAACGCGTTCATTAATTTAAAAATGTCGTTGATGAAAATTGTAAATAGTAACGGTCCTAGGTGTTATTAATCTGTATAGATTTGTATAATCATTTGAACCTATAACCTGTACTGTATAGTAAAATATGTACTTAAAAATACTACTATAATAGTACCAATATTGTATTACTAATGAAAACTCATATAATAAATATAAAAATATTTGCCCGTGTGTCACGTTTTACCCGCCTTTACCCTTCCCTGTCATATTGTGTAACCGAATAAGAGTATCTTGTTATCTCAGTCACACCCATAGGTCACACCCGTGATGTGACAGTAGTATTCGGCGAAGAAACTAATAAGCCGCCCTACTATGAATCTATGACATTCACTACATTCTTTGATTGTCTGATATTATCACACAGGAATGAACTTTTGAATTTAGAAATTATACTGAAAACCGCTGAAAACAAAAGAGTGTTGCTTGCTTTCCACATTATATTGTGAGTATGTGAGACTATGGCGAGTCTATTTATAATATAACGTCATTGTACTTGGGTCGATTCGTACTTATGTCGATTCATATTTAAGTCGATTAGTATTCAAGTCGATTCTTACTTAAGTAGATTTAAAGTTAAGTCGATTCGCACTATTGCCGATTTACACTTATGTCGACTGCTGTATTAAGTGATTGGAATTTAAGTCGATTCTTACTTAAACCGATTGAATATAAGGCTGGGTTCACATGGCATTTATTGCAAAATAAACCTTATCGAATAAACAATGCAATAAACGTACAATGTAAATAGAACCATTCACACGACGTTTATACTTAAGAAAAACGTATACAGCTAAACATGTTTGTCGAATATTGAATACTGATCGGACTCGTCAAGTAAATTGAATGAACTTTGACGTATCTGTTTTACAGTGGCGCGATGCAACACGTTTTTAAAATGATTTTATCCAATAGTAAACCTCTAGTGCTGTAGTGTTTTTGGAGGTGGTGCACGTGTTTCAAGTATATTATTAAATTTTTTTATTTTTAATAATAATTTTTTTGGTAAGCTGAATTCTCAAATCGTTTTAATCACTCGGGCCCGTAAGCTTGTTCACACAACAATGCAACAATACTAGACATAAATATGTGTGACGTCTGAGGAGTACCTGAGTTTTAATAAGTTGTCAAAACATTCTATAGACAATCGAGAGTAATTGAAAAGCCTTTTATTACCGTTTCAAAGTTTTTCGTACAACTTTTCAAAAGTATTAGCACGCACTGATTTTTGATTTACACGGTGACGGCGCGGCGAAGCCGTTGGCGTCTTCGATACCAGTATAAAAGTATAACAAAGCGTGGATCGATCACATGCGTCTACCATTGATTGCCGCATGAAAACCGCGGTTATTAATTTTAACATGAATAAAAATTTACTGTTTGAACAACCCATTGATTGTACGTTTAAAATCGAATACTGTAAAAACCGTGCAGTATAATGCCCTGTGAACTCAGCCTAAGTCTACATCTCTGAATAGGCTCAGCCCAGTGAGGTGGTTTATACTATGGGGGATAATATGTGTGATGTCGTATAAATCAAATAAGCCTTCACACTGTACGTACAAGTTTATTATAACAATTATATCCGTACCATAATTTATATTTACAAAATATTCGTATAGGAACAGTGGGAGCGAACAAGTAGCGATTTACGGGTTGTTGCGTCGCGTCGTCGGCAATTCGGAACAGAATGATTCTGGTGACTAGGTGAAAATATTGTGGGATTGCTATTGGCGTGCGAGGAGCCAATATGAATGATTACGCGAGACAAAATAGCTGCGCCGATCGCTGCCACAATACCAAAGGACTTGGTTAATAAATATATAAAAATATTTAAATAATAAAAAAATTAGGCAATACTAGGGCAAAGGTTTTGATAGTACCTATCTGCTATTAAATGAACAATCAGATATGATCGTCGATTAGATATGGTTATCGTTAATCGATGTCAATGTTGCAATTGAAAGATCGACGGAAACTGATTTAAATGTTTATTGTTTTCTTCTATGGTAACCTCAATTATTAAATGAAAGAATGCTGTACCGATGGCTGTAATCGATAAATCGGATGTTTAGTGTTGACTACTAGAGCTAAATAGCCTGGAATTCCTTATTTTCTTCCCCATACCACTATCTCCAGTGTTCTAGTGAAATCATAGACATATGAATATTAGTTGACCTGCCCTAAGCGATAAAAGCGTATTATTTTCCCCTCCCATTGGAACCATTCAATTGGAACCGGCTGGGATCATGTATGGCTTCGCGTTAATCTAAAAAACGTGACGTCATCATTCTTCTGCAAGCCAGCGTCGAGCACTCATCGCTGCATTTTACGAAATAAAACGGTTAACATAGTGGCTTGTGTTTTGAAAACATGTAAAAATAGAAGTGAAATAGAGAATAAACAAAATTGTCGTATTACATTCCATAGGCCAGCATTATTTTACACTATTTTAAGCCAATTCAGATCACATAATATGATCATTTTTGTAACATACACTGTCACTCGAGATACATGGCGTGTGCCCGTCCCTGTTTACTGGGGTAAGTAAATTATGAAACATTTATAAAAGTGTCTTCACTTAATACAGCAACAAAATATTGAACTCGACCTTATAGGCGACCTTACTTTGCATATTTGGACTTCGCAAATGTGTTCATTACGCGGCGAACAATTCGCGCTCCCATGTAAAAAGGTATATTCATTCAAAAGCAGAGTTTACTTTTAAGAACGAAAGTGTGATATTATAATGCGAGATACCTATATACTGTCAGATTGAGTTTTGACGAATCACGTATCACCAAAGCCGTCTTCCTGCCCTTCGTCCCGCTGTAGTTGGTTTCTACCCCTCACCTTTCTGTTCTGGTCTATTAATATTCATATGTCAGCAGTTATCAGGGGGGGAGGGGGGAACGTCCCCATGCGACCTGCTAATGGAAGCAGCGCCATCTATTAACGAATTATTTAATTCGATCCCGAATTACAAAGGCAGCTTTGTTTGAAATTCCACGTACACAGGTGTTATTTGTGGCGCGCGCATATGGCGTGGCGTCAGACATGCAATCGAAGTCAGAATATTAAATTCAACCACGCAGACGCTATCATATTAATACTGTTCGATCGATTCGTAATTCTCTGCGGATAAATTTGTGTTTTTATTATTTCTAATATGGTTTGTAATGAGTAATATAAACTTTTCAAGTTCTAATATGGTATCATGGTGAATCGATATTACGATCTCCAGGGACGCAGCTGGTGGTAATCACTGCACAAGCACATAACAGATTCAAATTAAACACACTAAGGCATCAATTGAGTATGTTCACTACGCCAGTTTTCTTAACAGAATCAATATTAAATACACTAAGAGATCACCATTGGTGATCATTGCCCAGGCTGCTTTTACAAAGTTGATATTAAAGGCATTGCATTGGATCACTATGTGTGTCTTATAAAAGTACGTAAATAGGGCAAACTATGTACATCATTAATAACAAAAAAAATAAACCGATGAATTGTAGAAATTATTTATTTTATGTGTCATCACTTTTAAACGACCTTTCAACGGAGGTGTTGAAGTTGCATGATTCTGAGTTATTCGGTCCTAGTAGTCGGGCAGTAAAACTAGCAAAAACCAGCAAAAACCAGTTATATGTAAAATGAGGCTTTAACCTCAAAATCAGTAATCAGTTGATAACAACTTATTCATTTTTCGTACAACTTTTTTAAATATATTACGCACTCCCTCTTATCATTCTGGACACATGACCGCACGTACTGAGATAAACTGGTGTAAGTGAGTTTTGAGCGTGTCAGTGTGCCCGAAGTCAGCTGAAATTTTTACCATTTACCGTTACGGCATGCGTTGTTATGCCATTTAAAAAAAGAAATTGTTTCTCCGTTCGTGTCCTTTCCCATTCGTCCCGTTCCCCTTCCGCCTCCCCTTCCTCTCCCGCGTTCCCTTCCCCACTCGCGTTCCCACTCCACCTCCACCACCTTCCCCCTCCCCACTCCACTCCCCACCCTTCCCCCGTCCCGTAAAACTCCCCTCCCGAGCTCCCCTTTCCCCTCCCAGGTTACCCTCCACGATTTTTTATACAAATTTCATAATGCCAGAGCTCACCAGTAGTTTTATACAAACCTTGTCCTGACAATAACGAAAACAAAAAAAGAATTATCCAATTTGGTGCAGTCGTTCGGAAGTTATGCGGGTACATACATTTCTGCGATTCATTTGTATTTAATTAACTAATCTTTCGTAATTTAATGATGTCAGAGCTCACTATTGTATACAGAAACCATCGCGGGCATGCACACATCAAATACGCAAAGTTTCATCGCAATCGGATGAATGGTTTAGCAACGCATAGCGGACATATCTACATACAAACATTTTTTGATTTTTACGTATATAGATATATACTCGTATATAACATAACCTTAGATTTTTCACACGTCTGCGCTTTAAATTTATGTTTATTGTAATTTTTGTTAGTGAAACCGGGCAACGTCGGGGACTTCGGCTGCATTCCTGCAAATCAAGTATTTTTGAGACTTATCTTCTCAAATCGGGCAAGGTATTTTACATTTCTTTAGATTATTATTTATTCGAAATACTTTGTACAAGTACTCGTGACCGCACGTAACATGTTATCTATGATTAATAGACGATTACGGATATATAATATACAGCGTGTAACAGCACATACCCGATTTTTTGGAGTAAAAAGTAGATATCATTTTGCTGTCCGATGATATATTAAATAAGCACAAAGACAAATATTTCTCATTCACACGTTTGTCTCTGATCAAACTCCTACATGTCGCGATGGGATCACGTTATATGCGCGTGTATTACCGTGCTGTTGGAACGAGAAGTAATGTTTATCACTTGACAAAGTATCCCCGGCAAAATACCCTACGGAAAAAACACCCCCCCAATAACATATCTACTAAACCCTAACCTAACTTTACAGGATGTCTTTATTCTTTTTGTCCCATTTTACTATTTTTGAACAATAGTTTATAGTCTTTACAGGATGTCTGTATTATTTTTGTCCCATTTTACTATTTTTGAACAAAGATTTATTGTCTTTATAGGATGTCTGTATTATTTTTGTCCCATTTTACTATTTTTGAACAATGATTTATTGTCTTTACAGGATGTCTGAATTATTTTTATCCAATTTTACTATTTTTTAATAATGATTTATTGTCTTTATAGGATGTCTGTTTTATTTTTGTTCTATTTTAATATTTCTGAAAAATAATTTATTGTCTTTACAGGATGTCTGTATTATTTTTGTCTCATTTTTTTGTTAGGTTGGGTTTTAGTAAATATTTTGTTAGAGGATGTTTTGTTCGTAAGATATTTTGTCGGGAATATTTTTTAGGGGATTTTTTGTCGCAGGACGAAAAATAGCGGAACCCTGGGCTATACTTGACTTCTCATTTGCGACAAGCGATGGAAAAATGTTAATATTTTAAAATGACGACCACATTTTTTACTCTAAATTTTCTCAAGAATCGTTGGGTAAAATCCTTCGGTACTTGCTGTTACACCCTGTGTAGTAGGTAATTCGTTAGTGGAAATGCTGTTGTTATTGTATAATTTAACCCAATTGATAATATCAATCTTTAATGTGTAATCGAATATTGGAAAAATTGTAAATTTTTCGTATTAATATTTCTTGATAAGATTACGTCTTTGATAATATAATTTTTCTCGTAATTCGTAGTCATTTAACCCTCCGGATGTCGAACTTTTCCCTAGCGCATGTCAGAAAAGGGAATATTCTAATATATTATTTCTAGCTGAAGTCCCCGGCGTTGGCCAGGCTTTTTTGCGCTTTAAGGGTGGAGAAAGAGGATGGGGAGTTTTTCGAAGTCTATGTAGACTGCAGCCCCGTTCTGATTGGGCAAGTAATTTAGTCGAGTAGCGAGTAATGGCCGTTATACAGGACACCTTTTTTCAGCCCGATTCCAATAAGAGACAAAAGTCAACATTTTTCGATTTACGCGATCGCTATTTTCACCTCTATTTTCATATCTAGGATTTCAATTGTCATCACTGCAAACAACACACGAACCATACTGTTTGTTGTGATGCCTACTGAAATCGTAGATATGAAAATAGAAATGAAAACAGCGATCGCGTATAGCGAAAAATGTTGACTAATCTCTAATTAGAATCGGGCTAAAAAAAGATGTCGTGTATAACGGTCTTAACTCGCCACTTGACTGACCGAAATGCTTCCAATTGTTAGATACTAAATTTATGGTGTTCGGACACGTCTAGTTACTAAAATACTCGCTACTCGACTAAAATACTTGCCCAATCAGAACGGGGCTTATTCTGAAAATCAACTTTGCACAATTTCAACAGTCTCAGAATAAAACTGTAGATTTGTATAAATAACAAAGCCACCCATAGACACTTTACATGTATATACACACTCGACTAGAGGGATATCTCCAATATTAAGTTTTGATAAAATGAGGAAAACACATGTCTGTGTTTTACGTATTAAATATTTTAAAAAATAACACCGGGAGAGCTAACGGTCCGATATATTAGTAAGACATGAAATTTCCTACTAGTGACCCAGAAAACATCAATATTTTAGTTATTTCACAACAAGTTTTTCTGCATTATGACTGATTTGATAGTGTTTATGAGTAATTGATTATTGTACCAGAGAGAGGGTACACTTTTACCAATAACGGCCCACTCAACTCAAATTTCGATTATTTGGAGATGTCTGAATAATCAACTGGATGATTAATATATATATACGACCTCCTTAGTCCAGTGGATAAGACTCTTGACTCACAATCCGGAGGTCGCGGGTTCAAACCCGGCGTGCGCAAATAAATTTTATTTGATTAATTTGTGTTATTTCCTTCGATCAATTGTTATTTCACAATTAATTCATTTAAAATAATATATAGTATATTTGCGGCACGTTCCAGAGTGGAAGATACTATCAGTATCGCCCTGGTGTAAGACCACCATTCAGAATTGAAACGTTGCTTGAAAATGGCTTTAGCCGTGTTTGGTGACCAGATCTGAATAGCTAGGTACTTCCCAACCTTACTCTTCCTCACCTCCTTCCCCTCCCCACTACCTTCAGCCTGACAACATACCCCAATTGGGGATGCCATAGTCTCACTGGCTCCAGACGGGAGCAGTTGA
This sequence comes from Limnephilus lunatus, assembly GCA_917563855.2. Taxonomy (NCBI): domain Eukaryota; kingdom Metazoa; phylum Arthropoda; class Insecta; order Trichoptera; family Limnephilidae; genus Limnephilus; species Limnephilus lunatus. The sequence goes on from OU830603.1 coordinate 56,103,726, forward strand.
GATTCTTGTGCGGTACTCACTGTAAAAAAAAAAAAAAAACGTGCAATCCGAAATGGATGGAAATTGTTCAACTACTGCTTCCCGGACAAACATGATGAATAATGCAATAATTTTTTTCCAACTTTGCAGGCCTCATTTTCAATCAATTTTACTAAACCTTCGTGTTTCCCAATCATTGCTGGAGCACCATCTGTTGTCAATCCCGATAGATTGTTGAGTTGTAACAAAAAGCGATTCAATGTCTATGTTAAAGCTCCTAACAAATCTCGTTTTAATTAATCTCAGGGTAAAAAGCATTATTTGTGACAAAAATTGAAATGGTAACAATTTTTTTTTATAATTTAAAACAATTAAAAACTGTTCACATCATTCCTAATAGATATTATATACCCAACCTATCTTTTGATTAAAAAAGATCGTTAAGATTTTTTAGTAGTATTTTGGCCTTAAATACATTTGTGCGCATGAAATAGGCCCACTGCGATTATATTTCTTACCGGTGAATATTTGCTCGAATAACGATCTTCATTGACAATAAATTCTCACGTTTCCAAGAACAACGATTAATCGTTTACCGGCATCCAGTGGGTTAAATACCAATTATTGATAAGTGACTTCCTATTCCCCGGTGAAACACTGTTCAGTGTAGATCTAGTTGGGAAACACGCGTTCGTAAACATCTTGTTTTTAGTTTATTTTGTTATTTATTTACGTTTTAACTAACGATAATGACTAATCATCTAGTTATGCTAGACAACCTTTCTCCATTATCATTATTTACAAATAAATGTGAACATAAATAGCTCAATAAAACTCTGAACTCACGCAAATTACATAGTAGTGCAGGAAAACAAAAGTCGTTTTCTCAGGCCCTATGGCACCGAACCGACTGAATTTTTGGAAAATTACGGTAGAGAAAGTACAATAAAAATGCATATATTGTTTTGCCACTTTAATGTGAAGTAGTTATGTGATTTGAACAATTCAAAAATAAGAAAATATTTGTAATTTTGAGTTTTGTAAAATGACGTAAAGGATCGCAATGGCCGAGTGGTTAGAAACGTTGTTCCGGTAAGACGTAGGTCTTGAGCTTGATCGAAGATAAAAACGAAGATAAAAAGTGACTTTATAAAAGTGAAACAAAAAGTGATAAAATGGCAAAACTAAAGCAAGAAAAGTGCACAATAAGTAACCATAGAAAGTGCAAAAGTGAACAACGCCGCATCAAAGTGAAATAAAAAAAGAACAATTAAAATAAGTGGCATAAATCTTTTTTGTGGAAAATTAAAAATATAAATTCCACGATGAGTAGCATAGATTTTGACAAAGTTTTGGAAATGGTGGGAGACAAGGGACGATATCAAACAGTCATGTTTTTTATCTTGTGCATCCCGGCCACATTACCAGTAGCTTTTCTAACGTTTTCAAATGTCTTCACAAATGCCACACCAGATCATTGGTGCCAGCCACCTTCAAGTTTCAAGAACTTGAGCATATCAGAAGCAGATTTGAAACATCTAACGATACCATTTAGGATAAGGGGTGACGGGGAAAAGGTCTACAGCAAATGTACTATGTACGACACAAATTCAACAATGTACGATCAGATATTTAACGTAGACGATCGGGCGTTCAGTGACAGCGATTTGAGCGGGAGTTTTGACGCGTACGTCAAATCTGACAGAACATTAGACAATGGTGGTGAACTAAGTGAAGAACCCCGTAAAAGTGATGTGATTAGACTAAACGATGAGTGGAGAAGAACATTTGATGATATTGTGGAGAAAGGAGAGTTGAAGACAGTGAACTGTGAGTTCGGTTGGGTCTACGACAAGACGTGGTACGACGATACGCTGGTTACTCAGGTATGTTAGTTTACCTATTTATTCTTCATATATTTTTTTCTTTTTTTTTATACCGGCAATTCGTGTTGGAATTCCATTGCAATGATTTATTAAAACAAATTTAACATTCAATTTTATTTTTGGAATAACTCAATGAGTAAAACAATATAATATTTAATTATTGAAGACAATCTTAGCGACCCTCAAATGAAAATTTGAAACAAAATAATGAGAAAAAGAATCGCATCTAGCAATGGTGCCGTAGCCTTGACGGGGCTCTGCTCTAACCACTGAACTAATTCGACCCTATCTCTTTTGGTCATATTTAACTGTATCACACTTCAAATAAGAACTACCAACATTATCTTCCTTTTCTTGACAAATATTTTTTCGTGTATGATTGAAAGTTTCTTGACGAACTAAATTGAATATAGATAGAGTCTTGGAAAAACATATCCATTTTTTTTTATTTTCAAGTGCGGCATCTATTGACTTTTCTGCAAGTTTAGAATGAATATTTTTTTAAATTTTGGAATAATCTAATGACCGTATCATTTTCTGATTTTTCTATTTTCAATTTCCATTTGAGAGCCTATCGTTATATTGTCTTCACTGATACAAATTTATTTATTAGATATATTAAGTTATTAAAAATAGGTTTAAATTGTTTTAATAAGTTATTCTTGGCTTTCGGTTGTCCATTACGTTTTGCCTGTGATTATTTTCTTGCCTTATGTGAAGGTTATTAAATAATTTTTTGACTTGGTGTTACAATAAATAATTCAGTCAAGATATATCATACATACTGAAATTTTACGATATAGTTTTCTAAATTTTACGCAGATGACAGTAAAGTTACGCGGATGACAGTACAGTCCATGAGAGCTTTTTGTTTGACAAACCCCTACGGCAACGAAGGGCTTTGAATTTTGAATTATGGCTTTGTGTTTTGAGTGTTTTCCTTGGGATAAGTTTAATCTCGTCGAGTTAAATGTTTCAAAGACCCAGTCATGTCTGATTACATCTAAAAGAGATCTGAAAATCTAGTCTCCTTCAACGGAAGCAATCTTCTGAACAGGTTCTACGTTGATGTGCTTGGTGTTAATTGAAGTGTCAATCTCAGGTACGAGGGCTCCATCGAAGCCAGAGTTAAGTTAGTCTCTTAAAATCTGGTCGTACTGTATAGGGCCACAGATACTTTAAAAGTACACAACTGCTAACCCTGTACAAATCACAAGTGCGCCCCACAGTATAATTTGGCAGCCACTTCTGGTCTGGAGCCCCAAAATACCTGAAAAAAAAAACCTCGATTCTGTGTGGAAACGGGCGGTCCGTTTGATTGATTTTCCCATGTTAACGAACGGATTGCAATCTTTAAAGCACAGGCATCAGGTGGGAATGCTGTTCTACCAGTATTTAAATGGAAGATGCTCCGATCAGCGTCATTGAACCCATTGGTACCAGTGCGTAGTCAGTAAACACGTTAAACGCGCGCCCAACACGTTTGACATTTGTCACATGAGAACGCGCCACTACTACGACTCGTTCTTGAATTCAACAGCTCGGCTGTGGAACGATTTGCTGACCTCTGTGTTTCCTCCTTCCTACAACATTGGTCTCTTCAAGACCCTTATTCACTACTTCTTCTCCTCAAAAAGAAAAAAAAAACCTCTACATCTAACCTCTACAGCATCTTCAAAGATGACATGAGGTAAATCGGGAGTCGTTGAAACTGACGCTGGATTGCAATCCCTAAGTAGGTAAGTACATTATAAAATATAGCTTGAAGCGTTATTTCAGTAACGAATTTCAGAAATTAGATTTAAAGTTTGTAGTTAACCAGAAAATACTTATATTTGTCTCAGTTTTTGCTATTTTTATTTGTTATAATGAAGAGTTTATTTTTCAACAAGTTGTATATTTGTTTTCGTATGCGGCGTCAAAATTAAAACGTTAGGTATTTCTGGCGTAAAAAAGTAAAGTTGTAGTTAAAAAAGTAAAGTTATAAGTCATCGATGTTAGGGTACCAATAAAATTATTGGTCTTCGAGCATCGGATACCAAGTGTCGAGCATCGAGCAACCAGAACTGCTCGATTTGGATCAATTGAGATGTGATTGACGCCCGCCTGACCCTGCTTGAAATATCGCCTTACACAATATTATTATACGTGAGGTATTTCAAAATTGTCTTAGTACATACCCACCTTGATATTAGTCTCATAAACAAATATTTACAGGAGGCTCAAAAAATTATTTGAAGTCTAAAGATTTCATTGAAGTTGTGCGGGATGTATTGCGTTGTACGATTAGGTACATTATTTCTAGTATGAAAAAAATTACAAAAGTAGGTACTAAACTTAACGTTTTTTTAGCACACAGAGAAATAATATCTGGTGAAAACGGTTACCAATAAATCTTAAATTTTCTGAATTACCATGGAACCCGTCAAAACATGTAAAAAGATCTGATCTATTATAAATTATAATAATTAATTATTATTATGATTATAAAATTATATTTGTTTTTTTTTCAAGAAATAATATTTGAAAATCGGCCTTTGAATAATCCGAAAATATTTGAAAATCTCCTACTACAACACTCATATTATTATTAAATTATATTATTACATTAATATTAAATTATACTATAAAATGTAAACTAACGTATAAAAAAGAAAAATCTTTTCACTTTGTCCTCTTCTATCAGAAATTGGCTTCTATCAATCTAGTGGTTTCTTCATGTGCCTCTCCTTTCTGAAATACATTTCTATTATTTTGGTGGTGTTTATTCTGGTGCCCACTTCTACCTTCTACCAATCTGACGGTTTTTTCTGGTGTTCACTTCTTGAAATTGGCTTCTATTTATCCGGCGATTTCTTCTAACGGCCCCTCCTATCTGAAGTGCTGGTTTCTTCTGGTGTCCTCTCCTCTCTGAAAAAAACAGCTTCTACCAATCTGGTGGTTTATTCTAGTGTCCACTTCTCTTTAAAATTGGCTTCTATCAGTCTGGTGGTTTCTTCTTGTGCCTTCTACTATCTGAAATTGGATTTTACAAATTTGGTGGTTTCTTCTGGTGTCCACTCTTATTTAAAATTGGCTTCTACCTTGCATTTTCTTCTTGTGTCCACTTCTATCTGAAATTGGATTTTTCCAATTTGTTTTTTTTTTCTGGTACCCACTCTTATTTTAAATTGGCTTCTATCAATCTTGCGGTTTCTTCCGGTGTCCACTTCTTTTTGAAATTGGCTTCTATCAATCTGGTGGTTTCTTGTTTTGCCTACTTCTATAGAAGGTTGGCTATCACCGGGGCAAACTTTAATCTGTTGGCTATTCATCCAAGAGCTGAAAAAACTGCGTTCCCACGAAGAGCGATGTTTTCCAACACCGGGTATTCCATAAATCTTCCCCCAGATTTCCAGTTGAGTAATTTGGTTTTAGAAAGGCTTCAGCCAAGAGCTGAAAAAACTGCGTTCCCACGAAGAGCGATGTTTTCCAACACCGGGTATTCCATTAATCTTCCCCCAGATTTCCAGTTGAGTAATTTGGTTTTAAAAAGGCTTCAGCATTAAATTTCTAATACTCTCGGCTAATTATGTGAGAAAAATAATTAAAGGAAATAAATTGTAAAAACCAAATATTAGTTGAGGAAAAAACATTACTAAGGAGATAGTATTATCAATGCTTATTTTAGAGTTGTTATTGTTATTTGCACGTCAAGAATGTTATCATTACATTTCGTGCAAGAAATAGTCAATAACAAGAAACATCTCGTTCTCTTTGGGGTTTATTGCCCCAGTTTTTTATACCAGTCAATAGTTATTTGTTATGCGCCATCTGCCAACGAAAAATTACCCGAACTTAGTCGATTGTTTCATTTCTATACATTCCTGAAAGTCGAAGGGTTGAAGTCGTTAAAGAGATGATTATATTGGCAGCCCCGTGAATATTGTCTATGTTTCTGATGTTTTTGAACCGTCTATGGTGTGAATTTGAAATTACGACTGAAATGGCTTGCGGGTATATTAGTCAAAACCAAAAAAGAAACATCTGGAAAAGAGATTTAATGCTTCTAACATCTGAAAACGACATTGCAAAGGGTTAATTAGGAAGTTAATTTTCATGTGAAAACTATGCATTGTAGTCAATATCGCTGGTAAATCAGTCATTATATGGAATCTTAAGTAACAATATACGATGCCTGTCCAGCGAAGAGAGCGCGGAAAACAATATTAGGCTAGGAAAAATCTAGATTTTGACAATTTTTTCGGTAGGTTCGACTGGTTTGACCCACTCGATGTTTGAGTGGAATGACTTTTGACGTTTGGCGTCAAAATGTACCGTTCGACAAGAATCGAGAATAATACAGTCGACCAAAATATGTTCCCTCAACGACGATTGCGAGCAGCGTCGATTGGAGAATTGAGTTCCATGCCTGTGTCGGTATAGTCTGTCAAAAAAGAGTAGAAAATATAAAAACGGAACTACATAATTTTTGGGCTGTCAAAACCAAATTAACTGTCAAATATTCCTTTAAAGTGCAATTACACTGAAAATACAGAACGCGGTATACACATTTAAAAAAACACTTTTTTGTTCTTAAAGAAAAAAACTGAAAATCAAGAAGAAGCACCGTTGTTAAGGTACCCACTTAATGACATAAATTTGATTGGTGTTTTACAAAGTGATTGGCTTTCATTTAATTTAACTTAAATTTGAATTTAACAGTAAGTAGAAAAGAAGAATCACTAATGGTGAGTTTAGTTACACTACTTTTAGATCTGAATGAGTTAAATATATTCAGATCTAAAATTAGACATGATATAAAGGCCGGGTAATGATAGAGGTACTTAAGCTAGTATTAAATAAATGTGAGCAATTTCAAAACTGCTTTATATTTTAAAACAATATCGTTATTTTTATTAACGTCGACACAAAATTGCAAAGGTATAATAATAATATATCTACCTATAAGTAGGTATCTGTATTGCAATGAAAAAATATTTTGTTCATTTTTATGTGTTTTTAATTTTTTTTATAAAAATGTTGGTTACACGGCTTTATTTTTACACCATGTGTTATATTTTAGTATTGCCATTTGAGCAACAGTGGCGCCCTCATATATTTTCTGGTCTTATTTGACAAACTGTACAAAAGAATATAAAATTTTATTTTTTCTTCCAAAGGATATTAAATATAAATAAATAATCGTACGTCACAGCTATTTGGGTAGGCTTATTAATGTAAACACCATTGCAAGGTGAACGTGATTCTTTTTAACTAGTTGATAACTGTGACGACCTTTGTCCAAGAACCATCCTGACCACTGAGAGCAAATAAGCCAATCAAATATTAAAAAAATAAATTCCAACACGAGCCATAAAGTAATCATAAATGATGTCAACAGAGCAGTCATAATAGGTATAATCAATCAAAAATTTAATTAATTTACCTGGAAGTTTTGTAAACTTTCGTTTAAAATAAACTAACTAACTAACTAACTAACCATCACGCCGTTTCCCCGCAGGGGTAGGCAGAGAGGACGGACCGCCACACAACTCGATCTTGGCACACACTCTTTGCCTCGTTCACATTCATACATCGTCTCATACATGCTCTTCTATTATTCCGACTCTTCACATGGCCCGACTCGAGTATCTGATTCACTTGGTCGTGCCATGTCTTCCTCGGGCGTCCGCGACTTCTTCTACCATTCACATTTGCATCATATATTCTCCTTACACTCCTTTCCTCGTTCATTCGCTCTACATGCCCAAACCATCGGAGAGTCCCTTTCTTAATCTTACACATCACGCTTACATCAGCCTTGCATTCTTTGCGGATATCCACGTTTCTCTCACGATCGTACATGGTTTTACCACACATTCGCCTCAGGGATCTCATTTCTACAGCATTCAGTCTACTTTCATCCTTCCTCTGCCAGTTCCATGCCTCACTGCCATACATCAGGGTAGGTACCAGCACTCCATTATGGACGGCTAGTTTCGCTTCTTTGGACAATTTTTTATTACCGCCAACGGCATTCAGTCCTCCATTAATGGAGTTACCGGCATTCACCCTTCTTTCAAATAAATAAAATCCGTGTTTATGTTCCGTGTGATTTATTAATCATAATATCACTTGAGAAATTGTTTATTTTTTTCTATGTAGGTACTATTAACTCCGTTTCTTTTTTTTAAATCATAAAACTGTCTTGACTCATTGTAATGCTGCGTATACATTTGCGAACCGAAACGTGGGCGAAGCCACGAATTATAGGAAAATAACTTTATTGAATGACCAACACCTCTGCCCTAGGTCACCCCAAGTGGTTCGCTACGCTTGATGACATAGCATGGGTGCCGGGTTATAGGGGTAAAGCTTTTCCAAGTCTCGATGAAGACTCCAAGAATGGTTGAGGGAAACCATTTGATATCCCGAACTCTCTCGAGCTATCTATCACCTTGCATGGCAGTGGGAGGGATGTATTCATATGTACGTCACTCCTGGACACACTGATCCACAGATTCCTATGACCCCTCATACCTTTTTCTATCTCAAAACTTCGTCTCCTTCCTTTCCTAAAATGATAACATGGGAAAAAATTTCCCCCAGGGTCTTCTGTGTGGAGCTAACTAACTAACTAACTAACCATCACGCCGTTTCTCCGCAGGGGTAGGCAGAGAGGACGGACCGCCAAACAACTCGGTCTTGGCACACACTCTTTGCCTCACTCACATTCACATATCGTCTCATACATTCTCTTCTATTATTCTGACTTTTGACATGGCCCGACTCAAGTATCTGATTCACTTGATAGTGCCATGTCTTCCTCGGACGTCCACGACTTCTGCTACCATTCACATTTGCGTCGTATATTCTTCTTACACTGCTTTCTTCGTTCATTTGCTCTACATGCCCAAACCATCTGAGGGTCCCTTTCTTAATCTTACTCATTATGCATACATCAGCCTTACATTCTTTGCGGATATCCACATTTCTCACACGATCATACATTGTGTTACCACACATACGCCTCAAGGATCTCATTTAAACAGCATTCAGTTTACTTTCATCCTTCCTCTGCCAGTTCCATGCCTCACTGCCATACATCAGGGTAGGTACCAGGACTCCATTGTGGACTGCTAGCTTCGCTTCTTTTGACAGTTTTTTATTAGCGCCAACGGCATTCAGTCCTCCATTAATGGAGCTACCAGCATTCACCCTTCTTTCAATATCCCTATCAGCCTTCATCTCTCGTAAAAATCTACCCAGATACACAAACTCATCCACCTGCTCCAAGTTTTCATCATTCACAACTATATTGCATACTGTTTTCGTAGGTACTCTCTCTTTCAAACACCATGACTTTAGACTTACTTACATTCATCATTAACTCATTCTTCATACATACTTCGTTCATCCTAGATACGAGAGACTGTAGATCTTCCATAGTGTTAGAAATAAGCGCCGCATCATCAGCATACAACAGGCAACATACTTTCATATTACTAAATTTCGCGCCCAATCCCACTTCTTTCAATTCTTGCATACAATTATCCATGTACAGATTGAATAACCATGGTGACATTACACAGCCTTGCTTAACACCTTTTGTGATGTCAAACCACCCCGTAAAACCACCGTTCACCCTAACACATGCAACGCTTCCCTCGTACAGAGACGCAATTGCCTGTATGAGATTTGTATTCACTCCATACTTGGACAACACCTTCCAAAGCTTTTTCCTATCGACTCGGTCGTATGCTTTTTGTAGATCTACAAAGGCGCAGAAAAGTTTCTGGTTTTTCGCCAGAAACTTCTCAGTGAGCATACGCAAGGAGAAAATCTGGTCCATGCATCCCCTTCCACTCATAAAGGCACCTTGCACATCCCATATTTTATCCTTTGTTTCCATTCTTACCCTTTCAATCAATATTCTTCCGTACAGCTTACCGACTGAACTTAGCAGGCTAATAGCCCTATGATTCCCACATTCCATACGCGACCCTTTACTTTTGTATAACGGCATGATTACAGCCTTTCTCCAATCTAATGGCGTGTAACCCTCCTCTAGACACTGGTTAAAAAGTTTGCACAACCATGTGAGAATAATATGGCTATCTCCTTTAAAGTATTCGGCAGCAATATTGTCGAAACCAACAGCCTTACCATTCTTCATGCATTTTATCGATTTTTTAATTTCATGCACGCTGATTTTAGTAACATTCACTCCGTCATCGTTCATACCCGATTCACCGCTGGTCTCACTGTCACCCGGGTTGCTTTCGAAGACTTCCTCAAAATATTTCATCCATCTCTCTTTTATTTCTTACTCATTCGTCAACATTCTTCCATCTTTCGATTTTATCACTTTCGCACTTCCGTTCTCTGAACCACTTCGGGACCTTTTGACCTCCTTCCAAAACAGTTTAATGTAACGTGGAGCTAACGTAACAAATTATATATATATTTGTTTAATAGCCTTTTTCTCTATGTTACTGTAATGTATCGTTAAAGCTTTGCAACTACTCCGCAAGATGTCAGCAGAGAGGTACTTTTCCATTTGACCGACAGAGGTGCCGGTGTCGCCTCTACCAACATCGTCGCCGATAGATTCAATCTTGCTCTCTCCGAGTTAGGTCGGCTAACGTGTAGCCTTCTTATTGTAAATACGTTGACATAAATAAACCAGATTGTTATTAAGAATCTACTGATCATTGTTTTAACCTCCACAAGTTAAGTGTTTGGAGCATCTGAAAAGTACCTCACTGTTGAATATTATCGATTCTTTATCTCTTAACTTCATTTCTCTTCTCTATTCTGATAGTTCCTTACTTCCAGCTGGACTTGGTATGTGACAACAATTGGCTGCCCCAGACCAGCACCGCACTGTTCTACGTGGGATCGCTGTTCGGCAACGTCATCTTCGGCTGGGTGGCTGACAGGTATACCACAGGTTATCTATGTATTATTTTAATTTATACATTTGTAGGAATTTCATTTTAAATACTGGCAGTATTCATATTATTGGCAGCTAACTTTTCATTGGAAAAAAATGTTAGTAGAAGATAATATTGTTAATTCTGAAATTTGAAATAGAGGCATTTGTCCCAGTAATACAAGAGATTCTGGGTTTGAGTCCCTGTTGTGACCGTCATCTTTTAATTTTTCTGTGTTTTGTTATTTTACATATTTGCATTTGTATTAGAGTGTTATTTTCTTCTTCAATGATATATTACATTGATGGGAATAAATTTATGAAGAGAGTTGTTTGAAGAAAAATTGAATTAAAAAATAAATATATACTTTTTTGGATGCGAAGTCTACCGTTCATACAACTATGTGGTAGTATTTTTTTTTTAAATTACCTCCACACAGGAGGCGCTAAAACCAAATAAATTCCCTCAGGGCCTATGTCATCTTTGGAAAGGCTGAATGGAGGGTCTTTTTAGGGAAAGAAAGGAGAGGAAGTTCTGGAAAGGAAAAAAGTATGAAAAGTGTATGAAAAATTAGAAATCTGGGTGTCAATGTGTCCTGGACATGTAAATCCGTTTCTCCTACTGCGGTCCAAGGCGATGGGTCGTGAGAGTCCCGTTGGCAAGTTCAAAAGAGTCTTCCTCAACCAGTCTCTCCCGATCCGGCCCGCCACGCAGAAGGTATAAGGCCTTGGGTCGAGAGAATCCGGCAGAAGCGTTGAAAAGGTATCCCTTAACCCATCTCTCCCGATCCACGCAGTACAACCTAGACAAGCCGCACCCCATTAAACCGGGCCCCCCTGCTAAGTCACCAAACGTAGCGAACCAGTTCTAGTGTATGATCAACTTCATGAGATTTCAAACATGCTGAGGAGCCAACGTCCTGCCCTGGTGGGAACTAGGCTCAGATACCTGGGAGACACACTGTAGAACCAAAAGACTTAGATCCAATGACAACTCTGGTGAACTTTATTAAAGGGACTGGGTTATTGTTAAAGGATTGAGGTAAAATGGGAGATACCACAATGGGCCTATGGCCTAAGTGCCCACGGAAAATAGTTGTAAGCCTTCTCCGCAAAGAATAAAAAAAACATGCTGTATGGCGCTTTGAATCCGTTAGATTTCACTCAGGTTCGGGGTGTGTGGCTCTCCACGATTCCAACCATGACATATTTGTTCCGATTATCACGTTAAAACTATAACTAAAATAGGCCACCAAAAATTTGCGGTGTTATTTTACAAATTTAATTTATAGTTTTTTGTTTGTTTTCAGATGGGGAAGAAGGCGAGCCATGCTGTTGATGATATTCCTGGAGGTGTTTGTCTCAATAGCCACCTGTTTCTCAACAGACTACAAGACCTACATGATCTTCAGAGCGTTGGGAGGATTTTTCTTCCCGGCCCTGTACCAAATTCCTTTCATCTTGGGCATTGAAATGATGGGACCGAGTCACAGGACATTTGCAGGTAAAGCTTACAATAAAAAACCAATGCTAGGAAACTGTTTGTGAAAACGAAAGTCTTGGATTAGGAGCCAAAATTACTGTCACAATTTCTACATTCAAATGAAAGCACTGGCTAAGTGGCTAATAGGTAACCGTTGAACATCTGGTATGATTTTTTTTTACGGCAACCAGGGCGTTCATAGATATAAACATGATAATGCAAGTACGTTACAGGTAATAAAAAAAAATTATTTTCTTTATTTCTTTATTCTTCTTTTTAAGCACCCGCTAAACTGCCAAAGCAGTTTGTCAGCAGGTCAATCTGACAATATTAATATAACACTAAAGCACATGTACAACAAGAAACAATAATATAGAAAATAGATACAGAAGGCATCTTTTAAATAACTAAGATTCAAAGGTACAAAATTCACAGACAAACAGATATAATAAAGGCAAATTATTGAAAGTTATTATGTCTATAAGATTAGTAACAATATCAATGTAAAAAATCTTGATCTATTGACCATTTTTTAATATTATAAATTACAAAAAATATATCGTTAATAAATAGATATGTTAAAAAAATCTTTTTATATTGTTCATTGTTAAAAAAATCATAGTAAATACGACACCAAACAATAGGGAAATTGCACAGCTACCATGGCACCATCAGCATCGAAGCTTTTTTGTAATGAATAATAAACCGCTCATCAGAAGTGTTTTCATGACACTAGTTTCATGTCGTTTACACGATACAATTAGTTGCATGCCACTAGTGTTGTCAAAAATCGTATATTCGTAAAGCTACCATTGCAACTAATACCATAATAATTTTCAAAAATTCGAAACCAAAAAGGTTACTTTAAGAAGCAGAAGAATATTGTTTATGAAATATCAGCAACCTAGGATTGATATTTATATTTTCTGGTCCAGTAGTTACTCAAATCTTTTAAGTTTTTGATTAAAATGTTATTTTTTATTCCAGGGATGTTGATCTGCATGTACTTCGCGTGCAGCATGTCAATTTTGGCTCTGCTGGCATATCTGATAAGAGACTGGTTCCGATTGTCCATTGCTACCAGTGTTCCGTTTTTGTTGCTTTTCGGGTAAGAATTTCTGACAAAAATTCCAATCAAAACATTATCATCACGGCACTATTTGACCTTCAACAAAATTGTTCCATGCAATTGTTCGCTACAATATCTGGCCATACAGCACTTTTGCCACAATCTTTTTCCAGACAGCTTATCCACCTCTTCCTCGGTCTGTATCCGGGGTACTCCGTTTGTTCAGTTCTATCTTAGTTCTTTGGTGCTAACTTCATTATTTTGTTTTGTTTGCATTTTAATGGTGTTGGTTTATTTTATTTAAAACACAGATACTACTGGATCATTCCCGAGTCTCCAAGATGGCTTTTGAGCAGAGGTCGACTAGACGAAGCAGAAGAAATTCTCCAGACAATGGCTTATTACAATGGAACTAAAATACCCAAGAGGTTACTCCACAAATTACATGTAATTCAAATAAATAAATCATACTTGAATAAAATATCTAATATCTTTACAAATATTCAGAAGAACTCTTAAAATGAAAAATTCTTATAACTTTTGTTATTTTTCAGGAAGAATCCATCAAGTCATCATCTCAACTCATTCCGCTAGACACAATGAATAAGCGACAGCCTAAAAACATCAATGGTTCAATAATTAATAAAAATCCTTCAGTCGTTAAACGTGATCAGAATTATGATGAAATCTACCGAAGAAAGAGCAATTCTGAACATCGCGAAAAAAGCAATATTAAAAAATTAAGAAACAGCGCAGATGAAGATACAGAACATGAATTGGTTATTGGACATTCATGGTTTGCCAAAAGGCCATCCACATATCCGTTAACCAATTCTTTGTTGAAGAAAATGAACAATGTTTCAGCCAAAAAAGAAGAAAATAAAGAAACAAATAATGAGGATCAGGGATCCGAAGACATTGAAGAACATTCCAGATTAAAAGACAAACAGAACACAGACACAAACAATGAGTGTGAAGAAGATTCAAATGGGATGATGCCAGTTTGCCCGCAAACTGAAACCATTCCTGATGTTCCAAAGCAAGAAGCAACAATGTTTGATATCTTTCGGTATCCAAACATCAGGAAGAAGTTTTTTCTTTTGACTTTCGATTGGATAGCAAATGCAGTGGTGTACAATGGCCTCAGTTATAATGCTACAAGTTTGGGAGTTAATGACTTCTTGGCTTTCTTCATTGGTAAGTTATAAATACTTCTTTTTTTAATTGGCATTCACCCAATTCAACCATTCTTCTTTTTTTAATTGTCATTCAACCTTGTTCTGGTATTACCAACATTTTTGAATTGTTCTCTATGCTAAATTGCTTAAAAATATTCCAAGACCTACTAAATACCCATTTTTAGACCGTAATCTATAGACACAGCAACGATTCCAATAATTTAATTTCAAAAATGATTCCAATAATTTGATTTCAATAATGATTCCCAAATAGAATTAATTTCGTATTGATATAGGGTTTTATCGCTAGTCCTCCAGGATTAAATAATATAACAGTATTATAATTTACCAAGACCTCTGCTATAGGACACCCCAAGTGGTTCGCTCCGTTTGGTGACTTAGCGGGGTCCCCGATTTCATGTGGTGAGGTTTGTTTGGGTCTTGGCGGCGGATGCGTCTGCCCACTGGCCAGATCGGAAGAGACTGGTTGAGAGAGACCTTAACCTCTCTTGCAGAACTCTTTTGGAACATCGCCTTGTGCCGCAGTTGGAGGGATGGATTCATAAACCCATCATTCCTGGACCCACTGACCCCCAGATTCCTACTCACCCCTCATACCTTTTTCCTTCCCAGAACATCCTCTCTTTAATTTCCTTTAAATGACCCTCCACACAGCATCCCCAAAGATGACAAAGGCGCCGAGGGAAAATATTTTCCTAAGTGTGGAGCTTAGTAAAAAAAAAAACATAAGTAAGAGCTATGATCAGTTTCAACAAAATGTCCAAATGGGTTTGTCAAATATTATATCTACATTACACTTCCTAACGGTTTCTGCGTTTGCTTATTATGCTAATTTATTCATCATATTTCAATTTCATTAGTGAACTATCCACGTCCCGATGATAACCAATTAAAATGAATGATGTTTACCAATTAACATACCAATTACCACTAATTATACTTTAATATTCATTCAGAGTCTTAGCGAGACAATTTCTTGTTTGCTTATTCTGCAATTTATCAGTTGTCACATTTCCTAACGGTCCTCATTACTGGCGGTAAAATTCATGTAAAATTATTGCACAATATTCTACATTCTAATTTATATTCTTACTAGCAAGTTCCCGGCATGCGTTGCAATGCCACTTAAATAGAGAACTTGTTTCCCCCTGTGTGTCCCCGTCCCCGTTCCCCTTCCGCGTCCCCTTCTTCCGTGTAACCCCTCTACCTTCCCCGGCTCCCCCCCTCCGTGATCCAACCCCCTCCCTCCTTCCCTCTCTCCCGCTAAACTACATGAAATTCACCTATTGAAGTAAAACTTCTTTACGCACGCTTGACTTGGGGGATAAGCTGGTGAATGCGTTACGAAAAGTGTGATGCGAAAGGTAATCGATGCGAACGGTGATCGATGCGAAAGGTGATCGGGCGAGGCGTACATACTGCACAACTAAGGTAAGGCGTACATACAAACCCAAAGTCGTAGGTCACCCGAAGGTCATAGGTCACCCCAAGGTCATAGGTCACCCCAAGGTCATAGGTCACCCCAAGGTCATAGGTCACACCAACGTCGTAGGTCACCCCAAAGTCGTAGGTCACCCCAAGGTCCTAGGTCACCCCAAGGAAGTAAGTCACCCCAAGGTCGTAGTTCACCCCAAGGTCATATGTCACCCCAATGTCATATGTTCTTATAAAAGTTAGTGAAGTTTTACTTCAGTCGTGTGGTCTAAAGCACACTCGTTTTTTTTTTTAAATCGCGCGCTACCTATTTGCAAAATTTTCAAAACAACTTCGGCAGTGACGATAGTAAAATACCTGTTATAAAATTTTCGGCGAACGTGTTTCCTCCTCTTAAGCTCTATAATTCTCTTTCGCCGCAATAAAAAAAAAGGGTAATGCAAATAATAATAAAAAAAAGATTAAAACCCGGCATAAGACGAATGAAACATTTCGACAAAAAAAGTGACAGGAGTTGTTTTCAAGAGCCGATTTGGCAAAAGAATAAATCCCGAGTCGTTTGGAGTTCCATTTGCGGAAAAATAAAATTGGTTTATATATATATATTATAAATAAAAATATAATTGCGTCCAAAACTGCTTACGAATTACAGATTCAGATGCACTTGAAAATTGACTGTAAATACTAAAAACGAACTGAAATGGTGTTTGCTCGAATTGGGTGATAATATGTGTAGGAAAGCACAAGGTATGTAAGGAAAATGGACGACCAATCACTTTCCACTGTATCTCTGCGAAGGTGCACACGGCACAATCACAATATAGTTATATAGTTCCACAGCGTTACCTCGAGGTAATTATCGCCACACGAAAAACACCACCAACTTGCTTCCAAGGTATTTCCAAAACTTCTTCTGTTTTTAAAACAAATGCACTCGAATTTGCACTATTTTTCTTTCCATTGTTCCAAATTTCAAATCCTTTTTTTAAGCAAGTAGATCTTATTTATTTATTTACACTTTTATACGCTTCGCTTTTATATTGGGTACATAATGTTAATGTTTTTTTACACAACAGTTAATAATGGTTAGGCAGAGGTAGGAACTGGATAAATGACATCCCGATAGGATGAGCTGAGATAACTGAGCCTATACTATTTTCGTTTCAAAACCAAACAATGGTTTTCTATTATATATTGGGGTACCCGGTTTCGCTCAGGTAATTGATATGAGATTGAATTTACGTTTGAATCCACGACGGATCTTGCTTTATATACCCCTACAAATGGGTAGCTTCACCCATAAAAAAAGGCTTCAAATGGTCCGCACTGTTCCAGAACATTCCACAACATTCGAGAGTATTCTGGAATGTTCCATAATGATCTGGGATGTTTCTGGATTTTCCCGAATATTCCAAACCATTCCCGAACATTCCACAACATTCTATAATGTTCCGGGACGTTCTAGAATGTTGCGAAATGCTCTCGAATGCTTTCGAATGTTCTGGAATGTTCTAGAAATATCTAGAGGGTGAAACTTCCAGCCCTTATATCTTCAAAAGCACGTCCTTCAGGTAAACACGGGAACCTTCTTCATGGATGGGGGATTGAGGGCGACTACACCATGTAACTCCCTTGATCGTACCGGGACTCATTTCTGAGTTTTAGCGGGACGCACACAATTGTACGCTTCTTTAAATAGTATAAAGCAAAGTCGCTCCAGCTATCTTTTAAACTACGCAATGGATTTTCATGCGATTTTCACCAATAGATAGTGATTCATGAGGAAGGTTTAGGTTTATAATTTGTAAATGTTTTTTGTAAAGTGGTTGAAATATATAATATATAAAGGGAGCGGGTTGGCAAGCCGGCAGCGGGCAGCGGAGGGCGGTGTGGATATGTATGAAAATTAACAGATGGCGTTGATTATAAAGTTTGAGTAATGGCGTTGTCAGTAGATGGCGCTGTGTTTTATAAGCCACAGCAAACGTTAGTTTGCTAGATTTTATTATATACATATACTGATTATTTTGTTATAACTTGTTGATTTCAGCTGCAGCAATAGAGATCCCATCCTACATGTTGTCCTGGTGGTTCATGAACCGCTGGGGCAGGAGGCTGGTCATCTGCATAGCCCTGGCCACTGGAGGACTAGGCTGTCTGTCCTGCATGTTCGTCCCTGAAGGTAAATATTTAATATCAGGACATTACAGTATAAATATACCATTATTACCGATTACATGTCACAAAATCATAGGAGAAATATTAGAAACAATAAAAAAGAGTATAATGGTTAATTGTGACATATGATTGGGAAATGACACCAGAGATACAATTATATACAAAAATCTATTGTACAAATGTCGGGGAATCGTTGTCTGGACATAGTGGTTTTCTGATTAGGTAACAAACAACTTTGCCGTATCAATACAGTATCAAAATATTTTATACTTGCGGTTAAATTTTATTATTTTATAAATATTTTATTTTAGGAATCTTGATTACGTACATATGTACATGTTAATTTTATTCACTTTATTCAAATTGTAAAAGATACGATAAAAATGTGATTTTAAGGAACATACTTAAAAGTAGGGCAGGATATTTGTGGTTTTATACCATTTCCTGCTCGAAATATTCGCATCACGTAGTGATTAAATTCTCAACGAGCCCATAACAACACTCACCTTACTAACATACTCGTATCTCCAAAAATAAAATCAACAATAAATAAAACCCCTGACCTATATAAAAAAAAAGTTTCGATATTTCCCGTATACAATGTGTAACTGCACGTACCGAGGATTTTAACCAATGATTTTTTATTTATTTATTAAATAACAAAATACATTTTGTACAACAATTTGAGTAGACCCACAAAGCTGTCATATGGCAGCTTCTCTGCAGGTTCTAACAATTTAAAAATTCTTAATATAATATCTAAGAAAATATTTGAAAATACATTTATAGTTTTAAGGAAACATTAGAATAGATCACACAATATTAGATAATTTAACTTACATATATAAATATATAAGATATTTAAATATACCTGCCTAATAACAAGATATGTAGGCAGCTATATTAAGATATTCAAAGATACATGGAGTTTTCGTTCATTGACAATAGTTTTATCATTTTAGGATATAGTCTCTCATTTTTTTCAAATTTTATGTTTTTTTCCCGAGTATATTTGAGTAACAAAAGTAGATGTCATTTCATTATTCTGTCCGATGATATTTTATTCTATTAAAAACAAAAAAATATATTTTTCAATCACACGTCATTACTGATCCCATTCCTATTAGAGATGGGTGAGTTATGAATTTTGCCGGAGGCCTCGAAGACGTGCTTTCTTTTAAAAGTACTTGAGTTTTTGGAGCAAGTCCCGGGAGCCACTCCCGACTTGCGAATGGCTCGGACCGAGACGCACGAGAGCCCGCAAAAGAACTCGAACGCGCAACCTGCTCCCAACTCGCGCGTGGCTCAGACCGAGACGCACGGGTTTGACGAGTGCGAGTGGCTCGGACCTTCGGCCGTGACTGCCGCGCCACCACACCCGACTCGCGAGCGGCTCGGACCGTCGAGTTCCGGGTACAAGTACTGGACTGGGTTCTTTGGGAGTAGTCGATTTGAAAAGGGAGTAGGAGTAGGACCCATTTCGCGCGAAGAACCAGAGTTTAAGCGCCCCTTTCCAGCTGAACAAGAGATACTAATATTAATTCCCATACGTCGCGACGGGTTTGAGCGATACGCGCGCTGTTTTATGTGCTACCTTGCTGCTTGAACGAGACGGAGTACTTATCACGGGACGCGCTAGGCTATACCTGACTACACAGTTGCGACTGTGAAGGAAAAATATTTTTTATATTTAAAAAAAAAAAACACCGGACAGCAAAATGCCATCTACATTTTTTTCTCCAAATATGCTCAGAAATCGTTTTAAAGCTAAAGCTAAAAAAAACTTTATGTGTTTTTTCGAAATAATTTTCCCAATTGTTAAAACCTGATGATGTTGGTGTGTTGATTTTTCTTGCGAAACCAGGTAGTGAAGCTAATAACCTATTTATGTATTTTTCAGAGCGTGTTTGGATAACCGTGGTTCTAGCCATGATAGGCAAATTCGGCGTGGCAGCATCCTTCTCCGTGTTCTACGTGTTTGTGGGGGAATTGTTCCCCACAGTGCTAAGATCCCAGGCGATGGGGCTGTCTTCCCTGCTGGTCAGCGTGGGGCTGCTGTCCTTTCCTTACATTCTTCAACTGGTAATTACACATTACATAAAATGTTTCATTCACTAACCATATTATTTCCACAACTTTGGAAACCCTAGCGGCTAGCCTCATGACCCCAGCCGACAGCTCTTTCCATTTCTTCTCTTTCCGTGGGCACTCAGCTGTCGAAAATCGTATATTTCCGTTAGTAACTATATTTTAAAATGTAAATGGTGTAGTTATTTAGTGAATAGAGGGATATTATTCATGTAGATGTTCACTCAATATTTTAATGTGAATTTTGTAAGAGGTAGCAATGTGAAAGTTCAGCTGGAGTGGGCTCTTGAATTCGGGTTCTTCGCGGCAAGTGGGTCATATTCCTACTCCTTTTTTAAATCGACTACCCCCAGGTCCACAACTCGGACCCAAATCCGGAGCCGGGCTTGGAGCCGGAACCCGAATGCTTTCACCAACATCTCCGTGTTCGTGGTCCGGGCTACTCGCGAGTCGGGAGCAGGCCCCGGGTTCAAGTTCTTTTGCGGGTTCCGGCTCCGATATCCAGCTCCGGCCCGGTAGCCGCAACAGCACCCAGTACCCGGCCCGCTCCCAACAACTCGGACCCGGGACCTACTCCTAGAACTCGAGTACTTTAAAGGAAGCACGTCTCGGAGGCCTCTGGCAAAATGTAGAACTTACCTCTAGAATGAGGGAGACCAAACAATTATAATTGTATTCAATTAAGTTTATAACTAGAGATACAGTTTAATGGCTTGTAAGGCAATAACGTTTTTAGTTGTTCCTAGTACGAAGCCTAGTATTTTTATATCTTTATCATAATTTGATTTCAAACCTAATTTTTCTTGGCTCTTGTTAAAGCTGTGTTGTTAATTGAATATTCTAATAAAAAATAAGTTATTTTGTATGCACCAATCTTTAAAGTTACTAATATTTGACTGTAGTATTTGGCTATTATTTAAATCAATAATATTTCTGTAAAATCTTGACATCGTCGGTACAATTTGTAATATCATTGATGAAAATACGATTATGGTAATAACAAAACAGTAAGTACTAAGTAATAGAGACAAATAATAATATGATTTATGATATATTTAATGATACGATTTGCACTCTTCAGATTATTTTAGAAATCGATAAGTGGTTCCATAAATACGCAGTAGATCAAATGGTTTTCCAGATAAAATAATGTTATTATTAGTATCTACGACCACTGTTTCTATTTACTCACCAAGATACATCCACTTCAGGCACTTGACATTATTTGTTTTACGATTTATAGTAGCTACTGGTAAAAACGGTAGTAATTATCAAGACATTTATTTCTGATAATCACTATTTACAATTGAAAAGGTCTTGTTAATTGATCTCCGATATTTATATTCAAGGAATATTACGTCTGTGCACGAATTTTGGTCATCTGCGTATGCGTTCTCGGCATCAAAATAAAGTCGGCATAAAACGCGCGCCAAACATTTGTACACCATTGTAATTTGTCATTTGTTCTTGAATTCAACAGCTAGGCTGTGGAATGATTTGCCGGTTTCATCCCTCCTACTGTTGAAACTCCCTTTCCCGAGAAGTCGGTGTTAGTTATTTTAGTCACGAATTTAACAATAGTTTGGTTTGTACAAGCATCAGAAATTTTATGTGATTTTTCAAATTAATGTGTTTGATTGGACTAGAAAGGTGAAGCTAATTAATCTTGCCTTGGTTTCATTTCTGACTCTCGTCCTATTATCTTATTTGACTGTTTCATTATCGTCTTTGATTTTTCTTCTAATAGTCTGATTTTGTTTTCCAGTCCCATTACTCGAGGGTTCTGCCTCTGATCATACTTGGGGTTCTTTCTCTCTCAGGATCTTTGGTATCCCTATTCCTGCCGGAGACCCTCAACACTCCAATGCCGCAGACCCTCGAAGACGGAGAAAACTTTGGCAAGGACTTCAAGATCTTCAGCATCCCGAAAAGAAATAAAAATAATAGTGAAATTAATCCATAGACGCAAAGTGAAAACGTTTACACAAAGTGGAGCTAGTAGAGCTTTTACCAAGACATTGCCATCTCAGGAGACACATGCAGTTTATGAGAATAGAAGGAACCAATAGCTGTAGGCTTATTCTTCTTGCTGAGAATCGTGACCCTTTTCTCAAAATGCCCTGTTGAACCAGGCTTCTTTGTTGATTTTCCCAGTGCTTGTGATACTTGATCAGTACAATGCATTGGTGACCTTCCTCGGCTTCTCTTGCCTTCCACTTTGCAAGTGACCAAGAGCTTCTCCAGGTTTGAATTCTCAGCTTGGCACGCAACATGTTCATAGAATCTTACGATAAGATGTAGGAAGTGCAGACAGTTAATAGCCCGTTTTGGATACTCTGAGAGAATGGCTAAATTAAACTCTAGGCCAGGGTTTCCCAAACTGTGTTCCGTGGAACACTAGGGTTCCGCGGAACCTGAATAGAGGTTTCGCGACAATTTATCGGAAGAATTTCTTCTAACATGATGTACACATATTCATATTTCAACACTGCTGATATTATTCACAAGAAATGATTGTTTGTATAAATATTTCACAATCGTTCTTAAGTTAGTAACTAGACACTTCCAGGTATAGAGACTAATCTGTATGGAAGTTGAAAAAGTCGTTTATGCTGTTATTATCGCAGTAAATCTTTATTTTACATACTAAAAACATCTCTGAAATGTATTACTGTGTTGTATAATACTGTGATAAGAATCGATAATACGAACATCTCAAGGATGTGGAACGGGATAATGGATCTGCATGTGTTTCACAAAAATTTTGTTCCCAAGGAACCCAACCATATATTTTTTTAAATCGACTTTACCCGCAAGTAAAATAATGAACACATCAATCAGTCTTACTACACCTTGTTAGCAATAGTCGAACTATAAACGCGCATGGTGCCGTAAATTTTTGTGTAAAAGAAAAAAAATGCAATTTTGGATTTCATCAATCTAATCATTTTGATGGATTTCCTGCCTTACATAAATGTTTGAATGAATTAAATTTTAAAGTAGATGAAGAGGTTTACAAATAATTTTAGGAACATCTACATAATTTGAAACAACTATTTTGCAATATTTTCATAAAACTAGTATCGACGATTACTGAGTTCAGAATCCATTTTCCGTGACACCAAACCAGTAGGCTTAAGCGCAAGTAGTGTATGAAATTCTTATTGATTTAATTAGTGACGATGACTTTCGATTAGTGAAAATCAGCCTTTAAAGATTTCTGGGTAAGTTTGTCAGAAGAGTACCCCAAAACAAGCTATTATTGTATTACTTCCATTTTCTACAACCCATTTATGCTAAGCAGGATGTTATAATTATGCTGCAACTAAGTCACAGGTTCGACGCCACACCAGATATTAAAATCCAACTTACAAATATTGTGCCTCATATCGAGAAGATATGCAATTCACTGACTCAAAATCATCCAAGGTGCTCTATTTACTCCATTTTTTTGTTTGTTTATATTCCATTTTTTGTTTATACAGGGTGTTCGGGAGTAAAGTGTATTAACTTCGGGAGGTGATTCTACATGATGGCAGGAGTAAAAAAGATTAACAACTTTTTCCGAAATTCCAACATGTTTTTTCCCATACAAAAAGACGTACCTACTAAAAATCCTTAGTGTGAGGTATCTTATTTGCTGAACACCCGCCTGGCATGATTGTGGTAACATTACATGACTGTGACTGGCCCGTATCGTAACAGCGGAAAACAATAAAGCTGGGCGCACACGCCGGTCTAATTTTATCTTTTTACTACAAAACCACCCATAAAAGTTGGAATTTCGAAAAAAGTTATTTTTCTTTTTTACTTATACTATCATGTACAATCACCTCCCGAAGTTAATGCACTTTACCCCGGACACCCTGTATACTAAATAAAAAAAATGTGTTTAATACCACTTTATTTAAATTTTTACTTTTAGAAATTATTACCCAACCTAAAAAATAAGCCAGGTGTTCCGTTAAAATTTACGGCTTTGCGAAGTGTTCCGTCGCAGAAAAAGTTTGGGAAACCCTGCTGTAAGCTATGTGAAAATAGTGAAAGAATACCCATTATTCTCATCAGATGCAAATGTTCAGCATTGATATAAGAAGATTAAAATTACGTGTTGTCAAAACAAGAGACTTTATCAATACCCAATTTGAAAGGGACTGTACTACTGTTAGAGGAATATGGTAAAACATGTGAGATAAAAGAATTGGCTGGAGCTTTGCGGACAGTCTTAATAATTATTATTCTAAGACAATTACTACAACGCTGGACGTTGCATGATAAACAAAGAATAGTAATAACAATATTGATATTCTTAATTTTAATCGATGGCTAGACGTTAATATGCATAAGAATTGAATGGGTGAAATCGGAATCACAATAAAAAAGGTGTGTCGAAATTTGTAAAACTGATAAGTTGATTTCCTTAAGATAAATCAATCGACGTATTTTCAAGAATGTTTGATCGATTTGAAACGTTGAGTTGGAATTTGATCTTTATGAGATCTTCTCGATAAGAGGAGTACACATTTTTGAAAAAGATCGTCCGATTTGCAGAATTTGGACATTAACAAATGATCATATCTGAACGATACGTGTTTTGTATCAGCGTGTACTAATAAAATAAAATAAAACTCTGTCTCGAGCATGGCGTATGCGGTCTTAGAAATAATAAAACAACACTATTGGTTGAATTTATTAGATTGTACATACAAAACTTACTTAGCATTTAATTTTAGAATAATATATATTTATAGGCATACCATTTGTAAAACCGTTGTTGGATAGTAGTTTCACCATTATAAGATTCTTTTCTAATATTTTTACGGCGGTCATGTCTTAAACAAATGAAAGAAGTAAAATGAAATGTAAGATATTATATCAAATAAATAAACCCTCGCGTGAGTGTGTCCATTCGAGACACGTCGTCGGCTGGACTAAAGCTGTTAGTATTGAGGCAGTGCAGGTGTTCAAACGGCCACATTTGACCAAAACTATTCCCAAGAAATTCGCGAACACAGAAGTTCGCAAAGTAAATTCGTTAATTGTAATCATGGCTTGCGTAGATCAAAGAAAACAAATATATAAATAAATCAAATCGAACCATTGGAGAGCAAATAAGACCATAGACTAGTTTTTATTTTACACGATGACTCTTCCAATGGATAGATTATAATAAAACAAATAAAAAACTTTATTCCACATAATTTTATTGACCGTTACCGGTTTCAGCTCGTCAGAGCCATCTTCAAACTGGTAAAAATAATTCTTAGTGGTTTATATACATAATACATGGGGGAGGGGGAGGGGGGTGGTCTACAAGGATTTTAATCAATTATATTTGTTACTAAGTCGTTTTAGACTGTTGAATTTCTAAATGTTTTGGTAATTCCAGTAGGCTAATTAATTACCTTGGGTTAGTAGCTCACTTCAATATTGTTAAGGGAAAAACCTCACAAGTAATATGAATTATTAAAGACCTTATTTTATTGTCAAATCGTTATTATAAATATTTGTGATGTGTGGGATTAAAAAAAAAATGCATTTTGAAGGGTTACATGTTTGCATTGGAGTAAGAATGGTCTAAACTAAATACATATTTTAATTTCGAAATTATTATGAAAATTATACTGAATATAATAGAGGAGACTTAGCAAATGATTCTAATTGTTTATTCATTACAAAGTTGAGGTCTATTTTTTTTAGTTAAGCGAGCAATTTCTAAAGATTCTAGTCCATCTAGTTTATGACCTTTATTGCAAGTATGGAGAACTTTAACATCTCTGTCTTTATCTTCCGATGGAAATAAATTTTGTGGTAATAATATTAATTTGTGTGTTTTCCTTCAAAATAATACATAGTATTGATTTCATATTTGCCACCTGAAAATTAATAAATATATTCCTATACTGGCTCTTAATAATTTGGGAACTTCTGTTCGAACTTTGGTAATTTCTGTTATTTAAATGAAAAGTATATTGACCCCTTGACCACGAGAGCGGCTATTTTGCATTGCCACAGCCGTTTTGCTTCTGGACAGCTATGGCTTTACTCACGGTTCCAAATTGGTACCCTATTTTTGAGAGAGGTCAATATGAACCACCCAACATCCGAGGATCTTATAATGGTGAAACTACTCTACTTCTCCCCCTCTCTGCCTTTCTCACAAACGATGCATAATATACTGGGTTGTCCGGTAAGAAACCGTAGTACAAAAGAGAAACTGGTTAATCTATATCAGATTTGGAGTAGCGTAGGTTAAGTTGGAGTAGAATTTTGAACTCGGGTTCTTCGCGGGAAGTGGATCTTACTCCTACTCCTTTTTCAAATCTATTACTACTCCTAGAGAACTCGGTCCAGGTCTCAGATCCAAACTCGGAACTTGAAGCCGGAACCCGAACGCCTTCACCGGCGTGCCCGTTTCCGCGGCCCACGCCTCTCGCGAGTCATGAGGGTTCTTTTCCGGGTTCGAGTTCTTGTCCGGGTTCTATCTGGGTCCGGCTCCGAGATCGAACCCGTGTCTTCCGGTGGACGCAACAACATTCAGTACCCAGTCCCCATCCAAGACCCGGGACCTGCTCCTAAAACTCGAGTACTTTTAAAAGGAAGCTGGCCTTGGGGACCTCCGGTAAAATGCAGAACTCACACATCTCTAATTTGGAGTCAATATTGCAATATAACTTTTTTTGATTTGTGTTTTCATTTACAATTAAATTAAATCCAAAGTTTGATATTTTTGTATCAAAATTGAAAAAAATTCTCTTGGTGTTAATATCAACTGTTTTGCTTTAAAATTCACCGCTTTATTTGTCGAAAAAAGTTAAAAAAGAAAAATGGACATGTTCCGATCGATTTTTTGTTGGTTTTATTTGTGATGTTGATTCAACTGTTTCTACTACGAATTTCCCAACGCGGTGTATATGTATCGCAACCAAAATTGTTCAAAATACATATAGGATGGTCCGTTGCTCTGTAGGGAACCCGCCTGCAAAGCGCGGTTGTAAACTGTGGGCCCTAAAGTTTAAGTTTAGACTTACGGAATTCAATACTTTGTGTGATAGCACTATGAAATAAAACATGACATGCATTGCTTGAATACATGTTTCCAACTTCGTAAAAGAAAATCCAGTGATTTTGAAAAATGGTTAATTTAAAAAATTAGATATATCTGATGGAAAAAGGAGAAAAAATGTATTGTACAAATTATATTTTAGCTAAAAAATCACAAGAAAGACTCAAATTAAATATATATTATTAACAAAAATGTCATTTGTGTATTTTTTAATTGTCGCCTTTTCTCCGAATTTGACCACTGTGCGACTGCAGTAACATTAGGAAGGTTTATCATCAACAACACGACTCAAGAAGTGTGATCCATACCGACGTGAAAGAAAACTGACGTCACCAATTTCCATATATTTTTTTTTAAATATGAGCACAAGAGTACTAATTATTCCCACCTGGAGCCAATGAGTCTATGACACACCTAATTGGGGTATATTGTGAGGCTAAATGTAGTGGGAACGAAAAGGATATGTGGAAGACGAAGGTGTGTTAATGGCGGATATTACCGTTAAATTTTCGATTTACATTTATTTTTATTTTTATATTAACTCCACACAGGAGGCCCTGAGGAAAATAATTTCCCTCAGGGCCTATGTCATCTGAGATACTATGTGGAGAGTCTTTTTGAGAAGAGGAAGGAATGAACATTGGTCTTAAAGAGATCCATGTTGTAGGAAGGAGGAAACACAGACCGTCAAATCGTTCCAAAGAACAAGTCGAAGAAGCGACCCGTTCTCATGTGACAAATGTTAACCGGGTACACATGTTAGACACGCGTTTGGCGTGTTTCCCGACTATGCACCGGTGCCTAAGGGATCAAGGACGCTAGTTCCTCGGAGCATCTTCCATTGTAATACCGGTAGAACAAGAATAGCATTCCCACCCGACGCCTGTGCTCTAAATATTGCAATCCGTATTCTGTTAAGATGGGAAAATCTATCAAACGGACCGCCAGTTTTGCACAAAATTGAGGGTAAGAATTAATTAACTAATTTTACCAATTTTAATTAACTAATGCTGCAATTCTTAACTATTCTTGTTAAGAATTGCAGCATTAGCGCCATCTATTGTACCTTGTCTTATAAATTATCATAAATCAGCTGCTGGCAATTTATTTTATAATCAGTTTCTAGGGTTACAGATTTTGTCTTTACCGACGCAACCTAGTTTTTGCCTGGCCAATGAGGTAACAGATTGTATTGTTTTTTGTTGTTTTGTTTTTGCATAAAAATGCCACCACCTTAAAAAATCTGTGCCTTTTTCTTCGTATTTGTCAGCATAAAAGGTTGACTATAAGTCGTTTGTGGGGGTAAAATGTTACCCAGTTTGCATTATAAATTGTGAGCATGAGGTGTGTAAATTCCCCAAGCTCTCTGGGCTTAATACCCAATATACGATTAGGAAATCCTAAAATGAAATTCTACCTGCGCGAACAAATATATCACAAAGGAACAGAGCAGTCTTACACTCCAAGAAAAATAACAAATTCAACAACCTTGATTATGCAATTCTCTGCAGCTCGGGAGGCCTCCAAATTTCTGATCAATAAGTGTAATCCTTTTGTCTTGAATCGCGCAAGTAATTAATTGTCCATTACAACATGTTCAATTTCACAATTAGTCTGTTGTCAACATTTTATACAACAGAAATCAGTTTCTTGTCAATGTTACAAAGAGGAATTTTCCATAATGAAAAAAATAACAATCTCCAAACAAACGCACAATGACAGTTTTTTATTTGCTCTATTTTTGAAAATCAATCCATTTCAGGTTCCTTGTTAATTTCAAAGAGCGAGTAACTACCGTTCCCTGTGATAAAAATATATTTAAATATTTTTTCGAACAAACAATAAAAACAAATTATAATGCTTAACCATGCTCCCCGCCTTGGAAGTTCGCAGAACTTTCAAAGAAAAAAAATAAAAAAATCAACGAATATGAAAACAAGTAAAGATCAAATCAATAAATAGAAACATATCTTGGCTAAGTCAGAAACAATTAGATCATAATAGAATATTAACATAAAATAAAATAAAATAAAGACAAAATTATTGCGTTGGGATGGGATATAATTTAACAACAGGACGTTTAAAGAGTCCGTATCTAGTCTTTACCGTCGCAACGCGAATGATTTTATCAGTACCAGGATGAACATCCGTTATTACGCCCAAAGGCCAATTTAACGGAGGCGAATCCTCCTGTCCCATAAGTACGACAGTTCCAACCTTAATAGGATGATCAGTGGTAGCCCACTTCTGCCTGACTTGCAACGTATGCAGATATTCCAAACGCCACTTCTTCCAGAAGGATTGAATCATGCCGTCTAATAATTGCTTGCGCTGAGCAAAGTTTATTTTAGCGTCTGTCAAAACAGAAGCAGGTAAGTACTGCAAAGGAGTCGACATTAAAAAATGTGCAGGCGTAATAACTTCCGGATAGGGTTCAGAAGACACGACTGTGAGTGGGCGCGAGTTCATTATACACTCTATTTGAACCAGAACGGTCTGTAGTTCTTCATAAGTGAGGAGTTGAGTTCCGATTACACGGTACAAATGAGTCTTCATACTCTTTACATTTGATTCCCATATACCCCCGAAATGGGGCGCGCGTGGTGGAATCATTTTCCACTCAACCCGGCGATTAGCGAGTTCACGCTTTAAAGCGGGCTCGAATTCCGACTCAACCAAAAACTTATAGAGATCATCTAATTGTGCCTTGGCACCAACAAAATTGGTACCATTATCTGAATACAAGCATGACACAGGGCCACGCCGAGAAATAAAACGGCTGAAAGCAGCCAGGAAAGCATTTGAAGTTAGGTCAGAGACCAACTCAATATGAATGGCCTTGGTTACAAGACATACAAAAAGACAGACATATGCCTTTTGTGAATGTTGTCCTCTCCGACGAGCAAGCGTGATACGGAGGGGACCTGCATAGTCTACACCGGTATGAACGAAAGCCTTTGCTTCTACAACACGATAGGAAGGTAAATCTGCCATCTTCGGTATAGGATGCGACGGATTTAAGCGGAAGCAGAAATTGCATTTCCGTACTTTTGCCTTAATAACAGTCCTGGCATCTAATATCCAATAGCGCTGCCGTAAGATGGACATAAGAAGTCCAGGGCCTGTATGACAGTTCATGACATGGAAAAAATGATCGATGATAAGATTCACAACACAGTCATTTTTAGGTAGTAAAACCGGATGTTTAACCTCAAATGGTAAATCCGATTTAGAAAGCCGCCCACCAATACGTAACAAATTATCCTCATCGAGAAAAACTGATAAATTCCTAAGCTTTTTTGAAGGCAATTTGCCTTTCTGGAGTGCAGCAATATCTTCTATAAAATGAATACTCTGCACGGAACGAATCACAGCCTTTTCAGCAGTCATAAGATTATTGACCGTTCCAGAAGAGGGTGATACCTTTTTTGCGAATTGGAGGACAAAAACGACAATCCTTAAAAGTTTATTCCATGTGGATATACGCTGAGCCAGTTCACTCAGGACCGATTGTTCACGCTGAACTATTGCAGTGAGCACATTAGTTTTGTGCTCAGGCATTTCACCGATATTTGAGAAATGAAACGGTCTTAATGGCCATCCCGAGGGTGGGCTGCGAATCCACAATGGTCCATTCCACCATAATTCGTGTGAAATAAGCTGGGAAGGAAGCATGCCACGAGAAAGGCAGTCACTAGGGTTTTCACTACCGGCGACATGATAAAAGTTTTCAGGAGACAAATTCTCCTGACATTGAGCCACGCGATTACTAACAAACACCGACCATCGATGAGGCGACGAATGTATCCACGAAAGCGCAATGGTAGAATCTGAAAACGCATAAGTCCCTGCAATAGTAAGACGCGATCGATAACTATTTTGAACCGTCCGAATTAGTTTGGACATCAAGACCGCGGCACACAGCTCCAAACGAGCGAGTGTTGTTACTTTGGTGGGAGAGACCTTTGATTTTGCACACAACAATCTCACGGTTATATTCCCAGACAGATCAGTTGTGTGTAAATATATCACACAGCCATAACCATTCAGGCTCGCATCGCAGAAAGCAACGATGAGCACTGTACTGTCTTTTAGGACACCTACATGACGCGAGATTTTTATCGTAGAAATTAAAGGAAATTCCTGTGTGAGTGCCGAGAACCTTTGAATAACGCTCTCAGGGGGAGTATCATCCCAACCAATGTTGCACAGCCATAGCTCCTTAATAAGCAATTTAGCGTACAGAATGGAGGGGGCGACCAGGCCGAGGACATCAAATAAGCGGGCGACTATAGACAGTATATTCCGCTTTGTACACTTCTCCTGGACATAATAAGTCGTAAAGAAGAAGCTGTCATCAACTGGTTCCCACGAGAGGCCTAACACCTTAGAGGTATTGTTAGAACCAACAGTAAAGTCCACCGTACTGCGGTGAGAATCTGGAAGGTTTTCAAGTACAACTTGAGAATTACTAGTCCATTTGACCAAATCAAAGGCACCGGACTTGAATAACGAGATTAATTCTCGAGAAAGACGTACGGCGCTGGATTCATCTTCAATAGAATAGACCAGGTCGTCCATATACAACTTGGACTCTGCCACATTGGCAGCATCCGGTAAATGTGGTCTCATATCTTGGGCTAACTGACGAACAGTCCGCATTGATAAGTATGGACTTGCCGTTAGTCCGAAAGGGACCCGATTAAATTGAAAAGTCCGTATGAGATCGTTGTTGGAGAATCGAAATAAGATTCTCAAATATCTACGATGCTTGCTTGGAACTTCAATCTGTAAATACATTTGCTTTATGTCCGCAGTCATAGCGATGGGAAAAAGACGAAAGTTAAGTAAAAGCAAAAACAAATCAGCTTGTAGATTGGGACCAGTATGCAAGATGTCATTTAGTGACAGCCCTGTATGTGTCTTAGCACTAGCGTCAAGCACAATCCGAGGCATGGGTTTATCAGAACGAATGACGGCGTGATGCGGGATATAATATCCATCATCTATAATATCAGACTCTGGGACTTCTGACAGGTAATTGTTTTCAATATATTCACTGATAACTTTATTATAATTCTCCTGTAAAGAAGGCGATTGTTTAAATTTCCGCTCCAAGGCCATAAATCGACGCTGAGCGGTAGTTCGAGAATTCCCCAATTGGTTCGGGTCTTTACAGAAAGGTAAAGCAACAGAATACCTCCCGTCGTCAGCGCGAGAAATAGATGAAGTAAACAGATTCTCACATTCCGTCTCCTCTGGACTCAGAAATTGTATGTTAGGTATTTCTTCTAACAGCCAAAATTTTTGCACTAAATCATTTAGCGCGAGTGCGGAAAATGACATATTTGTATTGGTCACTTTATGAGGGTAGTCACCCATTAGAACGAAACCAAACGCGGTCGATAATGCGGGGGGTGCACTAGTCCCTGATTCAACCCTGTCCCCTAAATAGATATGTGGAAATAATTGTGCCCCTAAGACGACATCTATATTCCCAGGAATATTCCACGTTAAATCAGCGAGGGGTATGCCCTCTAAGTACCTCATATCACCATTTGCTATATAGTGATTAGGTAACTTATCGGTAATGCACTCGACAACGAGCGCATATATGTTATATTTATTATTTGGGTATACGCGAGACTCAATGTCCAAATAAACGTAACCAAAAATTGGTCGAGATGCTGAACCAATTCCTTTAACAAAAGAATTACTCAAAGGAATTATTGGCAAATTCAGCGACTTGCAACAATCTACCGTAATCAAATTATTCTGCGATCCATTATCAATTAAACATCTAACAATCATTTTGTTACCATTTTTAAGTTTCGCATATATTTGAGCGGTTGAAAGTAAAATTGTCGAATTAGGTGTTACTTTGGCTGACAGCGAACACGAAGGGCTAACGCGCAAGGGTTCCTCTAGTTGCATATTGCAATTATCCGTTCCACTGACGCTGGATGGTACCAAAGGGGGGGATACTGCTCCTCATTGGTAAGTACTTCCGACGTATGTACATGAGTATTTGTTTTCAAATTATTCCCACTACCAAAATGTAGTAAGGTATTGTGTGGTTTTTTGCACAAATCGCACATAAGCGACGATTTACAAGAGCTTACAGCATGTGATGCGCTAAAACAATTTATACACAAATGTTTTGATTTTATAAAATCAAAACGGGCTCGTGGAGAACTTAGCCCTTTGAACCGAGAGCAAGCAGTAATTGCATGATCAGTTTTTTTACAAAACATACAAGATTTCGGGGGCGGAGTTGGTACTCGAGGTACATTCTCATTACTCGCGACGAAAGATTTATAATTGTTCGAACGGGATGAAGTCGCCGTAGGCGGCTTATTCATGGCACTTGATGACCCCTTTGAACGCTCTAATATTTTCACTTGATCTTGTACGAAAGAAATTAATTCCGTGTATGAAGGCACTTCTTTACCCCGCACAGTCAACTCAAAAATCTGAGCAGTCTGTTGATCTATTTTTCTTAACGCACAGTTCAAAATTATAAAATCGGCTAAGTCATCAATGTCTAACTGCCTCAATGCCGAAACGGATGCGGAAAAACTTTGAATAAAACCATCAAGACTGCTAGGTGTATTTATACAACCCTTGGCATCTAGAATGTTATTTAAATAATACGTACCTAACGCACGTTTATCCTGATACTTTTTTACTAAACCATCCCAAATAATATTATAGGTGTCGCTTGCAGGCACAATGCCGGCCGTGACCTTAAGCGCCCCGTGCGTCAATTTCCCAACCAAATATTGAACACGTTGAGCGTCCGTTAGCTGTTTATTATTGTGTATATTAGCTTTAAAAGACTCATAAAATTTTGCCCAATTTTCCATCTTCCCGTCGAAGCTTGGCAAATCTATGGCGGGAAGCTTGATGACGCAAGGTTCGCGAGAATTATTTTGAGTCGAGAGTGTACGTGCCGTGGCCAGTATCTGGTTACGGGTTCGTTTCACTTTCAAGAAAAGATCTTCAAAGGCGTTCAAAGCCTGAAATTCCGGTTGAAAACTTGGATTTAAGGACAATTGACGATCATTTATATCGTCAATAATGCTTTCAAACTTTGTTTGCATATGATCAATTATTTCGGACTGCACCATAAATGTCTCATTCCTTCTGGAATCGAAATCCGAGATATTCTTTGTTAAGTTGAATAGATCGTTAATGCGTGAAAAAAGTCTTTCCCTTTTAGCTGTTAACATAACAAGCATTCGATCCGGTTGATCATTTGAAGTTTCTTCTGTAATTCTCGGCATTTTAAAAAAAAATACAATAACTTTATCACAAAAATTAAAGTTTACAATAATTATAATTACTGTAGGTACCTCAGAAATTTACAGAAGAAAACGTAAAATGCTATCAATAGCTTTCAATGAAATTTGTCAATTTATTACACAAATTCTTGCTAGACTTGCTTTTTTAAACAAAAAACCTGCAATAATACAGGTAGGTACTCCGATATTTACCAAAAAAGTATGTAAAATCGAAATAACCAACAAATTCCGTAAGAGGAAGGTATTTCAAGAAAATCACCAATTATTACGTGACTCTGAAAACCTTCATAAATAGAACCAGCAATATAATATAGGTATTCCGGATTTACCAAAAATTACGTCAACCGAATGTCCATTTATATTATTCTAACTTGCTAGAACGTATCCGGCTATAAAGGACCATAATTATGCATTATAAATTGTGAGCATGAGGTGTGTAAATTCCCCAAGCTCTCTGGGCTTAATACCCAATATACGATTAGGAAATCCTAAAATGAAATTCTACTTGCGCGAACAAATATATCACAAAGGAACAGAGCAGTCTTACACTCCAAGAAAAATAACAAATTCACCAACCTTGATTATGCAATTCTCTGCAGCTCGGGAGGCCTCCAAATTTCTGATCAATAAGTGTAATCCTTTTGTCTTGAATCGCGCAAGTAATTAATTGTCCATTACAACATGTTCAATTTCACAATTAGTCTGTTGTCAACATTTTATACAACAGAAATCAGTTTCTTGTCAATGTTACAAAGAGGAATTTTCCATAATGAAAAAAATAACAATCTCCAAACAAACGCACAATGACAGTTTTTTATTTGCTCTATTTTTGAAAATCAATCCATTTCAGGTTCCTTGTTAATTTCAAAGAGCGAGTAACTACCGTTCCCTGTGATAAAAATATATTTAAATATTTTTTCGAACAAACAATAAAAAACAAATTATAATGCTTAACCACAGTTTAAAGTAAAATAACAAGTTGTAATAATGTGTGAATAAATGGCTCATAAAAAAACTTCAAGTGTTTGGATTGAAAAAAAGTCCACTATCCCGATCATGCCTTACAAATATTAACATGATCCTTCAGAACCGGATGAACAAATTGGATTCAAAATAAATAATACCAGCGGCCAAAAAGGAAAAAAAACAATCGATGCGCAAGAAGAACAACAAGGAATCAGAGCTAAGTGCCCATAATCTTCCTCTAAATATTCCTCTAAATCTTCCTCTAAATCTTCCTCTAAACCTTCCTCCCTCCAAATACCCTCAATTAATTGTTCTTTTAAATAAAAAATTTAGAACAAAATGGTTGTCACCAGACTTGATTGTTACAATAAAAAATGCAAATCATAGTTGAATAACATCATAATAATTTAGTTTTTTTAACTTCAATTTGCAAGCAAAATAACACAATTAATCGATTGAATGAATATAAACAAATCTTTTTTGTTGTTAGTTTTGGGGTGTTATGCCGTGTTGCGCTACCTCCTTCTATAGCCGACGTTTCGGACAGCGTTACAGTGTCCATCATTAGGGCAGATCCGGTAGATCCGACGATGTGATCTACCGGATCTGCCCTGATGATGGACACTGTAACGCTGTCCGAAACGTCGGCTATAGAAGAAGGTAGCGCAACACGGCATAACACCAAAACTAACAACAAAAATGCTTTTGGCCGTGAAAATCTAAAAACTTATAAACAAATCTGTTTGAATTTTGTCAACATTATCCTTGTAGAACTGTTGTATGTTTTTGTTCACCGTTATCTTTCCAGTGAAAATAATTCATAACCCCAACAAAGCATTGGTTAGAATAAATTTCGCGGTATTTTATTATCGCGTGTTGTCGCCAGTACATACAAATTTTTTGTTGTTTTTCAAAGAGTTATTGTTGTAAATATTAAAATGGAGAAGTTAAAAGGCTTAGTAAATAAACGTTCGGTTTTAAAAGACAAATTAACTAGATTCAATCAAGTTCTGAATTCGCTATCAGCTAACGAAATCAAATTGAGATACGAGAGGATTCAGAGTTTGCTAGATAAATTTGAAGTAATCCAAGACCAAATTGAAAACATTGACGAGGCGAATAGTGAAGACAATGAATCTCAACGGGAAATTTTTGAAAATCAGTTTTTTACGGTGCTCACGACTGCAAAGGCTTGTGATGAACGGAACCTTTAATCTAAGAAAGTCGATAAGATTTTTTTCCCTCTTAAATAATACGTGGAGAATAGCGATGTTCAACGACATCTATGCGGTTAAAATTAAAAGCTTACGAAATTTTATGAATTGGGAACAGAGACTGTAATTAGGCAGTAAAAAAGTTAGGCGTTGAAAAACACAGATGTTGTTACGATCGAATTCAATTTATGGGGATTCGGGGGAAAACGAACGTTTGATATTTAAAAGAGAAAAGAACAATGAAAATTAGGATTATCATTTTCAGATGAAGCAATAAAGTCAAGAAAAACGATTTGGAAAGAAAATCAAATGGAAAAAAATTGGTGTATTGACGGAAGTGTTGATCGAACAATATAAGGATCAGACTTATTAATGCGGTTTCAGACGAGTTTACATAAATGAATATCGTTATGTACCTGAGATGGGGTGGCCATTCTAGTTATATTACGTTAGATTAATTCAAAGGAAGGGATCGTTTTACGTCATTTGTTATGAGGAAATGCTATGGCCGATAGGGCAAATTGGTAAGCGAGATTGATGTTAAAAAGGTTGTCGAGCCCGCACATGATTCTTGTATAAAAACAATGAGAATATGGACATGGATTTTGGTCATTATAACAGTCTTTATGGCTTAAAGGGTGATTAGTTTTAACGTTGCCCTTATGCAGTATTTAGATATAGAAAAAAGAGATAAAATCTAACGAGCTGATATTAATTCCTTATTTATGACCGAGTACATAGAAATAGAAACATCAACATGTGTCTACGTGGATACTTTATGGGATTTTAAGAAGAAACGAGATGCAATTTTACACGTTTTTGGACAGATCAATTAAACCTGGCAGGTATTGCAGGGTCAAATTGGAATTTTCTCCTATAGAAAATGTGAAAAATAACATATTAAGTAATTATGGATAGGAGATGAAATTTTCTAAGAGGAGATAAACATTGGAAACGATATTAAGAGTGGTAAAGAAAAAAATAAAGACAATTAAAAGATTATTCGTAAGGAAAACTCAGGAAAATTCCGAAATATCGATGAAAATATTAAATTTGGCTTGGAATGTAACAAATCATATAGTTATGGAGAACGACATAAGAATAAAGGAGAAAATTCATAAAAAGAACGTCGTAAATAAAAGAAAATTAAAGGAAAGAGGAAAAATTCAAATCTACGACGAAAATAGAGACAATACAGTTTAAAATTGATTTGATTGAATTGATGGCATGAAGATGTGGGAGGATTTAGTATGGTGGAAATTGGAAAATGCATAATAAAGATTTCGACATGAGTTTGTTCGTGTTCTGTCGGCGATAAACAAAATTACGAGTTATATACGATTTATTGAAGACGTACCTATTATATATTGAGAAAAAGGGACACGAAAATCATGATATTTAAACGAAATTCATAAGGCCAGAAGACAAAGGAATGACAGGGCAATTTTGACATAATATTGCAGGTTCGATCTTGGAACAACATACGGGAGAGACAGGAGACTAGGGCTGGACTTCAAAAATCAGGGAGGCTGGACTAACGACTGAGATACAAAAATAGAGGGATTGTACTATGAAATTGCGAGTCGATAAGAGTTAGATTTATAAATCAATGAAGGTATAGATGAGCTGTTCTAGTCCTGAAGGTGGGTATATGAGGAGGAACTTGTATCATTTCAAAAAGTCAGTCGTCGGATCTTGGGAGTAGTGTTTGCGTGACGTGACGTGATAAACGGTTATTAATTGGAAAAAGTTTCTAAGAGTGAATTCTGGGACTTAGCGTTTGAAAGTGTTACAAATAAATGCGTTTTAAATAGAAACATTCTAAGTGTCTGGGATTTTAGAGACTAGTAAAAATAAATTCAGTTTAAAAATAGTACAATTAATAATAATTAGATTAGAATCGGTGAAGTGATTAATTATAGGTTTATTGTGCGTTAGTGTAATTGCTTTATAGTGTTTTAAAAAAATTAATAACAGTGGATAATAGTAAATTTTCGAACTTAAAATAATTGATAAAAATCACATCAGTAATATTTCAGTTAAATAAAGTGAAATTTGAACGGAATATTTCTATCTCAAAAATAATAATAATAATTAATCTGAGATTTTAAATAAGTAATACCGACTATTGATTTATCGTTAAATACGCGAGTGATAATAAAATAATAACTATTATTTCGGTAAAGATAAATAAACAGTACAATATATTATTTTATTGCAAAATAGAAAAGTTCGGTAGTAAAACAAAATTGATAGTTAATAATATCTATTATTTCGAAGAAAAATCGTGAAGTATCTATCGTTTAAATTTAATTAACCAAAGCATTATAATTCAAAGAGAGTAGTGCAGTGACAATAAATAAAAATTCAATGGGATAAATAATTATAAATATCAAAGATTATTGCAGATTTAAATAACAGTGAAGTGAAAAGTGATTAATAATACCATATTATTCGGGCTAAAAAATGTGTACCTAAATAAAGTGACGTAATAATTCGGTTTAATCAAAAGTGATTTAAAAAAATTATTAAATATACGGATTAGATTCAACGACGAAAAAGGAAAATAAAGAGTTTTGTTCTATAATTAGCGAGTTTAATCGTAATCGAAATTACAGTAAATAATTAATACCTTAGTTGTGCGTTGTCAAAGGAAATAGGGAGGTTTCAAAATTAATAAGAATAATCATAAATTTAATAATACCCTAGCGATTATTTAATTAAAATCGATTTTCCCAAGAAAAAAAAATAACAAAACCAAAAAAAAAATGTCTCGCTAAATAAAATAC
This sequence comes from Limnephilus lunatus, assembly GCA_917563855.2. Classification (NCBI taxonomy): domain Eukaryota; kingdom Metazoa; phylum Arthropoda; class Insecta; order Trichoptera; family Limnephilidae; genus Limnephilus; species Limnephilus lunatus. The sequence continues at coordinate 56,143,298 of OU830603.1, forward strand.
CGAATTAAATCTTTTATACCGGATATAAGTCCCGGTTCTTGATTATCCAAAATATCTATTAAGTCGCATGTTATCTTTTTCTAATACAGCATGTTATAACACAACAGCATCAGATCATATCTAAACGAGAGCCGTTCGAAATAATAACTACAGAATGAAAATAAAATTATTAAAAAATAAACGGGGCCAAAGGGACATTGACCGTAAAAATAAACAATTTCAAAAGTAGGTCAGTAAGTCGAAGGTCGTCCATGTGTAATGTAAACAAATGAGTAGTGATTCATTTACTCATTGCCGTCATCTTGTCCATCGGATTTAATTAATTGTTGGTATGAAATAATAAAGATTTTATGATCGATGGAAATGTACTTTTCAATAAATTTTAGTTATAACAGTGAAGTACTCGCGAAACAAATACCTAACGTTATTTCCACTAGCATGATTAGGGTTTGGTTATGTGACCTTCGATAGTGGTACCAAGTGTTCACACAGTGACCCAGTCACCCTGCATTCTAAATAAACAATAAACCCCGATCAAAGATTTCTAGGAGCAAGTTTATGCATTGTAGCTTACGAAGAAACATTCAATCAGTGTGTGAAGGCAAAATTGACGTAAGATTCATTCAATTCTAGCGAACCAAGTCAGCTATAGCGAACACCAGTAGGTACTGTAAATTCGGTATGCTGAATTTTGCAAATTACAACAATTACAATCAGCTTTAACAAAAAGAGTGGCTTTCCACAAATAATCCGGGAAGTAACTGATTTCAATGATAACATACATTGATACGACGCGATTTACCCAATTTTCTATTTATAGATAATAGGTACCTCTGAAAAAATCCTTCATACCTAACACACGAGAAGGTATTTAAAAAAAACTGTTATTCAAATAATCATACAGTCCTAAATCCTGAATTTTCTCACGCAACTAGACTTCAGGGGAGCTATATGTAATTATTTGCTGATCAGGAAAGCCCACAACTTTCCCGAGAAGAATTTAAATCCTGTGTCGGTGTTACCAAGATGGGGGCATGCGGAGGGAGGAAGAATACGTATGTGGGTAATACGCTGGTGCGGCATTTAAAACATTAGGTTAATTGCATATCGTAAGTCTTGTCGACCTGAAAGTAAACGTAAGACCTCGTGAAGCGAATTTTACGATTACGATTCAGAGATGGAGGACCCCCGGCTCATGCAGGCCACGAGGGAGATGGGTCCGCCTAAAACAGCCGCGTGCCATATTCGATTCGGTAGAGACATGATAAGGGAAGATATGACATACTCCTTTTAGACTCATATGACATAGTCGAGTTAAATTCATTCTGGAGGGAGAAGGAATTCGGAGCATTGCAGGAATCGTCATGAAGACTAGATATTCTTCCATCTGGCTTGAAGGGACCTTCTTGAAGCAAGGAACGCCCACCCAAGAGGGTAAAATCCGGTCTCGAAGATAATCCTAGCAAGCGTAGTGAGAGAATCCTGGTTTGAATTGTCGTCCACCAGTCTTGCTTGGTCAGTGGAGGAGCCGAATTTTTCAAAATAGCAATTTTTTACCCTCTCATCCATCCATTCCCTCCCCTTTTTCCCACCAATTTAGAGTATACTAACCATAAAAAACTAATAACTTGTGTTAGGTGAAGGATGCAGACAAAGGACTTCAATGGAAAAACAGGGTTCTTGGATGATCTCATATTACATAGGTAAAGTAGAGTTTCCTTACTTGAAATGTTACAATTATAGACTGTTATCTTCCTTGTATTGTATTTATCAATATAGCCGTAATATGGGGAAAATAGTATTAAACAAAACGAGAAAAAAAGGTGAAATCGAATACTGACGAAGTTAGAACGGGGTTAGTTTGTCAAACGCGGTCAAGGATAGGCAAATAAAAATAATTAAATAGATTGGAAAATTCTCACACTTTCTCTAAAATAACCTAGGAGTTACCACACGCAATACATTATCTTCTGTACATGTGTATGCATATAAAATATGCATACAAATGTCAGTTCTAAAGAGAAAAAAAATACACAACGCAGAATACAGAAAATAATGTGAACTAAATTCTTAAATCTTGTTTACTGTGATAAAATCACAGGGGTTTGACAAAATTAGGGTAGATTTAGCTAGAAAATAAAAGAACCTACGGTTCATTAAAAAATAAAACCACAACTCTGAGGTAGAAATACCCCGGGGAGGTTTAAAATCAGGACATCACACTTAGGGGTGTGACCAGTAGGACATAAGGGTAGAATTATAAATATAGTTAAGAGTTAGGAGCTACGAGGTAGAAGCTTAGAAAAGTAAAATGTAATAGGGAGGTATCATCACAGGCTGCGATGGAATCCGTGGAACAAACCAAGGTTGAAATTAAGTTGCCCGATTTAAAGTTACAAGAATTTAATGGGGATTAGAGGAATTGGAATCATTTTATAGAAACTTTCAAAGCATTAGTTCACAATAATAGTGCCTTAAGTAATGTACAGAAGTATTATTATTTACAATCGTGTTTAAAAGCAAAGATCATAGCTAATTATATATAGACAAAACAAAGATATAGACAAAGATTTAGATTCTATATAGACAAAACAAAGAACATAACATTTAGTATAGATCCCAGACGTCAACCGAGACCTAATGAAAACTTAACCATACACGACTGCTTATCTAAAGAAAACTGCCTATGCAACCCGCTAACACGGACTGAGATAATAAAATACTTAGGAATTTATGTTGACAACTATTTTAGGTGGACAGAACAAATACATAAAACAGCGGGTAAAGTCAGAAAACTTATATATTTTTTTAAGAACATACGAAACATAATGCCAATGAAGACTTTAAAAACTATATACTACGCGTTAGGCCAATCAATTATCACCCACGGTTTGATCGGTTGGGGTGGTGCTGCGAAAACTAATATGGACCCTCTCAACAAAGCGCAAAAGGCCTTAATTAAAGTTATTACTAAAAAACCTTTTAGATTCTCGAAAATACAGTTATTTAAAGACTTTGCTGTATTGAACATACAGCAACTGTACATCAAAACTATAGCTACACATTACCAACAAGACAACTTAAACCATCATACTGCACAACACAGTTACGACACAAGACATAGACATCAACACATGACTCCGAAGACAAATACTACATTATCATAATCTGGCTCCAAAATTTTTCAAATTTAATTAAAAAAGATGTTTAAGATATCCACATGACAAAAAATGCAAAACACAAAATCCATACGTGGATAATCGACAAAGGCATTATATACTGCGGTCAGATAACCTGAACAATACAAGAACACACACAACGCCTGTATTTTTTCTCCTTTCCTCTCAATTATTTTTATGTCTCTAATTTGTTTCTATTTTACTCTTTTATTTTTCTTTTTATTTTTCTTTTATTGTATTTATCTATTTAAACTAAAATATTTATTTTTTTTATCTTATTTTTCTTCCAAGATTAAGATATCAAAATTAGTTTAAATTCCTGCCACCTCGGAACAGGCTCAGCCTAGTGAGGTGGTTTATACAAAAAAAAATGTACATTGTATTTTGTATATATGTATTGCAATATTTTGGTTAATAAATAATTTAAAAAAAAAATAAAAAAATAAAAAAATTTGGAAATATCAGAATTGAGTTATCAAACTTTTGGGAATTGTTGCACGAAAGATTTACCAATTTAAGGGCAATAGTACATAAACATATTCAAAAGATATTTCAATTAAAAGAAATGAAAGTAGAAGATCAGTTCGGTTTACGGCGTCTGATAGATGGAACCAACGTGAATTTAAAAGCACTGCAAAATCTGGCAGTCCCTGTCGAGCAGTGGGACTTTATAATAATGAGCAAACCCCCATAGAGGGAAAACTACCTACATTAAAGGAATTTTTAAAGTGTTTATCGTCACGCGCACAAACGCTCGAATTAATGCAGGCAACGGATAAAAAACAATCTATCCAAACTAACTGCATCCCGGAAGTAGTATGCAAAAACGAGAAATCGCGGCATTTACTTCAGTAAAAATAGGCAAATGTAACTTCTGCGATAAAGATCATCCTATATATTATTGTAAAAAATTCTTGAATTTGAAAATACCAGAACGATTAAATGCGTTGAAAGAGAGCCAAGCATGTTTTAGATGCTTGAAACCAGGTCACCTAGCAAATGATTGCAAAGAGACCTATAAGTGTAGGGATTGTGGCAGTGAACTGCAAAATACTTTACTGCATAAAAAAGAATTTAGGACAGAATCCTCGAATTTAGAAACGGATGCTGAGGAAGTATCTGTTAACAATCACTCTGCTGCGGGTAGAGTAAAAAAAAATAGTATTGTTATCCAAGGCAATGGTAGGTATTGTCGGAAAGGATGAAAATATTTATAAATCCCGGGTGTTAATCGACTCCGGAGCGCAATCTAACTTCATGCGAGATGAGTTTGCAAAGAGATTGATCTTAAAAATTGATCAAATAAACAATTCGGTATTAAGAATTCACAATAATGTCACCCACATAAGAGAAAGTATGTCGGTAGAAATGAATTCTTTGAAATCGGATTATAAAAAAAACATTTCTTGCTTTATATTACAGGAGATAACTATGAATATACCACAGGCAACCATTGCCAGAAGCGAATTAAAACTGCCTTCAAGATTGGAATTAGCAGATCCCAAATTCAACATATCCGCACCTATTGATATACTCTTGGGGGCTGAAGAATTTTGGGACATCATGACGAATGATAGAATAAAGGTTTCCACCGGCATAACCCTCCAGCGAACACAACTGGGATGGATCGTATGCGGATCAATGGAAACACCTTCCAAACTAAGACCTGTATCAGTTATTTGTAGTTTGTCTGTAGATAGAGTGAGTAATCCGCATGCTAGCCGTGGGCTAAGCGCAGTAATTTCTAAAAAAACTCAAGGTTTTGCAGAAAATACTGGCGGGCCAAGTTTCAATACGACCCGTACAAGGGAGCTGATAAAAAACCAGCATGTAGAAGCACCTCAGCGAAAAGAGTCGCTAGAATTGAAAAGTTTAACCATCCGGAGAGATGTAATAACATGTCAGGTTCTGACATAGGTAAAAAAGAAAGTCCCAACAAAAAGGTTGTCGGACTCAACTATTCGGGGACATAAAACGACTGTCAGAGAGTCAGTAGGAATTTAAATAATGTTGAGCGAGATTCAGAATTGAAAGTGTTTGAAAATACCTAATAAAAACTCGTTAGGTATAGCTGAGCTAGAACACTTACTGAATATACAATGTCGGCCGGCAAGGTATAAAGTTAAAAAAATAATTGCGCTTCAACGTTATTTTAAATATAAACCTATGTCCCACTAGTAGAAATCGGATTAGCTTTCAATTTATTAGAAGTTTATTGAAAAAGTATTGAAAGTTTATTGAAATTTTATTAAAAAGTTTAATGAAATTTTATTGAAATATTTTTGAAATTTTTTTGAAAAATAATTGAAAATTTATTGAAAATTAATTTGTAACTTATTGAAAATTTATTTGAAATATATTTAAAATTCTATTTTTAATTTTCAATTTAATAAAAGTATTTAAATTTCAATTCAATTTAATTTAAAGTATTTAAATTTCAATTCAATTAAATTTAGTTAAAATGTTTTTTAATAACTGGCATTTAAAATTAAGGTTATTTTGAAAATATTATTAAAAACAAATGCTATCAAAATACCAACGCAAATGATTGGGATATATTTGAAAAATTTTCCTCTTTGACTGAACTGAAGCGTATAACCGCTTACTTACTTAGATTTACATAAATACAACTGTAGTAAATTGAACATTAAAAAAAACAGGTAATTTGAAGGTACAAGAGTTGGATTTTGCCTTCAAACGGTTAATCGAATTAGCACAAGAACATTGTTTTTCAACCGAAAGGGAAGCTTTACTAAAATGTTAAAATGTAAATAAAAATAGTTCGCAAAAATCAAGTAACCCGTTCCTACATGAGGACTTGTTATGCGTGGGTGGTAGATTATCCCATTCTACTCATTTAACATTTCAACAGAAACACCCAAACACAAACTAACAGAAATAATAATACGCACTAATAATCACTACATGAATTTGCACGCCGGAACTCAGGCCAGACATAACGCACAGATTTTGGCCCATTTATGGGAAAAATACCGTAAAACGAATATTACATAAATGTCTTATGTGTTTTATATTGCGTCATGTCCTCGGTCAGCAGAAGATGGGTAACTTACCCATGGACCGAGTACACCCCAGTCGTCCATTCAGCGTAAACGGTTGGATTACGCCGGACCCCTGTCAATTAAATCTGGGAATATGAGAAAGGCTCTTATAACTAAAGCATAATTATGTATCTTTGTATGTCTAGCCACAAAAGCAGTTCATCTATAATTAGTAACAAATTTGTCTAGTAAGACTTTTAAAAAATTGGTAAACAGCCATCTAGCCCAAAAATCGCCGAAAAAGCTTATAATGATGAAAAAATTACATTAAGAACCTAAAACGTCATAAATGAATTGAAACGGCCATCTAGCCCTAAAGTTGTCAAAAAAGCTTATAATGATGAAAAAATTACATTTAGAGCCTAAAACGTCATAAATGGATTGAAACGGCCATCTAGCCCTAAAATTGTTAAAAAAGCTTATAATGATGAAAAACTGCCATTTAGCGCCTAAAACGTTATAAATGACTTTAAAAGGTATTCTAGCCCTAAAATCTTCGAAAAAGCTTAAAATGATGAAAAAATGACTTTTAGAGCTAAAAACGTTATAAATTACTTTAAATGGCCAACTAGCCCTAAAATCGTCAAATAAGTTATAAATGATGAAAAAACGTCATGTAGAGCCCATTACGGCCATCTACACCTAAAATCGTCGAAAAAGCTTAAAATGATGAAAAACGGTTCATTAGAGCCATTAACGTCATAAATGACTTTAAATAACTATCAAGTCCTAAAATCGTCGAAAAAGCTAAAAATGATTAAAATACGTCATGTAGAGCCCAAAACTGCCATCTAGCCCTTAAATAGTCGAAAAAGCTTAAATTGCCGAAAAAATGCCATTTAGAGCTTAAAACGTCATAAATGACTTTAAACGCACATCTAGCCCTAAAATCTCCAAAAAAGCTTAAATTGATGAAAAACTGCCATTTAGAAACTTAAACGTCACAAATGACCTTCAACAACCATCTAGCCCTAAAATTGTCGAAAAAGCTTAAAATGATGAAAAAAAAACATTTAAAGCCTAAAACGTCATAAATGGCCTTAAATGTCCATCTAGCCCTAAAATCGTCGACTAGCTTAAATTGATAAAAAAATGCCATTGAGAGCCTAAAACGGAAAACGTCCATCTAGCCCTAAAATCGTCGACTAGCTTAAATTGATGAAAAAATGCCATTGAGAGCCTAAAACGGAAGAAATGACTTTAAACAGCCATCTAGCCCTAAAATCGTCAAAAAAGCTTAAAATGATAAAAAAATTCCTTTTAGAGCCTAAAACGTCATAAATGACTTTAAACGGCCATCTAGCCCCAAAATCGTCGAAAAATGATGAAAAAATGATATGTAGAGCCTAAAACGTCATAAATGACTTTAAAAGGCCATCTAGCCCTAAAATCGTCGAAAAAGTTAAATTGATGAAAAAATGCCATTTAGAGCCTAAAACACCTTAAATGATTTTAAACGAACACCTAGCCCTAAAATCGTCGAAAAAGCTTATAATGATAAAAAAATGCCTTTTAGAGCCTAAAACGTCATAAATGACTTTTAACGGCCATCTAGCCCTAAAAACGTCGAAAAAGCTTATAATGATGAAAAAATGACATTTTGAGCCTAAAACGTCATAAATGACTTTATACAGCCATCTAGCCCTAAACTCGTCGAAAAAGCTTATAATGTCACAAATGACTTTAAACAGCCATCTAGCATTAAAATCTTCCAAAAAGCTTAAAATGATGAAAAAACGACATTTAGAGCATAATACGTAATAATTGACTTTACACGGCCATCTAGCCTTAAAATTGTCGAAAAAGCTTATTATGATGAAAAAATTACATTTAGAGCTTAAAACGTCATAAATGACTTTAAACAGTCATCTAGCCCTAAAATTGTCGAAAAAGCTTATAATGATGAAAAAATGACATTTAGAGCCTAAAACTTTATAAATGACTTTAAACAGACATCTAGCCCTAAAATGGTCGAAAAAGTTTATAATGATGAAAAAATGACATTTAGAGCCTAAAACGTCATAAATGACCTTAAACGTCCATCTAGACCTAAAATCGTCGAAAAAGTTTAAAATGATGAAAAAATGACATTTAGAGCCTAAAACGTCATAAATGACTTTAAACAACAATCTAGCCCTAAAATCGTCGAAAAAGCTTATAATGATGAAAAACTGCCATTAAGAGCCTAAAACGTCAGAAATGACCTTAAACTGCCATCTAGCCCTAAGATCGTCGAAAAAGCTTAAAATGATGAAAAAATGTGATGTAGAGCCCAAAACAGCCATCTAGCCCTAAAATCGTCGAAAAAGCTTAATTTGATGAAAAAATGCCATTTAGAGCCTAAAACGTCAAAAATAAATTCAAACGGTCATCTAGCCCTAAAATCGCGGATAAAGCTAATAATGATGAAAAAATGCCATTTAGAGCCTAAAACGTCATAAATGACCTTAAACGTCCATCTAGCCCTAAAATCGTCGAAAAAGTTTAAAATGATGAAAAAATGACATTTGAGCCTAAAACGTCATAAATGACTTTAAACAACAATCTAGCCCTAAAATCGTCGAAAAAGCTTATAATGATGAAAAACTGCCATTAAGAGCCTAAAACGTCAGAAATGACCTTAAACTGCCATCTAGCCCTAAGATCGTCGAAAAAGCTTAAAATGATGAAAAAATGTGATGTAGAGCCCAAAACAGCCATCTAGCCCTAAAATCTTCGAAAAAGCTTAATTTGATGAAAAAATGCCATTTAGAGCCTAAAACGTCAAAAATAAATTCAAACGGTCATCTAGCCCTAAAATCGCGGATAAAGCTTATAATGATGAAAAAATGCCATTTAGAGCCTAAAACGTCATAAATGACCTTAAACGTCCATCTAGCCCTAAAATCGTCAAAAAAGTTTAAAATGATGAAAAAATGACATTTGAGCCTCAAACGTCATAAATGACTTTTAACGGCTATCTAGCTCTAAAATCGTCGAAAAAGCTTAAAATGTTGAAAAAATGTCATGTAGAGCCCAAAACAGCCATATAGCCCTAAAATCGTCGAAAATGCTTAATTTCATGATAAAATGCGTTTTAGAGCCTAAAACGTCATAAATGACGTAAAACGGCCATCTAGCCCTAAAATCGTCGAAAAAGCATAAAATGATGAAAAAATGACATTTTGAGCCGTAATCGTCATAAATTACTTTAAACGGCTATCTAGCCCTTAAATCGTCGAAAAAGCTTATAATGATGAAAAACTGCCATTAAGAGCCTAAAACGTCAGAAATGACCTTAAACGGCCATCTAGCCCTAAAATCGTCGAAAAAGCTTAAAATGATGAAAAAATGTCGTGTAGAGCCTAAAACAGCCATCTAGCCCTAAAATCTTCGAAAAAGCTTAATTTGACGAAAAAATGCCATTTGGAGCCTAAAACGTCAAAAATGAATTTAAACGGTCATCTAGCCCTAATATCGCGGATAAAGCTAATAATGATGAAAAAATGCCATTTAGAGCCTAAAACGTCATAAATGACCTTAAACGTCCATCTAGCCCTAAAATCGTCGAAAAAGTTTAAAATGATGAAAAAATGACATTTGAGCCTCAAACGTCATAAATGACTTTAAACAACAATCTAGCCATAAAATCGTCGAAAAAGCTTATAATTATGAAAAACTGCCATTAAGAGCCTAAAACGTCATAAATGAATTTAAACGGTCATCTAGCCCTAAAATCGCCGATAAAGCTTATAATGATGAAAAAATGCCATTTAGAGCCTTAAACGTCATAAATGACTTTAAACGGCCATCTAGCCCTAAAATCGTCGATAAAGCTTATAATGATGAAAAAATGCCATTTAGAGCCTAAAACGTCATAAATGACCTTAAACGGCCATCTAGCCCTAAAATCGTCGAAAAAGCTTAAAATGATTAAAAAATGTCGTGTAGAGCCCAAAACAGCCATCTAGCCCTAAAATCTTCGAAAAAGCTTAATTTGATGAAAAAATGCCATTTAGAGCCTAAAACGTCAAAAATGAATTCAAACGGTCATCTAGCCCTAAAATCGCGGATAAAGCTAATAATGATGAAAAAATGCCATTTAGAGCCTAAAACGTCATAAATGACCTTAAACGTCCATCTAGCCCTAAAATCGTCGAAAAAGTTTAAAATGATGAAAAAATGACATTTGAGCCTAAAACGTCATAAATGACTTTAAACAACAAGCTAGCCCTAAAATCGTCGAAAAAGCTAATAATGATGAAAAACTGCCATTAAGAGCCTAAATCGTCATAAATGACTTTAAACGGCTATCTAGCTCTAAAATCGTCGAAAAAGCTTAAAATGATGAAAAAATGTCATGTAGAGCCCAAAACAGCCATATAGCCCTAAAATCGTCGAAAATGCTTAATTTCATGATAAAATGCGTTTTAGAGCCTTAAACGTCATAAATGACGTAAAACGGCCATCTAGCCCTAAAATCGTCGAAAAAGTTTAAAATGATGAAAAAATGACATTTAGAGCCTGAAACGTCATAAATGACTTTAAACGGCCATCTAGGCCTAAAATCGTCGAAATAGCATAAAATGATGAAAAAATGACATTTTGAGCCTTAATCGTCATAAATGACTTTAAACGGCTATCTAGCCCTCAAATCGTCGAAAAAGCTTAAAATGTTGAAAAATTGTCATGTAGAGCCCAAAACAGCCATATAGCCCTAAAATCGTCGAAAAAGCTTAATTTGATGAAAAAATGCCTTTTAGAGCCGAAAACGTCATAAATGACCGTAAACGGCCATCTAGCCCTGTAACAGACGTGTGCTACAAGACTGTAGAAAAGGGCACCGGTGGCTGTGCACGTGGATGTCGACTATTGTAATATCGTTTGAAATTCAGTACTGGCTGGCCTTCCTTGAAGGTGACAGCCCTGCTGTACTGGAGGGTGGTAACCCTGGATCTGCCTCCCTGCACCCAGAGCTGGTGAGTGGTAGCCCTGGATGTCCTTGTTCTCTGCCTGAGCCTGGCGCCTTGCGGTGTCCAGAAGTTGGGCCGGCTTGTCTTGAGGAGGTAGGCACCAGACTTGTTGTTCAGGCAGAGCTTCAGCAGGAGGCAGGTCGGAGAGAGGTTTCTTCCAGAGGAAGGAGTAAAACACGTAGATTAAAGTAAACGTAAGAACTGATTTATTGTGAAAAAATGCGCCGTATTTATACCAAATCGGCAGTTCGATTTGGTGGCTCACGGAAAGTGGAGGGGGAAACTTTGCCCCGGCACCTTTCCTTTATAAAGGGCAAGAAACTGCTCATTCTCTATTTTGTCGGCTTAATCCGTAAAAGTGCCCGTCTAAATTTGGCAACTTTTACGGATTTTGTAGCCTTTATTAATAACAAAAACACATATTAAATTGAAAAAACATATAAATAAAGCCAAGATTTATAACAAGAATTTTTGTTTGGTGAATTTACCGTGATTTTAAGAATTTTTGATTTTAAGAAAATATTTTATGATTAATCAAGTTATAATTATTTTTTCTAGGTTCCCTGTGAGATCAGTTAACGAAATCTGTTTATTTCACCATCTCACAGGGTCCCTAGAATTTTGTAAAGGTAAAAATGTAAAAATGTCATGACCGATATTTATTAGACCGAGCAAAGTCTCAGTTTGACTGGAGGCCTTGTAGGATCAAGAATGAAAACTGATTATTTCATTGTCCTACAAGGCCCGCAGGTTTTGATATTTGAAAAAACATAAAATTTACACCTTCGAAATGTTTTTTGGTAGGCAAAAATGACTTTATTTTTGCTTCCCAATATGTTGTGAGATAAATCTTGGCTTTACCCGAGACCTTGTAGAATTTCAAATGAAAAACGATTATTTCATTTGTCCTACAAGGCCCGTGTGCATAATAATTAAGATATAAACATTTAAAAATAAGTACAAGAATCACACATATTTGAAATGAGTTAACAATCTCCCCAGTAGCGATTTCTCAAAGTATTATTTATTGATCGCACCGGGGAGATGTACATGAAAAATAAAAAACTTAAATATTTCAAAACCAATAAGAAAATAATAAGTAAATAACAAAAATGATATTTCTAACTAGAACAAATATTTACCATCAAAGCGTTGCCGGCGGCACGGTACTCCAGTATTGTGAGGGCAGGCCATTTTTTCCTGATTCCCAAAAATGATCACAAAACTGTAGAGGACCGGGCCAAGCGATGAGCTTTGATGAAAAATATTTCGAGGGTGTGAACACGTCAGTTACACTCCCCCCGTGTGGCGATGTCACACTAATCATCTCGACGTGTTTTCGAAGGACGAGTTGGTAAAGCTGCATCCGTAGGCGGGGCGGGCAGGATCACAGCGAGCTGCACGGCAGGTCTCACGTAAACTCTGGTTCTCGGCAAGTCGAACGTAGACTCTGGTTCTCGTCTGGGTCCCGGCGGTCCACACTTGGCCGTCTTCAGCAGGAGTGGCGTCAAGGACTCGGTCGCGTGTCCGGGTGACGTGGGCATCACGGGGTCCATGACAACCATCAGATTGTCATTTTTAATGGGGTTCACTGACTCCCCCCGTGTGAGAAGCGCCACTTCTTTGACAGTGGCACTGCTGGGGCAGGGCGGGCTCGTCTTCGCTGCGCCGGTGAGGAGTACCACGTCTTTGACAGTGGCACTGCTGAGGCAGGGCGGGCTCGTCTGCACTGCGGGATGTGGTTGGTCATCCCTCTGGGCCGGCGTTTGGTACCTCTGTTCGCGCAGTGGTACGGATCCAGTAGGTGCTCTCGGTTGATCGGCTAGCTGTGCAGAGCTGGCTGTCAGGTGGAGCAGGGGTGAGGGCGGCCTGGGGCCAGAAGGTCCAGGCGGCAGTGAGGACCACTGCTCTGCCAGCGGAGCGGATCCGGCAGCTGTTCTCTGCAGGTCGGCTGGCTGCCTTTGATGGAGCAGAGGTGAGGGCGGCCCGGGACCAGAAGGTCCAGGCGGCAATGAGGACCAATGCTCTGGCAGCGGAGCGGATCCGGCAGCTGTTCTCTGCTGGTCGGCTGGCTGCCTTTGATGGAGCAGAGGTGAGGGCGGCCCGGGACCAGAAGGTCCAGGCGGCATCCATCCGGGGCCCCCATCAGAGTGAGGGGGCTGCGGCGCGGGGCCTCCAGGCCCTGGCTGCGCCGGTGAGGGGTGCCTTTGGTTTATCAGAGGCACAGGTCCAGCGGGCATCTCACGTACGGCTTCTCGTTGCCTTGTAATATACAGAGGCAAGGGAGGTACGGGGCCGGAAGGTCCAGGTTGCAGCCATCCAAAGCTCCCATTGTAATGAGGGGGCTGCGGCGCGGGGCCTCTAGGCCCTGGCTGCGCCGGTGATGCGTACCTCTGGTTTACCAGAGGCACAGGTCCAGCGGGCATCTCTCGTACGGCTTCTCATTGCCTTGTAATATACAGAGGCAAGGGCGGTACGGGGCCGGAAGGACCACCTTGTATCCGTTTTGGAAATCCTTGGAGTCGCCAAGCTGCTTCTTGGCCCGGATCTGAGGTGCCGGTAGACTTCAGGAGTGCACAAGGTTGGGCAGGAGCTGCTGCTGCTGCTTTTGGTGATCCCTGGTGAAGAGCATTCACTTTGAGTCCGAATGCGTCTTCTTGGGCTGCTTTGACCCACTGGGTCTCCGCTTGACGGGTCTCTTCGAGCCGTAGGTTTCCGTCTGGTAGTGTGTGGTGTCCCTCCCTGCCTCGGTTTGTGAAGCGGTGGACCCAGGCGGTGGTGCTGATTGGGCGGCGCCAAGAAGAGCATCGGCTGATCTCCGGTAGTGCGTCCGCCATGGTTGAAGTGAGCCCGACATATTGGGCTCTCACTTCTAGGGAGTTGTCATCATTGTGGCTCTCGGCGTGCAGGGCGAGAGTGGTGACGGGGTCTTTACAGGCGGCAGTCCCTCCTCCATGGGTGGTCCACCCCAGGGCGGTCCGTGATAGTATTCGCGTACACGCGTACAGTACGGGCCTCATGCATTTCTCTCGAGACAATGAGGTTTGCATTGTCCTGCCCGATGAGAATTGTAGGGGTGCCATATCTGCCATGAACCCTTTGTTCTGGGAGACGGAGGTCCTTCGCCGTGTTTGCCTTGATGTTGTAACTGGTACCTATCCCGGCGCCGCGCAGTGTGATTTGCACGCGGCGAGATAAGTTGTTTGAGGAGCACATGCCTTTGGCTCCATGCAGCCGTAGTCCATGGACGGGTCCGGTAGCGCCAATTTTTTCTGCTGCAGCGGTGTCAATGAGTGTGATGGTCGATCCCTCGTCCAGCAGCGTGAATGCGGATATCTGCTGCGTGGGGCCCGTCAAAACTACTGGCACTACTTTCAGCATGGCGCCGTCGGCTTGGCGTCATAAGTGGTGGATCTCAGCTGGGGTGGTGTTTCTCCCGAACGTTGGATCGTGGAGCAACTTATGGTGAGGGGAGCGACACTCACTGATACCGCACCAGTTCCGGAATTGGCATACTTTTATCGAGTGTTTGCTTTCCAAACACACACGGCACAATCCGGCACTTTTTACTGTTTTGAAACGTAGTTTTACGTCTTTTGCGGCAAACTCGCGACAGTCACGGAGCAAGTGACCCTTTTCCCCGCACTCTATACACCCGTCACGATTGTCAAATTCACTTGGATGGGGTGTCACGTTGTCATTGCGGTTTCGAGCACTGTCATATTGTGGTGACTTTCGCGGACTTTCGTTAGGCACTTTTTTCGAGTCATATTGTGGTGACTTTCGCGGATTTTCGAGCGGTACTTTTCGCGAACTTTCGTTGTTTCGCTGCCCGAATTGTTCACTGGTAGCAAACGATTGCTCGCGACGTGGTCTAGACCTCACGGGGTCGACCATACCCGATTTGGTGATGGCGTTCGCGACGGTCTTCAGGAAGGCGGCAAAACTGGCAGATGGTGGCAGGCGCTTCATAGTGCCGCACTTCCATCAGCCACGCCAGCCGCATCGTGCACGGCATCTTCCCCGCGATGTCGCTGAGGAGCGCCGGGTTGGTGAGGAAGCCATCATTGTTCAGTGATCGGAGTGAAGCCACCAGGTTCTGAACAGTTCCAGAGAAGTCCGCAATGTCCTCCAGCGATGCCTCTGCCGTCAAATGGGGGAACCTCTTGACCTTGTCCAGCATCAGGGCAGCCAGCGAAGTTGTCCCTCCGTAGCACTGCTCCAGCACGGCCAGTATCTCCGACACCTGAGTGGGGTCCATAAGTAGGGGACCCACGGCTTCCCGGGCCTTCCCTTTGAGGGCCCGCTGCAGTCGGATGAGGTTCTCGCTTGGGGTCATCCGGCAGGTTGAGGTCGACTGGGTGAACTGGGCCTTCCAGGCAGGCCACTCCAGCGGGTCACCCGAGAAAGGGGGCAGGTCCTTGGCCATTGACTGCCTGGCAATGAGTGCAGCCATCCGGGGATCGTCCTCGATTGTGGGACGGGGGCTGTCCTGAGCCCTTGAAGCTCTGATTGCTTCAGTGAGAGCAGAGGTTAGCTGGGCCATCGGGTTGTCTGCCTGTTGAATCCAAGCTCTGGTATGTTGGGCTGTCTCGTCCGCACTTGGTTGTGGCGGAAACATCGGCAGGCCGGAGCTCGGACTGGCATTAGGTGGCAAGGGCGGCACAGGATCAGAAGGTCCAGGCTGCATCCAGGTTGGGCCCTCATTATGTTGAGAGGGCAGTGGCACTCCATGACCCCTTGGTCCAGGCTGCGCCAATGATGTATGGAGAGACTCAGGTCCCGCAGGAGGACCAGGCTGCATCCAGGTTGGGCCCCCATGGTATTGAGAGGGCAGTGGCACCCCTTGGTCCAGGCTGCGCCGATGATGCATGCAGAGGCTCAGGCCCCGCTGAAGGACCAGGCTGCATCCAGGTTTGGCCCCCATGGTAGTGTGAGGGCAGTGGCGCCCCTTGACCCCTTGGTCCAGGTTGCGCTGATGATGCGTGCTGAGGCTCGGGTCCCGCAGAAGGACCAGGCTGCATCCATGATGGGTCCCCATAGTGAAGGGGTGGTGGCACCGAACCCCTTGTTCTGGGTTGCGCTGCTGATGCATGGCACTGTGCGGGCTCTGCCCCGCTGGGTTGTGCAGATCCTGTTGCGTTGTGTGGTGCAGGCCCTGCTCCGCTAGGTTGTGCAGGCCCTGTCGCATCGGGTTGTGCCGGCCCTGTCCCGTTGAGGTTGCAGGCCCTGTCGCACTGGTTGGTGGCGGCCCTGCCCCGTTGAGGTGTGCAGGCCCTGTCGCACCGGTTGGTGGCGGCCCTGCCCCGTTGAGGTGTGCAGGCCCTGTCGCACCGAGTTGCGATTGAAGGGCTGTCATCAGCCGGTCAATCTGTTTCTTCTGACTGCGCAGTAGTTGTCGCAGCAGGCGCACCGTGTCCTCCGTAGATGTGGAGGGTGGCGATTCTTCGCTTTCGTCTGCAGAGCCTGCCGGAGTGGAGCTGGGCGTTGGTAGGGGCGTGACGTTGCGTGTGTCCACGGCCCTAGGCTCAGCATCCGCGGCAGTTGGTAGCTCAGCAGGCTGGGGTGGAGGCGGCCCATCTTCCTGGGCAGTCCTCTTGGATCGTAGTGTTGGTGGTGACATCCTGGCGTGCAACTGATCCGGCTCGAAGGACCACTTGTAACAGATGTGTGCTACAAGACTGTAGAAAAGGGCACCGGTGGCTGTGCACGTGGATGTCGACTATTGTAATATCGTTTGAAATTCAGTACTGGCTGGCCTTCCTTGAAGGTGACAGCCCTGCTGTACTGGAGAGGGTGGTAACCCTGGATCTGCCTCCCTGCACCCAGAGCTGGTGAGTGGTAGCTCTGGATGACTTTGTTCTCTGCCTGAGCCTGGCGCCTTGCGGTGTCCAGAAGTTGGGCCGGCTTGTTTTGAGGAGGTAGGCACCAGACTTGTTGTTCAGGCAGAGCTTCAGCAGGAGGCAGGTCGGAGAGAGGTTTTTTCCAGAGGAAGGAGTAAAACACGTAGATTAAAGTAAACGTAAGAACTGATTTATTGTGAAAAATGCGCCGTATTTATACCAAATCGGCAGTTCGATTTGGTGGCTCACGGAAAGTGAGGGGGAAACTTTGCCCCGGCACCTTTCCTTTATAAAGGGCAAGAAACTGCTCATTCTCTATTTTGTCGGCTTAATCCGTAAAAGTGCTCGTCTAAATTTGGCAACTTTTACGGATTTTGTAGCCTTTATTAATAACAAAAACACATATTAAATTGAAAAAACATATAAATAAAGCCAAGATTTATAACAAGAATTTTTGTTTGGTGAATTTACCGTGATTTTAAGAATTTTTGATTTTAAGAAAATATTTTATGATTAATCAAGTTATAATTATTTTTCCTAGGTTCCCTGTGAGATAAGTTAACGAAATCTGTTTATTTCACCATCTCACAGGGTCCCTAGAATTTTGTAAAGGTAAAAATGTAAAAATGTCATGGCCGAAATTTTCTAAGTCTTTTTGACATGGCAAATTGAGCTCTAATTTTAGCTCTAAGTATTTTGAGAGCAAAGTCTCAGTTTGAATGGAGGCCTTGTAGGATCAAGAATGAAAACTGATTATTTCATTGTCCTACAAGGCCCGCAGGATTTGATATTTGAAAAAATATAAAATTTACACCTTCGAAATATTTTTTGGTAGGCAAAAATGACTTTATTTTTGCTTCCCAATATATTGTGAGATAAATCTTGGCTTTACCCGAGACCTTAAAGAATTTCAAATGAAAAACGATTATTTCATTTGTCCTACAAGGCCCGTGTGCATAATAATTAAGATATAAACATTTAAAAATAAGTACAAGAATCAAACATATTTGAAATGAGTTAACAATCTCCCCAGTAGCGATTTCTCAAAGTATTATTTATTGATCGCACCGGGGAGATGTACATAAAAAATAGAAAACTTAAATATTTCAAAACCAATAAGAAAATAATAAGTAAATAACAAAAATGACATTTCTAACTAGAACAAATATTTTCCATCAAAGCGTCGCCGGCGGCACGGTACTCCAGTATTGTGAGGGCAGGCCATTTTTCCCTGATTCCCAAAAATGATCACAAAACTGTAGAGGACCGAGCCAAGCGATGAGCTTTTTAGAAAAATATTTCGAGGGTGTGAACACGTCGGTTACAAGCCCTCAAATCGTCGAAAAAGTTTAAAATGATGAAAAAATGCCATTTAGCGCATCAAACGTCATAAATGACTTTAAACGGCCATCTAGCCCTAAAATCGTCGAAAAAGCTTATAATGATGAAAAACTGCCATTAACAGCCTAAAACGTCAGAAATGACCTAAAATAGCCATCTAGCCCTAAAATCGTCGAAAAAGCGTAAAATTATGAAAAAATGTCATGTAGAGCCCAAAACAGCCATCTAGCCCTAAAATCGTCGAAAAAACTTAATTTGATGAAAAAATGCCATTTAGAGCGTAAAACGTCAAAAATGACTTTAAACGACCATCTAGCCCTAAAAACGTAAAAAAGCTTATAATGATGAAAAAATGCCATTTAGAGCCTAAAACGTCATAAATGACCTTAAACTGCAGTCTAGCCCTAAAATCGTCGAAAAAGCTTAATTTGATGAAAAAATGCCATTTAGAGCCTAAAACGTCATAAATGAATTTAAACGGTCATCTAGCCCTAAAATCGCCGATAATGCTTATAATTATGAAAAATTGCAATTTAGATCCTAAAACGTCATAAATGAATTTAAACAGTCATCTAGCCCTAAAATCGCCGATAAAGATTAAAATGATGAAAAAATGCCATTTAGCAACTAAAACGTCATAAATGACTTTAAACGGCCATCTAGCCCTAAAATCGTAGAAAAAGCATAAAATGATGAAAAAATGACATTTAGAGCCTTAAACGTCATAAATGACTTTAAACGGCTATCTAGCCCTGTATCGAACGTGTGATGCAATTAGATGACGCACCGCCAACAACATTGTTGCACCATTATTACGCGGCAGTACAAAAATACTGATTTCATAACATTTATTAAAACGAGAATCGCCTTTACTATAAAAGCCAGTACAAAAGGAGGAGCTTCATTCAGTCACCAGTCATCAGTTATTGTGGCAGTACCTCTACAGAACTTACTCGATTCAAGACGTCAGTATCGCCGTTACAAGTTGGAACTTCAAGACTGCAGTCTCTTTCACCTCAAGAGTTCGTCGGAGCGACATCGCCTGCCGATGTGTCTGAACAATACCTACAAAACGCTGACGCCTGAGCCCCATGGCCACCCTCGGGCTCCTTTGAACTTGCTGATTCTTACCAAGCCCTTGAAGACGCTGACGCCTGAGCCCCATGGCTACCCTCGAGCTCCCTTGAACTTGCTGATTGTAACCAGGCCCTTGAAGACGCTGACGCCTGAGCCCCATGGCCACCCTCGGGCTCCCTTGAACTTGCTGATTGTAACCAGGCCCTTGAAGACGCTGACGCCTGAGCCCCATGGCCATCCTTGGGCTCCCTTGACTTGCTGATTCTTACCAAGCCCTTGAAGATGCTGATGCCTGAGCCCCATGGCCACCCTCGGGCTCCTTTGAACTTGCTGATTGTAACCAGGCCTTTGAAGACGCTGATGCCTGAGCCCCATGGCCATCCTCGGGCTCCCTTGAACTTGATGATTGTAACCAGGCCCTTGAAGACGCTGACGCCTGAGCCCCATGGCCATCCTTGGGCTCCCTTGACTTGCTGATTCTTACCAAACCCTTGAAGACGCTGACGCCTGAGCCCCATGGCTACTCTCGAGCTCCCTTGAACTTGCTGATTGTAACCAGGCCCTTGAAGACGCTGACGCCTGAGCCCCATGGCCACCCTCGGGCTCCCTTGAACTTGCTGATTGTAACCAGGCCCTTGAAGACGCTGACGCCTGAGCCCCATGGCCATCCTTGGGCTCCCTTGACTTGCTGATTCTTACCAAGCCCTTGAAGATGCTGATGCCTGAGCCCCATGGCCACCCTCGGGCTCCTTTGAACTTGCTGATTGTAACCAGGCCCTTGAAGACGCTGATGCCTGAGCCCCATGGCCATCCTCGGGCTCCCTTGAACTTGATGATTGTAACCAGGCCCTTGAAGACGCTGACGCCTGAGCCCCATGGCCATCCTTGGGCTCCCTTGACTTGCTGATTCTTACCAAACCCTTGAAGATGCTGATGCCTGAGCCCCATGGCCACCCTCGGGCTCCTTTGAACTTGCTGATTGTAACCAGGCCCTTGAAGACGCTGATGCCTGAGCCCCATGGCCATCCTCGGGCTCCCTTGAACTTGATGATTGTAACCAGGCCCTTGAAGACGCTGACGCCTGAGCCCCATGGCCATCCTTGGGCTCCCTTGACTTGCTGATTCTTACCAAACCCTTGAAGATGCTGATGCCTGAGCCCCATGGCCACCCTCGGGCTCCTTTGAACTTGCTGATTGTAACCAGGCCCTTGAAGACGCTGACGCCTGAGCCCCATGGCCACCCTCGGGCTCCCTTGACTTGCTGATTCTTACCAAGCCCTTGAAGATGCTGATGCCTGAGCCCCATGGCCACCCTCGGGCTCCTTTGAACTTGCTGATTCTTATCAAGCCCTTGAAGACGCTGCGCTACACCTGGCCATCTTGCTCCGGGCTGCTAGCCTGGGGCTCCCTTGCATCGGGCCTTGCATCTCTCTGCCCTGATGATAACGCCTGAGCAAGATACATGATATGGACTCCCACCACACTTAATAAAAGCAGACCGATTATCCTGAAACCAATCAACATGTGAGTTGCTGCGACCACCCCCTGGATGTTGATGCCAGATATGCAGCAATCAACGAGAACATACACCATCTGGGGCGCAGCCCGTCTCGATTTCTAGCAACCAGCGTCCACCGCAGCCTACATGCTCCGATGCAAGAGTATTCCATCTCACAATGCACGGTGGAAGATGCAATACCACTCCACCCCAATGCGCAGAAGATGCCCGTCCAGCATAGACGCTTGTGACCACACTACGGAACTTCAACAGCTGTCAAGGCGAGAACACGTCTCTATCAAGACATTTCGATTGTCAAGCGTCTCTGCGAGCCAGCGCTTATTATCTGCAGTTTTGTGCAGGCCTAGAGGTCTCGTACAAGCCCTAAAATCGTCGTAAAAGCTTAAAATGATGAAAAAATGTTGTGTAGAGCCTAAAATAGCCATGTAGCCCTAAAATCGCCGAAAAAGCTTTATTTGATGAAAAAATGCCATTTAGAGCCTAAAACGTCATAAATGACTTCAAACGGCCATCTAGCCCTAAAATCGTCAAAAAAGCTTATAATAATGAAAAAATGCCATTTAGAGATTAAAACGTCATAAATGACCTTAAACGTGCATCTAGCCATAAAATCGTCGAAAAAGTTTAAAATGATGAAAAAATGACATTTAGTGCCTAAAACGTCATAAATGACTTTAAACAACAATCTAGCCCTAAAATCGTCGAAAAAGCTTAAAATGATGAAAAAATTTCATGTAGAGCCCAAAACAGCCATATAGCCCTAAAATCGTCGAAAAAGCTTAATTTCATGAAAAAATGCCTTTTAGAGCCTAAAACGTCATAAATTACTTTGAACGGCCATCTAGCCCTAAAATCGTCGAAAACGCTTAAAATGATGAAAAAACGACATTTAGAGCCTAAAATGTCATTAATGACTTTAAACAACAATCTAGCCCTAAAATCGTCGAAAAAGCTTATAATAATGGAAAACTGCCATTAAGAGCCTAAAACGTCAGAAATGACCTTAAACGGCCATCTAGCCCAAAAATCGTCGAAAAATCTTATTTTGATGAAAAAATGCCATTTAGAGCCTAAAACGTCATAAATGACTTTAATCGACCAACTAGCCCTAAAATCGTGAAAAAGCTTAAAATGATGAAAAAATGCCAATTAGAGCCTAAAACTTCATAAAAGATCTTAAACAGCTATCTAGCCCTTAAATCATCGAAAAAGTTTAAAATGATGAAAAAATGCCATTTAGCGCGTAAAACGTCATAAATGACTTTAAACAGCCATCTAGCCCTAAAATCGTCGAAAAAGCTTATAATGATGAAAAACTGCCATTAAGAGCCTAAAACGTCAGAAATGACCTTTAACAGCCATCTAGCCCTAAATCGTCGAAAAAGTTTAAAATGATGAAAAAATGTCATGTAGAGCCCAATACAGCCATCTAGCCCTAAAATCGTCGAAAAAGCTTAATTTGATGAAAAAATGCCATTTAGAGCCTAAAACGTCATAAATGAATTCAAACGGTCATCTAGTCCTAAAATCGCGGATAAAGCTAATAATGATGATAAAATGCCATTTAGAGCCTAAAACGTCATAAATGATCTTAAACGGCCAGCTAGCCCTAAAATAATCGAAAAAGTTTAAAATGATGAAAAAATGACATTTAGAGCATAAAACGTCATAAATGACTTTAAACGGCTATTTAAAAAATGTCATGTAGAGCCCAAGACAGCCATCTAGCCCTAAAATCGTCCAAAAAGCTTAATTTGATGAAAAAATGCCATTTAGAGCCTAAAACATCATAAATGAATTTAAACGGTCATCTAGCCCTAATATCGCCTATAAAGCTAATAATGATGATAAAATGCCATTTAGAGCCTAAAACGTCATAAATGATCTTAAACGGCCATCTAGCCCTAAAATCGTCAAAAAAGTTTAAAATGATGAAAAAATGACATTTAGAGCCTAAAACGTCATAAATGACTTTAAACAACAATCTAGCCCTAAAATCTACGAAAAAGCTTATAATAATGAAAAACTGCCATTTAGCGCCTAAAACGTCATAAATGACCTTAAACCGCCATCTAGCCCTAAAATCGTCGATAAAGCTTATAATGATGAAAAAATGCCATTTTGAGCCTAAAACGTCATAAATTACCTTAAACGGCCATCTAGCCCTAAATTCGTCGAAAAAGTTTAAAGTGATGAAAAAATGCCATTTAGCGCCTAAAACGTCATAAATGACCTTAAACGGCCATCTAGCCCTAAAATCGTCGATAAAGCTTATAATGATGAAAAAATGCCATTTTGAGCCTAAAACGTCATAAGTGACCTTAAACGGCCATCTAGCCCTAAAATAGTTGAAAAAGTTTAAAATGATGAAAAAATGCCATTTAGCGCCTAAAACGTCATAAATGACTTTAAACGGCCATCTAGCTCTAAAATCGTAGAAAAAACATAAAATGATGAAAAAATGACATTTAGAGCCTTAAACGTCATAAATGACTTTCAACGGCTATCTTGCCCTAAAATCGTCGTAAAAGCTTAAAATGATGAAAAAATGACGTGTAGAGCCCAAAATAGCCATGTAGCCCTAAAATCGCCGAAAAAGCTTAATTTGATGAAAAAATGCCATTAAGAGCCTAAAACGTCATAAATAATCTCAAACGGCCATCTAGCCCTAAAATCGTCGATAAAGCTTATAATGATGAAAAAATGCCATTTAGAGCCTAAAACGTCATAAATGACCTTAAACGGCCATCTAGCCCTAAAATCGTTGAAAAAGTTTAAAATGATGAAAAAATGCTATTTAGAGCCTAAAACGTCATAAATGACCCGAAACGACCATCTAGCCCTAAAATCGTTGAAAAAGTTTAAAATGATGAAAAAATGCCATTTAACGCCTAAAACGTCACAATTGACTTTAAACGACCATGTAGCTCTAAAATCGTCGAAAAAGCATAAAATGATGAAAAAATGACATTTAGAGCCTTAAACGTCATAAATGACTTTATACGGCTATCTAGCCCTAAAATCGTCGTAAAAGCTTAAAATGATGAAAAAATGTCGTGTAGAGCCCAAAACAGCCATGTAGCCCTAAAATCGCCGAAAAAGCTTTAGTGGATGAAAAAATGCCATTTAGAGCTTAAAACGTCATAAATGACCTTAAACGGCCATCTAGCCCTAAAATCGTCGAAAACGCTTAAAATGATGAAAAAACGACATTTAGAGCCTAAAATGTCATTAATGACTTTAAACAACAATCTAGCCCTAAAATCGTCGAAAAAGCTTATAATAATGGAAATCTGCCATTAAGAGCCTAAAACGTCAGAAATGACCTTAAACGGCCATCTAGCCCAAAAATCGTCGAAAAAACTTAATTTGATGAAAAAATGCCATTTAGAGCCTAAAACGTCATAAATGACTTTAATCGACCAACTAGCCCTAAAATCTCGAAAAAGCTTAAAATGATGAAAAAATGCCAATTAGAGCCTAAAACTTCATAAAAGACCTTAAACAGCTATCTAGCCCTTAAATCATCGAAAAAGTTTGAAATGATGAAAAAATGCCATTTAGCGCGTAAAACGTCATAAATGACTTTAAACAGCCTTCTAGCCCTAAAATCGTCGAAAAAGCATAAAATGATGAAAAAATGACATTTAGAGCCTTAAACGTCATAAATGATTTTAAACAGCCATCTAGCCCTAAAGTCGTCGATAAAGCTTATAATGATGAAAAACTGCCATTAAGAGCCTAAAACGTCAGAAATGACCTTTAACAGCCATCTAGCCCTAAAATCGTCGAAAAAGTTTAAAATGATGAAAAAATGTCATGTAGAGCCCATTACGGCCACCTTGCACTAAAATCGTCGAAAAAGCTTAATTTGATGAAAAAATGCCATTTAGAGCCTAAAACGTCATAAATGACCTTTAACGGCCATCTAGCCCTAAAATAATCGAAAAAGTTTAAAATGATGAAAAAACGACATTTAGAGCATAAAACGTCATAAATGACTTTAAACGGCTATTTAAAAAATGTCATGTAGAGCCCAAGACAGCCATCTAGCCCTAAAATCGTCCAAAAAGCTTAATTTGATGAAAAAATGCCATTTAGAGCCTAAAACGTCATAAATGAATTTAACCGGTCATCTAGCCCTAATATCGCCTATAAAGCTAATAATGATGATAAAATGCCATTTAGAGCCTAAAACGTCATAAATGATCTTAAATGGCCATCTAGCCCTAAAATCGTCGAAAAAGTTTAAAATGATGAAAAAATGACATTTAGAGCCTAAAACGTCATAAATGACTTTAAACAACAATCTAGCCCTAAAATCTACGAAAAAGCTTATAATAATGAAAAACTGCCATTTAGCGCCTAAAACGTCATAAATGACCTTAAACCGCCATCTAGCCCTAAAATCGTCGATAAAGCTTATAATGATGAAAAAATGCCATTTTGAGCCTAAAACGTCATAAATTACCTTAAACGGCCATCTAGCCCTAAATTCGTCGAAAAAGTTTAAAGTGATGAAAAAATGCCATTTAGCGCCTAAAACGTCATAAATGACCTTAAACGGCCATCTAGCCCTAAAATCGTCGATAAAGCTTATAATGATGAAAAAATGCCATTTTGAGCCTAAAACGTCATAAGTGACCTTAAACGGCCATCTAGCCCTAAAATCGTTGAAAAAGTTTAAAATGATGAAAAAATGCCATTTAGCGCCTAAAACGTCATAAATGACTTTAAACGGCCATCTAGCTCTAAAATCGTAGAAAAAACATAAAATGATGAAAAAATGACATTTAGAGCCTTAAACGTCATAAATGACTTTCAACGGCTATCTTGCCCTAAAATCGTCGTAAAAGCTTAAAATGATGAAAAAATGTCATGTAGAGCCCAAAACAGCCATGTAGCCCTTAAATCGCCGAAAAAGCTTAATTTGTGAAAAAATGCCATGTAGAGCCGCAAACGTCATAAATGACCTTAAACGGCCATCTAGCCCTAAAATCGTCGATAAAGCTCATAATGATGAAAAAATGCCATTTAGAGCCTAAAACGTCATAAATGACCTTAAACAACCATCTAGCCCTAAAATCGTTGAAAAAGTTTAAAATGATGAAAAAATGCCATTTAGAGCCTAAAACGTCATAAATGACCTGAAACGACCATCTAGCCCTAAAATCGTTGAAAAAGTTTAAAATGATGAAAAAATGCCATATAGCGCCTAAAACGTCATAAATGACTTTAAACGACCATCTAGCTCTAAAATCGTCGAAAAAGCATAAAATGATGAAAAAATGACATTTAGAGCCTTAAACGTCATTAATGACTTTATACGGCTATCTAGCCCTAAAATCGTCGTAAAAGCTTAAAATGATGAAAAAATGTCGTGTAGAGCCCAAAACAGCCATGTAGCCCTAAAATCGCCGAAAAAGCTTAATTTGATGAAAAAATGCCATTTAGAGCTTAAAACGTCATAAATGACCTTAAACGGCCATCTAGCCCTAAAATCGTCGAAAAAGTTTAAAATGATAAAAAAATGCCATTTAGCGCATAAAACGTCATAAATGACTTTTAACGGCCATCTAGCCCTAAAATCGTAGAAAAAGCTAATAATGATGAAAAACTGCCATTCAGGGCCTAAATCGTCAGAAATGACCTTAAACGGCCATCTAGCCCTAAAATCGTCGAAAAAGCATAAAATGATTAAAAAATGTCATGTAGAGCCCAAAACAGCCATCTGGCCCTAAAATCGTCGAAAAAGCTTAATTTGATGAAAAAATGCCATTTAGAGCCTGTAACGTATGTGCTTATCAGCACACACTATAAAAACAATACTTGGTATATTATAATATTTATTTGTAATAATATTTATTTGTGACTATCAAGTGTCTGGACTGAGAGAGCTACTGACGCGCATACGATCTCTTTTATACATCTCGTACTCGCTGTCTCGCTCTCATGCTTTCACTCTTACACCCATACACCACACCCCCACACTTAAATCCTAATTACCTATTTATATTTTTACAAAATTATATAAGCCAAATATATTTAATTATTTCCATTATATATTTAATTTCCAATTTATATGTAATTATGTATGTTCTTGACTCTTCATTCGGTGTAACATGGGCGTTGTCCTCGAGGGCGTAACCTCCCCTCCCATGGTGTAGGCGACCTGCAAAAATTAGAGGAATTAGGAAACTTGGTCATGTCCACGTCCGAGAGTGGACCCAGGTTCAGCAAATCATCAGACCTGTCACTCTCCCCCCACCTAACCTTCCTCTCTGAAATTTGATCATGGTGGCGTTTCCAAATTTGTCCTGAAGACATAATTTTTACCAAATAAATCCTATTCCCCAATCTTTTATAATTTTTTCCTAAAATCCATTTGTTTTTATCACTTCTCAAATCCCTGGTTAAAACTTTAGATCCAACATCAAAGTACTTTTTAAATTTCTTTCCCCTATAATACTTTTTTTGTTTTTGCTGACTCAATAACATCTTATCTTTAATCGTGTTATCAATCCCTTTAAAACCTTGACTTTCAACATTATCTAATATTGGAATAATTGTATTAAAAATTGATCTAATTTTCCTTCCCAAAATTAATTTACTAGGTTCAATCCCCGTAGACATAGAAGGCGTATTCCTAATATCGACCAAAAATGTTAAGAGTTTATCTTCAAAATCAGCAGGCAATTTATTATTTATCATAATTTTTTTTAAGAAATTCTTTACCGTTCTAACCCCATTTTCGGCAAGTCCGTTTGAAGCTGGATGGTTGACAGGAGATGTCAACGATTTAATATTATAATTATGACAAAATTCCTTAAAAACTGTTGAAGTGAACGCTGTACCATTGTCACTTACTATCTGCTCCGGAATTCCGAAATTAGAAAATAATCTTTTCAAAACTTTTATTGTACAAAACGAATCTACTTTATTTACGATGTGACAGTCTATCCATTTTGTAGTTGCATCCACGATTATCAAAAAATTATAACCACCAAAAGGTTCCATGAAAACAATATGCAATCTATTCCATATTAATCCACTGATCGGCCACGGCTGTTGCTACGTAATTACGGTTTTGAACCGCTTGATTACAGACTTATTGGTAAATTAATATAGAATAAGACCACAATGTTATATTTAAATACTTACGAATTCTCACCGCTAGCTCATTCGGTAGATTATCGTGTTTGCAGTCCGCTCGGGTACTTGATTCAGGACAATCATCGCTTCATTGGTAAAATTAATACAGGTAAGGTGTAATAAATTAAAAGATTGATTGTCGCTTGAAATACTGAAGAATTTATTTATGCTTCGACGCTTCTAGGAAAAAGCTTTTGTTATCTCTTTGTGAACGGAAAGTTAATGATTTTAAACCAAAATAAAAGGAATGAATTGATAACATAATGAAATAAGGCTTACGTACGTTATCTCGCACGGGTTACATCTGCAGAGCTGGCTCCTCGTCAGAAATAAATCACTGAATTTATTTTAATCTCTAAACACAAAAAACTGTTGTGATATTAAGGATCTCAGAAAACTATGAAGATTTCGTGACCAACCCTTAGGGAGGCTAAAATAAGAAGACAGGCCTGGAGAGAGTGGAGAGCGCCCGAAGCCTCTCGGCTCCGTTACTTACCCCCTCCCACCGAAGTCTCGGCCAATCAAGGCAACGTCGGTGTGGCAAACATTACAAAAAATAATACTGAATTTAGTACCTAGCGCAAATCATCGTACAGGGGTTGGAAGTAAAGATTCAAGAAAGTACTTCATAACACATCCCCGAAAACACCAGCAAAAAACTGCCGTTGTAACGAAGGTTTTTTGGCTTTAAACCCTTCAAAGAATTCCCACAATAAACTTTACAAAAAAACATCATTCACATAGAGATTCAGCATTAAAAAACCTAGGCAAAAAGTTGTACAGTTTACATACACAATAAGTTATAAAGTTTACAGTCTACATAAAATATCAAAAGACAGCAAAATCAACACGTCCAAGCGGCCTAGCAGGAACATCGTTAAACGCAGCTTTCAGGCAGTAGATAATGTCCATCAGGGCATCCAGAGCAACAGTAACGATCTTCAGCAGCGGAGAACGACTCAAGGATTGGCGTCAACATGAAAGCAAAAAATAACATAATTAGAAAAGTACAAACATTTAGGCATCGAGGCACATAGAGTAAACAAAACTATCTGAATGGTAAATGTATTTGCAACAAGAGATCAGAGCATAGGGGAACTCCACATTATATTTCGTGATGTATATATATCGTTGAGCAGACGAAGAACATTAACCCCCGTTTAAAGGACAGGCAATGTATAAGTGTAGTCAGTATTCCACCTTTTAATGGTACGGATTACTGGTTTAAGACATATTAAAAAACAGTCAGTGTTCCACCTTTTAACGGTACAGAACACTGATTAAAGATATGTCCAGAGACCCACATAGCGTCAGAAATCTTATAAGATTCCGACGTAGGTATAATTTAGGACAAAACCTGAAAAAAAACATTGGAAAACCGCAGCGATCCACATAAAATTAAATTGTCTTAATAGAAACGGCTAGACTCCAAGATTTCTTTAGACACACATTAATAATACCTCAAGTTAATTGGAAAACCGCAGCGATCCACATAAAATTAAATTGTCTTAGTAGAAACGGCTAGACTCCAAGATTTCTATAGACACACATTAATAATACCTTAAGTTTTATCACAGTTCACTGCAAAATAATTGTCGTCGATGTTATTGCGTTTTAAGGCAATATTTATAATTATTATAGTCAGATCATTAGGGGTATCTTTTTAATGATGACAACAATAATAGTAATTCAGGTTTTATTTAATTTTGGTTAGAAAATAGTGTTAGAATATATTACATAAGAATAATGAACTACGTCATGGGCGCCAGCTTATTTTTGTACCGAGAATAAGACAAACTCGAATCAAAATAACGAGGGTATCAATGACCCGCGTTACCTCCACCAGAGTACTGCAATATTCAGATTAAGTAATTATTACTTTAAGATACAATAAAAAATATTGTATGATATAGCCGTATTATAAAATGTGAAGTGTGGTCATCGCATTCGGTTAATTACTCCGATGCGATTGTAGGGTGAATTGTATGTACACACTGTCTCAAAAGCGTCCTTTCAAAACAGTGCTGTGTTATAAGGGTGTGTGGATGTGTGTAGTGTAAATTTCATATCTTATTTTCATAATGCGTTGATTTGTCATGTTCTTACAAAACCACTTGAATGATAAATCAATCGAAACACGATTCACGTCGCAAAACAAAAAAATTTCAAAATTATTTGGAGAATTTTCCACTTGGTATGGGCCAACATTTCTAATTGGATTCCATCTCGATCTTCTTATCAACTTATCAAATTCCTGTAAATAAGTTCGCTCCTTATCACCACCGGCGGGTGATTCCGAATAATAACATTAAAGTTCATTAATGCCTATTGATGTCGTATGCAATCAGTCTTCCCCGTTAGTTGAATAAATCCAGACACATGGTGAATGAGATAGTGTGTAGAGTGGATTTGATATGTGCGAAGATTGACTGACGAAGGACCTTGAATTTTGTGTTACTGTTTACTGCTTGGAATGAGGAAAAAACATATGCTGCATATAAAGGAAAGGACTCACCGAAACAGGATAAAGAACTTGTATGCTGGCAATTTTGTCTTCTTTCTCCCCGTCCAATTGGCACTGAAAACAGCAATAAGCGTGCGTTTCGTGTACACGGCGAACTTAGGTTAACAGATAGCGGGAGCACGGGGGCTATAGGGTATGTTGCGGCGCGGGCTGTTGATTGCAGACTGACGTGGTGAAGGTAGTTATAGGTGCGGATTTTGGGAACAAGGTAGGACAGGATTTGCAACAATATTAATACCAATCCCAAGCAGTAACAGTATGTATGTGTGCTATGTAGGTGTGTGTATGTGTGGGTATATGTATTGGCGTAACCATGCCCCCCGCCTGGAAGGGGATGAAAGAATCCACTTCCATAAACCAAAAGAGTGCCAATACGTTTCAATGCGCAAACAAAATTATAATGACACGCGGTAGAATGTAATAAATTATGTAAAAGTTACGAAAATATTATGTAAGTTATATAAATGCTTTACCAAATGGTCAAAATGACTGATATAGCAAGGAAATAAAATGAATAAAAAACATTGAAACGAAAAATATGACTTGAAAGGATTCAATAAATAATACTGAACCTGCGGTAGATAAAACTAGTAGGGTTTGGTACCTATTTAACAATGAAACTAATCTAATTGATTTTTAAAAATTAAAGTATTATGAACTAACTTCTAAGATGTCGTTAAATCTATTGTGACGGTAAGGGACAGAGTTTAACGACTGCCCTGCGGTATGTTCCGGAGTTAGTTTTAACTTCCGCAACCCGGATCACCCCATCTGCCCCGGGGTAGACATTGACTATTACCCCAATAGGCCATTGAAGGGGCGCAATGTTGTCACTCTTAATCATTACTACCGTGCCTGTCTTTACCGAATTAGCATTTGTATTCCATTTCTGGCGAGCTTGCAAAGTATTTAAATACTCAATTCGCCATCGGTTCCAGAACGTCTGAACAAGACGATCCACGAGATGTTTGCGTTGTATCAAGTTGACTGGCTCGTCTGACAAATCAGCAGCGGGTAAAGATTTTAAGGGAGTGAGCGTTAAAAAATGCGCGGGGGTTAGCGGCAATGGAGCCGAAACATCGTTAACGCTAAGTACAGATAGCGGGCGTGAATTTAGAATTGCTTCAATCTGAGAAAGCACTGTTTGCATCTCTTCATAAGTCAGTAGAGAGGTGCCTACTATTTTATTTAAATAACCTTTCAGGCATTTAATGTTACTTTCCCAGATCCCACAAAAGTGAGGAGCTTGCGGTGGATTCATCTTCCATTCGATTCGATTCTCCAACAGATTGTCTGAGAATTCCTTTTTGTAATTGGGTGACTCTATAAGTGCAAATAAAGACCTTAAATGGGATTTGGCTCCCACAAAGTTCGTCCCATTGTCGGAGTACATTATACTCACAGGACCTCGACGAGAAAGGAAACGCTTGAAAGCGTTGAGGAAGACTTCGGTGGAAAGATCCGAAGCGAGTTCAATATGAACTGCTCGGGTCACCAAGCAAATAAATAAGCAAATGTATGCCTTTTGACTTCGCACCCCCCGACGTCTATAAGGGATTATTTGAAGCGGGCCAGCGTAGTCAACCCCCGTGTGAAGAAAAGCCTTAGCTTCGCGGACGCGGCATGCGGGTAAATCTCCCATTAATGGGAATTGTGGTTTAGGATTGACTTTGAAGCACGTATTGCACTGATGCACACGTTTCCGAACCAAATTGCGCGAAGAAAGTATCCAAAATCTTTGTCTTAGCAGCGACATCAGTAACGTAGGACCCGTATGTAGATTCTTAATATGATAGTAGTCTATTATTAAATTGACTACATTATCACGAGCGGGTAATAGAATGGGATGACGACTGTCAAATTCTGTTTCAGCATTACTCAATCTGCCTCCTACCCTTAGAATTCCGTCATGAAGAAACGGATTCAATTTTGCAATCGCTCGCCGAACCTTCTTCCCATCTTTGACTGCCTTTATATCTTCGGAGAAATGTTCTTGCTGTATAGAATTTATAACAGCGATTTCTGCAACTAAGATATGGCTTAATTCGAATGCTCGTGGTAATTTCTTAATGAAACGAAAAACATAAATTACTATTCGAATTAATTTCGGCCATGAACTAACACGAGAAGCTAGTGCACACAATAACGGTGGAGCAATTGTTTTGGGGCGGTTATTGTCTTGAACGGACATCAAAATTTTTGTTTTTAATTCGGGTGGATCAGATATCGATTTCGTATCAAAACGTTGTAAAGGCCAATCACTTTTAGGTAATTGGGCAAATACGGGACCGTTAAACCATAACGGATGGTCTAT
The DNA here is from genome assembly GCA_917563855.2 of Limnephilus lunatus. Classification (NCBI taxonomy): domain Eukaryota; kingdom Metazoa; phylum Arthropoda; class Insecta; order Trichoptera; family Limnephilidae; genus Limnephilus; species Limnephilus lunatus. The sequence continues at coordinate 56,176,261 of OU830603.1, forward strand.
TAGCTGAGCGGGAGTAAGACCCCGCGATAAGCAGTCGGCGGGATTGTCTTGACCTCTTATATAATGGAAGCATTCAGCCCCAAGATGGTTTTGTATTTGTGAGACACGGTTGGCAACGAAGGTCTGCCATTTTGCAGGCGGTGAATTTATCCAAGCTAGTGCAACCGTGCTGTCGCAAAAAGCTAAAGTCGTATGAGCTTTTGAATTTGATGTGTAGGTATTACTGACCGTATGCATTAATCGTGCAAGTACTAGCGCTCCACATAGTTCTAATCGCGCAAGTGAAATCGTCTTAGCCGGAGCGACCTTGGATTTAGCGCATAATAAATTAATTGTGGTTTTATCAGTATTCGGACAGTAAACATGTAAGTAAATAACACCTCCATATGCGCGTTCGCTTGCGTCTGAAAACCCGATAAGCGTTAATACACATTGGGGTTCGATTCCTAAAAAACGAGGAATTTTAATAGATTGCAGTAATGGCAATTCCTTTTTAAACTGTCGCCAAAGTGTGACAACTGTTTCAGGAGGAGTATCGTCCCAATTCAGGTTATACTCCCATAGAGATTTAATTATCAGCTTAGCCAATAATACAACTGGTGCGGCGAAACCCATCAAATCCCAAAGACGAGCAATCGTCGAGAGAATATTTCGTTTAGTACACGTTCTTTCGTCGGTGTGTACGACAAGTACAAAATGATCAGAAGCGGGTATCCAATGAAGCCCTAGTATTTTTAGGTTTTCATCGGGATTAAATTCCACATGTTCCTTAACACGACGAGCTGTAGGAATCGTGGATAAAAACTTTGGAGAATTAGAAGAGAATTTTACAAGGTCGAATCCTCCGGCAGCGAATAACTGAATTAATTCCGTCGACAACTCGGTAGCTTCCTCGACTGATGAGCAACTGGTGACGAAATCATCCATGTATAATGAGCCATTTTCCACCAAGTTTGCCGCGAGTGGGAAACGAGGTTTTTCATGCGTTGCGAGTTGACGCAGTGAACGCATAGCCAAAAATGGGCTACAAGACATGCCGAAAGTGACGCGATTAAATTCGAACAATTGTAAAGGGTCACTATTGTTAAATCTATACAGCATGCGCTGATAACGACGGCATTCTTCTTGCACTACGATTTGTAGGTACATTTGTTTTATGTCAGCGGTTATAGCTATTGCGAACAATCTGAAATTGAGGATAATGCGAAACAAATCACCTTGTAAATTCTTTCCGGTATGTAGGATGTCATTAAGCGAATAACCCGAATCGGATTTCATACTCGCGTCTAGCACCATGCGAATTTTAGTAGAAAGTTTATCTTCACGAACTACAATATGATGCGGTATAACGTAATGAGGTAAGTCAGAATTGTCGACCGGCGAAATGTACCCTTTCTGTAGGTATTCGCGCAATATTTTGTCATATTCTAACTTTATTGCGGGTTGAGATATCAAGCGGCGTTCGAGAGATCGAAACCTGCGTTCGGCGGCGGGTAACGATTCACCGAGAACAGAGGGACTGTTTCGAAACGGCAACGCGACGATATAACGACCTGCCGTGTCACGAGAGGTAGTGAGTTTAAAAATGTCCTCACACTCTTGTTCGTCAGGCGTTAAAAACTTCTCATCTGGAATGTCTTCCAATTCGAAGAAGCGCGACAGGCAAAAATCATTATTTTGCGTGAACGTACAAAATGATTGCGTGGCGTTTATACTTGGGTTTTCAATCATCGTTGGGGCAGTACCCAAGATGAGATATCCCAAAGTGGTTTCAATAGCAAATGGCTGGCCGAGAGAACCTGATATTTTGTTTGCCTTTAGAATGCGAGCAAATATGTCACATCCTAAGATAATATTAATCTCACCGGGCGTACAGAATGTTGTGTCTGCTAAGGGCAAATTGTCAAGATACGACAAAGAGGAACGGTTAATGTTAACAGTAGGCAACTCACTGGTTATAGTTTCTACTACATATGGTTTAATCGTATACGACTGAGTGATGTCATAGCGGGAATGTAACTTTAAGCAAGTTACGCCATTTGTCACATTTCTTACGTCACCTATTCCCGTGACGTAAGTACTTGGAGATGACCGCACCGTAAGATTCAAGCGTGAACAGCATTTGCGCGTAATTATGTCCCTTTGGGAGCCGCTATCTATTAGAGCCCGTAACGTCTGTACCTGGCCCTTAGCGTCTCTGGTAGTGCAAACAGCCGTTCCTAAGAGTGCAGTAGTATTTGCACTAGGGCATGAATTTGTTACACATAGCGAAACCGGATTCAAAGAATTTAAGTTATCATTATCGGCATCTGCTTGTAACGCGGGAGATGGTATTGGGTCTGTTTGTGACTTTCGCCCATCAGTTTGTTTGAAATGCAATAAACTATGATGGTTGAGCGCGCATGTTTTGCATGTACTCTTTGATTTACAAGCTTTTGTGATGTGCCTAGTACTGAGGCAGTTCACACAAACTCGAATATTCGATGACTTAATAAAGTTAAATCGATCGCGTGGTTCTAGACTTGTGAATTTAGAACATTGGTATAAAGGGTGCGATCCCTTTTGACAACAAAAACAAATTTCGATGGAGTGATTATCGATTTTTTCGACATTAATAAATGCCTTTGCGGAATTAGTTTTTTGCGGTTTAGCGGAATAATTAATATTTGAGCCAAGGCGGTTCGAGGTCGGTTGCGTAATTTGCGCGCGGTTGAGAATTCGTTGCTGTTGTCTTACAAAGTCGATTAGTTCCGCGCTGGAAGGTAGATTTTCATTATTTTTAATAGAAGATTCGAAAGCCTTTACAGTCTCTATGTCAAGCCGTTTAAGACCCAGTTGTAGCAATATGAATTCTGCGAGGTCTTTTATTTTTAATTGCTTCAGCGCGGCGATGTTAGCGGAGTATGCATCTGCGAAATTCTCTAAAGAAGCGGGCGTGGCCGAGTTAACTGGAGGCAATTTCAGCAATCGGTCAAAGTATGATTCAGCAAGAACGCGTTGATCATTATACTTAGTACACAATGCGTCCCAAATAACTTGATAATTTGTACCAGTAGGCGTAATAGTTTTGCAAATATTTAATGCTTTTCCGGTTAATTTAGACATCAGATACTGCATCTTTTCAGTATTATCCAGAGAATCATTCAAATGTATAACCGAATTATATGTTTCATAGAAAAGAGGCCAATTATCTAATTTTCCGTCGAAGCACGCTATTTCCAAAGGCGGTAACTTAATTTGACGGCGAGGTTTCGCAACTGGATTGGACAGCATATTTGCTTCGGTATATTTAATAACCCCGAAGAGTTCTTCAAATGCATTTAATTGAGAGTATTCAGCAATTGCTTCCGGATTCAATTCCAGTTCGCAATCCACCTTTTCATCTAAAATTGTTATAAATTCAGAACGAATTTTTTCAACAGTAGTTGCGCCTGACAAAAAAGATTGGCGATTGCTAATGCTTTCCGAAGCTTTCCTTATCTTGTCATACACCGACTGTAAGCTTGCAAAGCTAGCTGATAGTTTAGCATTTAAACGTTTGAGACGTCTTTCGTCCCGAGACGACCCGGATGACGCGCTTGTAGCCATTTTATTTATTCCGGTTATATTTTACAAAATATGAGACGATAAACAACTAAAACTGCGGTTAAAATAATGTGTCTGTATTATTTATGCGGAATTAATTAATTAATATTTAATAAATATTTAATTACTTCACAGTGATAACCGCACGGGGTTAAATTGACTGGTGAGCTGTGAAAGGTTAACAGATGCGCCGTGCACTACGTCGGTAAATCATTAACAAATTATACATATTACGATCGTATTATTCATTTGTAATGTAATCCAATAATATAAATAATACGAATATTAAGAAATAATCGTATTATTTATAAGGTAGGTAATGCGATTTGATTAGCAAGATATAATTACATGAGTTATCAGAAATAAATATCAAAGCAGTGTCTTGTATCTATTTATTCTAAAAGCGGGTAAATATGTTATTTCCAACCATAATACGATAGGTATAAAGAAACAAAATTACTCATGTAGGTATATCAAACTGCGGGAATGCGGGTAATTATTTATATGCGGTATTGTAAAAACGTATTCACACTCTGCTGGATTATTATCTACTAATATTATGGTTCAAAAATATCCGGCTCGTTTGGATCAAGATGAATGAGATAGTGTGTAGAGTGGATTTGATATGTGCGAAGATTGACTGACGAAGGACCTTGAATTTTGTGTTACTGTTTACTGCTTGGAATGAGGAAAAAACATATGCTGCATATAAAGGAAAGGACTCACCGAAACAGGATAAAGAACTTGTATGCTGGCAATTTTGTCTTCTTTCTCCCCGTCCAATTGGCACTGAAAACAGCAATAAGCGTGCGTTTCGTGTACACGGCGAACTTAGGTTAACAGATAGCGGGAGCACGGGGGCTATAGGGTATGTTGCGGCGCGGGCTGTTGATTGCAGACTGACGTGGTGAAGGTAGTTATAGGTGCGGATTTTGGGAACAAGGTAGGACAGGATTTGCAACAATATTAATACCAATCCCAAGCAGTAACAGTATGTATGTGTGCTATGTAGGTGTGTGTATGTGTGGGTATATGTATTGGCGTAACCACATGGTCTATGCTGAGCTTTATGTATTAATCTAATCATTATATATCGAATAAAAATCTGAACAATTAATCGAACCCACCTCCTTTGCTACAATATGATTAATTAATAAATACCGATTATATCAGTCTATTTTTAAAAAATCAGCCATTGTACTTCCGTTTTCATTGATTTCGTTTTCCTATCAATTTGGGTTGCGGGTATGGGTACCGCCGCTCCGGGAACTATTTATTCTATAACCAGCACTTCTGTTAATTCCTACGTCTGTCACTCCTGGACACTGACCACGATATTCCTATCCGCCCCTCATATCTCTTTCCTCCTTCTCCTTCCTTTCCTTAAAAGGACCTCCCACTCAGCATCCTTTAAGATGACATAGGCACTAAGGGAAATTATTTTCCTCAGGGCCTCCTGTGTGAAGCTAAATTTCATCGTAAATAAGTCTCTACTCTTCGTTGGAAAGATCGGTGTGTTTGGAGATATGTAAATTCGCAAGGGATCGAACCCGCGACTGAATCTTAAAGTAAGTTGATTACATCGGTGTGCTTTGCATTATATATTATTTCAGATTCGAACTGGGAAATATTTATATCCTATAAAGAAGGCACTAAAAATGATATCATTGAACACTAAAAATGATATCTCACGGTTATATCACGAGGATTGAACTCGAATTTAGGACAGTTCTTTATTTCTGTCGTCATTTTAACTGGTAGGTATAACTCTCAATATGTAAATACCTATAACATTACCACACATACGTAATGATGTATCGATGTACCTGACCGATTAGATATTATTTGATCGCGTAGCTTTTCTAGACATGGAACGCTTCCAGAATTACCTCAGTCCATATCATACATTGCCAGAAGGTATTATTTTCTACCTCAAACTAAGTATCAAACTTTGTAATACAATATCATTAACGCTAGTCAATATATTCACTTTGAAAGGATATCGTACCAAGTACCTGCTTTCCAATATTTGAAATAAATGCTAATCCCAGAAAATAATAAAATGTGCATTTCTCCAATCCTAGCAGACAATAGAACTTTCTATTTACAAATGGACCCAAAATATCCATTAGCCATCTGCCGACGGGTCATAAACTGGTCTGTTGCTTTATCTAACTTTTATGAGGGTGTCTACATTTAATTTTAAAGAATTTCGAATTCCATTATTTGGGTACTAGCTAGGTACCGACCCGGTCATAAAATAACTCTAAGCTTTATGGAGTTCTCCGAAAAATAAGGAATGTGTTATAAATATAAGACCTTTCTGGGGTGCCATAAAATTAACATTGGCAATGGGTTTTTCTGAAATGCCGAAAGCCGAATAATTACAAATAAACATAATATTTGTTTTTACTATTAATCTGGAAATATTATCTCGTTTAAAAAGATTTACATTTAGTTTGTCTTAAACTATATAAATAAATCCATAATATTCAGATTCTTTTATCATTTAGACTGAGTTCAAATCACGTCGATTCTAGCAGAAGTTCACATTATGTGGTCTCCACATATGTCTAAAACCATTTCGAGGAAGGTTTCGATTCAGAATGCTGGTCTAACACCACTTTCATCGTGATGGGAGACACTGAACCTACAAAATACTTTAATAGTTTTATTTTTGAAAAGATTTAAATGCGCTGTGGTAACGTATTTAATTTACAACCGGCTTCCCGTATTTCTACCGATTTATCGAATTTTTTTTTTTTTTTTCGCTCTTTAAAACATAGATTTTACTCTACATTTTTTTCACGCCGAAACGGCAATTATACCAAATTCTTTCGATAGAAAAAAAAACGCAAGTAATGCTCGCGCATTTTCTAGTTATGGTGATTCTATAAATGCTATTAGACAATCCCCACGAGGTTTTCGCTCTAATTTAAACAATTCATGTTTTATGAAACACCTTCACAATTTTCGCCTAAATATTATCGTTTTCTATATTGGCGCGCTGTCTCTAATATTCGAATTTAAAAATGGTGTCTTCTTCTTTTTGAGAGGACACACCGCGTCTTAAGTTTCAAATTTGGCGGTAAAACCAAAACGCGTGGGTGGACTAACGGTTTAAAATGGCGTTCTTTCGAAAGACGGCGTGTTTCCAAAACAGAGCCTGTCGATTTTGATTATTCAACGGTCAAAACACATGCTGGTTTAAGATAACGGCATTTGAAAAGACGCGCGAACTTTTTAAAATGCGAACACTTGAGATGCGTGATTTAAAATACCGGCGTTGAAAAAACACGTGGGTCAAAATGGATGCTAGCGGTTTAAAATATCTCTTTAAAAAACGGCGTGTTTCTAAAACAAAACACGTGGATTCACAGTTCAATTAACAATTCACAATCACTTATTTACCTATATATTTAAAGGGAAAAAATAGTTATTATTTACATATGTATACATACATCACGAAAAAAATATGGAGTTATGAAAAAAATCAAGGAAGCGATAAATATCCCGAATCAAGTTGGCCCCACGTTGAAAGGCGCAAGTGCTACGTAATTACGGTTTTGAACCGCTTGATTACAGACTTATTGGTAAATTAATATAGAATAAGACCACAATGTTATATTTAAATACTTACGAATTCTCACCGCTAGCTCATTCGGTAGATTATCGTGTTTGCAGTCCGCTCGGGTACTTGATTCAGGACAATCATCGCTTCATTGGTAAAATTAATACAGGTAAGGTGTAATAAATTAAAAGATTGATTGTCGCTTGAAATACTGAAGAATTTATTTATGCTTCGACGCTTCTAGGAAAAAGCTTTTGTTATCTCTTTGTGAACGGAAAGTTAATGATTTTAAACCAAAATAAAAGGAATGAATTGATAACATAATGAAATAAGGCTTACGTACGTTATCTCGCACGGGTTACATCTGCAGAGCTGGCTCCTCGTCAGAAATAAATCACTGAATTTATTTTAATCTCTAAACACAAAAAACTGTTGTGATATTAAGGATCTCAGAAAACTATGAAGATTTCGTGACCAACCCTTAGGGAGGCTAAAATAAGAAGACAGGCCTGGAGAGAGTGGAGAGCGCCCGAAGCCTCTCGGCTCCGTTACTTACCCCCTCCCACCGAAGTCTCGGCCAATCAAGGCAACGTCGGTGTGGCAAACATTACAAAAAATAATACTGAATTTAGTACCTAGCGCAAATCATCGTACAGGGGTTGGAAGTAAAGATTCAAGAAAGTACTTCATAACACTGTAACTCAACTTTACATGGAGTGGGTAAACACTCCATGCATCGAACGCACTGTTTCACAGTTGTTTCTATATCTGAGTTCATACCTAGCCAAAAAAAATAATTCCGAGCAAGACTTTTCGATTTAACAATACCCAAATGCGATTGATGTATGAAATTCAATATGATTTCCCTTAGTTCCCTCGGAACAAAAAATTTATTATTATAAAATAAACACGAATCATAAGTCGATAATTTATTTCTAAAATACCAAAATTTTAACAAATCATCCTTTAAAAACTTTTTATGCGGCCAACCATTAATTACGAACTCAATAATGCTTGCTATATTTACATCTTTAATCGAAAACTGCTTCATCGTTTCTGTTGTCATTGTTGTTTCCGCCTCGATTACATTTAAAAAATCCGATTCAACTTTATCCACGTTCAGACAACCAATGTAATTTAAGAAATATTCGCTACCGTCGACCTCGTCGACACAATCATTTAAATTATTATTACTATTAACCGGCAACCTAGATAAGAAGTCCGCTTTGTTCTCACCCGACTTAACATACTCTATAGTATAGTCATATGTTTGTAGAATCAACGCATAGCGCTGTAGCCTATTTGCCGCTAGTGTTGGCACCTGTTTTTCAGTGTTCAATATATGTACCAAAGCCTTATTATCACAATTTAGAACGAATTTATTACCATATAAATATTGAAAGTATTTTTTTAAACCAAATATTATTGCACACGCTTCCTTATCAAGAATAGAATATCTCAATTCCGTTTTAGATAATAAACGACTAGCGAACGCAATGGGTCTTTCAATACCATTCTCATAGACGTGACATATAATAGCAGATATACCTATATCACTCGCGTCTGTAATAAGCTTGATAGGTAATTGTGGGTCAAAATGTACTAAAATATTGTCTGACGTCAGCAGTTTCTTAACTTGCTCAAACGCAATATTGCATTCCTGAGACCATACAAATTTTATCCCTTTTCTCAACAATTGGTATAAAGGAGACAAAATACCTGACACATTATGTATAAAAGTCCTATAGTACGAAATAACTCCCAGCAAACTTCTAAGTTCCGAAACATTTTTCGGTACACCCATTTGAGTAATAGCATAAATTTTATTTTCTAAAGGCATAACTCCTTTCTGCGAAATTCTATAACCTAAATATTCTATCTCTGTTTCTAGAAAAGAACACTTATTTTCATTAATAGTTAAACCGCAATCACATAACTTGCTAAGTACTGCTTCGCAAATAGAAAATAATTCTTCCTTAGAATTCCCAAATAAAAGTAGATCATCTAAAAATACACGAACGTTCCTAAGTCCACCAACTATCGCCGTAATGACTTGCATAAAGATGGCCGGACTCGTGCTTAAGCCAAAAGGCAATACTTTATATGCAAATAAACCTATATGTGTACTAATTACACATAATTTTCTAGACTTTTCGTTCAACGAGATCTGTCCAAATGCATTTCGTAAGTCTATCTTAGCAAAATATTTTGCACCATTCAGAGATGAAATTAATTCGTCAATACGAGGTAGTGGGTATTTCAACTTCGCTAACATAGGATTTAATGTTGTCTTGAAATCGGTACAAATTCTAATTGAACCGTCTTTTTTTTAACAACAACAATCGGACTAGCAATATCGCTTATTTTTACCTTTTCAATAATGTCTTCTTGTAACATTCTCTGTAATTCAATTTCAACTTTCTCACGTAAACTAAAAGGTAATGGCCTCGGATTTACAAACTTTGGCCTAAAGTCCGAATTAACTTCAATATTTGCCTCATAATTTTTAAGCCTACCCGATGTTTCTGAAAAAACATCAGCATATTTCTTCTTTAAACTATCACGAAAAACTAAGTGATTATCACAATTAATCTCACTGAATTTTACCGAATTTATTCCACTTAATCCGATACCAAAAACATGTAAAAAATCTCTACCAACTATTGTAGAATTACCATTTTTAATTATTACGAACTGTGTATTCGCTCTTTTACCTAAAAATAACACATCTAAATTCACTTTAACTAAAACATTTAACTGCGTTCCGTCATACCCTGACAAATGAACATTATACTTTTCTAAATCGTAAGAAACAAAATATCTTAAATACACTTCATACGGTATCGCGCTTATTGCAGCTACGGTATCCACCAACGCCGGCAATATTATGTTACCAATTAACAAATCTACATATGTGGGTTCCGGCCCCGTTTTATTATTAACCACGAACACCGAATTCAACCGTTTATTTTTAGTACCTACATAATTTTTATTGTATTTACACAAATTACTAGGATGACCAGATTTGTTACATCGATTACACAAAATTTTTTTCCAGCAATCTTTTTGCAAATGATTTTTTTTCCGCACAAAAAACAAGTTTTTAACGTACCATCAACCGGTGACTTATTTCGCATTGAATTTTTATTCCTGGAAGGACTATCTTTCCTGGAATTACGGAAATATTCACTTTCCTTATGAACAACATTTAAATTCGCATTTACTTTTTTAAAAGCCACAACATGCTCCCACGTCGCCGCTAGATTAATGCAATCCGAAAAAGAAGTATTAATTGCCTCTACGAATAGCTTGTGTTTCAATTTTTCATTAAAAATCCCAATAACGAATATGTCCTTTAAACATGATTCCAATCTCAGCTCAAAATTACAAGATAAACTTAACCCTCTCAATCTAGCCGCGTAATCTTTAACGGATTCGCTAGAAAACTGTTTACATTTGTAAAATAATTCACGAGACTCAAAAATATTTTTAACTGGTTTGCAATGTGAATCAAATAATTTACATAAATCTTCAAAAGAACAAACAGAAACCTTTTTTGGAAAACATAAATCACATAATAGAGAGAAAGTTTCTTCCGTGAGGCAACTCAGCAAAAATGCTCTTTTGCGTTCTGGTGACAACAATTTATCATCATTTAAAATGAGGGCCTGATCCAATCGTTCCTTGAACAGTGACCAGTCTCCTGTTCTGTAACAGAACGTCCCCAAATTCTTACAAATCGCCTCCATTGGGAGAAGAACTGAAAATGCCAGCCAAAACAGGCAAAGCGTCCGAAGCAACGGTTCTATTCGCCCCGGATAGTGCCAGCAAGGGAGTTCGTTGGCCCCGCTTGAGAGCCAGGAGTATAAGCGAGTTATCCAGGCGGTGCTCCCAAACAGACGCAGCATACGAAACTTGCGCCACGTATACGCATCTGTACAGAACACGCAAAGCCGGACTCCGCAGTCCCCACTCAGCTGTGGAGAGTCTCCTAAGCTTAAAGAAGAGGGCCTGAGCCTTGCTGGATACATCCTTGACGTGAGCCAGAAAGGAGGACGATCGATCTAGTGTGACGCCTAAATATTTTACAGTTTCACGAAATTGAACAGTAGAGTCCCCCATTTTGATGACGGGATTTCTTTTTCTACTGAGAAAGCCCTTCATCAGGAGGCCCTGGGTCTTCTGGGGAGCGAATGTCATCTTGTTTCTTTTTCCCCAATCGAGGAACATGTTCAAACCTTCACTGCCTTTGCTCTCAACTTCCTTTCTGCTGTCCCCAGCGACCAGATACGTCTTATCATCCGCGTAGTCGACAGAGATACATCCTTCAGGCAAGGGTAACCTGGAGGAGTCGTCAAAGTGAATCTTCCACAGGTCAGGTCCAAGGATGGAGCCCTGCGGGCATCCCATAGTTGCTTCCCTCTCGAGTAGAAAATCGCCAAAACAAATTGTTATGGTGCGATCCGAAAGGTAGTCATCGATGGCCTGGAACAGAAGTTTGGAACACTGCCTGTTTTTCACCTTTGTACGTATCATGTCCCACCACGCGAAGTCGAAGGCACCAGTTATATCGAGGAAGATGGCAACTACATACCTCTTTGGACAAGCCTTCACCCAATCAAGCACATACGACAGGGCGTGCACCGTGGATCTACCGGGGACGAAGCCAAACTGAAGGTCACTTGCCGGTGACAGGGTTCGCCGAAGTCGCTCTCGTATCAGTTTTTCCAGGATTTTGCCAAGTACAGGGAGGAGGGTAATTGGCCGGTACGCCTTGATGTCGGTCAGTGGTTTTCCGTTCCCCTTTGGTATGATCCGGAGCACGCCGCGCTTCCACTCGGAGGGGAAAACTCCTCTCCTCAGGCACGTGTCCATCACTTGGAAGAGCTCTTCCTTAGCGTGGACCCAGACTTGCTTCGCAATCACGCCATTTAGCCTATCATGCCCTGGTGCCTTCTTAGGACCCAATCCCTTAATTATCACTTCAATTTCCGCTTTAGTGACTCTGGTGGAGTTATCCTCTTGGGCAAGGTCCCTAGGTGGTAGCCGCGACAGATTCCTTATCTGTTTATGGTGGTCACTTTCCCCAACTACTGAGTCTAAAGGAACTAACTCGCCCAGAAGTGTCTTGAGAGTGGAGGCCACGTCCACAGTCTCAGCGTTCCTCCCATCTGTTTTCCCAATTACTGTTGACAAAAACCGGTCAGATCCTTTTCCGGATTTTTCAAGTGCGCTGTGGATATCCCACGGGTTGGCATTACCCACGTCTTTAACCCAATTATGCCAAGCAGCTCGTTTCGCTAGAAGGACGGCCCGTTTGAAGGCCGACCTGGCAGACCTCAGGTTCGCCTGAAGCGCAACTGTCTCCTCCTCCGTGCAGTTGCCACTCCTGGACAACCCAAGCGCCCTGTAGGCCTTCTTGAAGGCCCCCTTAAGCGAAGTCAGCTCAGGTGACCACCACGGCGTTCTAATACTCGTCTTCGGGTTTGATCTTCCCAAAGACGAGTTGGCAGCAGATACAACTGCCCTATTGAAGAAGTTCCCCAAATTATCTGGATCAGTAGCAGCTACGTGCTGAAAATCCCTTAACGTATCTCGTAGCGCTTCCCCAAAGTTATCCCAATTCGCCCTTGTGGTGTTGAAGTTCCAGGAGGATCTTGGAGCCTCAGTTTTCTTTACACCAACCGTATAAGTTAATAATCTATGATCCGAATTTATAGCGCACTCATGGACTGTCCACTTTGAAATCCTGGTAGCAACCGATCCAGAGCAAAGAGTTAGATCAATGTTGCTCTCACCATGTATGTTCGAGAAGGTACAAAAGGAACTCTGTTCATTAATGATACTAAGACCTTGCGCAGCAATCAGGTCCTCTACGGCGTCTGATCGCTCCGTCCTACAATCACTACTGTCGAACCATAATGGTGAGCGTGCATTAAAGTCACCTCCGATAACTATGTTACGGCCTTTAAGCGCGTTGAGCGCGCGCGTCAGACTCAGGATGTGGGGTCCTACCGGGTTCCCATATTTAAAATAAACTGAGATCAAAAAGATCTCAGTATCGCCAAATCTAATACATACACAGGTTTGGTACTCATCAGAAAGGCCAGCTAGAAGGAGGGGACTGATCAACGAAGTGTTAACCAGGACTCCCGCCCCTGGAGATCGACCAACTTCGAGTACCGCACCCGGAAAATTAATAGGGGTCTAACCTTCCCAGGTGTACTGTTCCTGTATGAGCATGATGTCAATGTTGAGGTCAGACATGACCCTCAGCACCTCCAGCGTGGCCATCCGGGATCTCTGGAGGTTAATCTGACCTAAGGAAAGGGGATTAAGAGGATCCATAATCCGTCATACGGAAGGCTGCTTCAATTGCTGCCTTCTGGGCCGGGCAGCACCTATCCCCTGTGGGATGATCTGCCGGTTTTTTAAAACGCGTACAGGTCGCACAGACAGCGGGTAATGATTTCTTGGGGCAAGTCTCAAAATCGTGTCCCACAGCGGCGCAGTGACGACAAGATATTTGGTCCTGGGAGCAACTCTTTGATATATGGCCATACTGGTGGCACTTATAACATCGAGTGGCTCCTGTATAGTCCCGTGTCCGACAGGCATTCCAGCCAAGAAAACATAAACCGCTGTCTAGGAGTACTTTCCTAGCGGAGGGGTGACATGTCACAACCATGTTCATGAAACCCGTGTCTCGTTTCCCGAAGAGAGACACTCTCCTCATGGTGCGGAGGTGGTCTTCCATCGTTAGCGAGGTATTGCCGGCCAGGTTGTTATTGAAGATTTCCGTGAATAGCGCCTGATCTTCCGTTGGGTCACCCTTTGGAACATTGTATATAACTATTTTAGGCAAACGACCCATGGGGTTCACCATTTTTAGACCGCTAGCCAAGAGTTTCGCTTCTGCTTTCTTAATGTTTTCGAGACCCTTTTTATCTCGGGCTTGAAGGGCCATCCCTGCTCCCTTAATTTTACGAAGGCGCACAACCTGAAAATCTTCCGTTCTTGGGTTGATCGCCTTTTCAAGTTTCTTCTGGGTGGCCTCTGATGTTTCACCTTCCGGGATGTTGGGGTAGACCAGGATAGTCAGGGGTTTGGGAGGCAAAGGGCGCTCATAACCATTGACGACGACTTTTTTTGAATTCGGGAGGCCAGCCGCAGCATTAGCATAAGATCTTGCTGGTGGCACCAGAGGCGCGGGTGGGCGCGCCTTAATAGCAGAGTCCAGCTTCTGATTAATACTCGTCTGGGCATTGAGCATCTGGTCAATAGTGGAGCTTCTGGTTGTCATGGTGTTGAGGTCCAGCATAAGGAGGGTGATGTCCGACATTAAATCATCAAGGATCTCGTTGAGGGCACTTTTAACCGCCTTGTTTAGCTTGTTGGAGCCATCCATCACGAGACACCTAATCTTGTGACATTTTTCCATCGCCGGGATAACCTTTTTTGACGATTCGGCCAAACTCAACTGACTATTGGGAGAGTCGCTGATCCTTGGTCTCTTGTTTTTTCCCGTCATAGGCGTGGGGGGGTGGATCCCAACAATAGACGCACCACTAGATCCGGGGAGAGGGTTAATAACACCGATTTCCATCTCCGAGTCCGAGTCAGACCCAATGTCCGCTACTGTAACTGTTTTTTTAACTCTCCTCTTGGCCTTTTTAAGTTCTCCCTCAATCAAAGATTTGTTCAAAGTCTCAATCTGCGATATAATCGACTTTTTCCAGATATCCGTTGCTTTGTGAAAATCGGGACCGACACCGTCAGATTCCCCAGATGAAACTGCACTCGATGGCATTTTCAGAATTTTTCCCCACAATGAGGGAGAAAATTCCCTCAAAAGTTCTAATTTTCCCCAAAAATGGGGAAAAAATATAAAAATTGTGGGTGTGGGGGGGAGGGGGGGATTTGGGTGGGGGGGTAGCACAAAACTGGGGGGGGGGGGGGTGTCCACACAACGCCCTTCGGGCTTCTAGGTTACGGACAGACGTGTCCAAATACTTAAATGTATGTGAAATCGATTTGATGCCAAAAAAAAGTTGGAAATCACAGACTCACTGCACCAAACACACCGAGTAGGGTATCACTAGACGCGGAATAACGTTCCGCGTCGAATGGGGATAGTCACAGGACTGAACAGAGACGTAAAAACACTGTTTTAAGCTAAAACTAGGTTTTTCAAAAAAATGGGTTTGCAAATGTCAAAAGTACACTTAAAAATCGTCTTTTTTCGAATTTTTTTTTTTTATGGGATAGGGTTCAACGAAACACACGCACTGGTGATAGTGACAACAGGGGGATGTGGCAACATCCGCCCGTGCTGACAAAAGTATATTATTATCACTAAAAACTATCAAAATGGCACTAAAACTTAAAAAAATATAGAAAACAAATGGCATAGGCGTGAAGCCCTTGCGAAGGCGCACCCGGTGGTACAAAAATTTTGTAGAAAAACGCGCGATTACTATTTTTAAAATTGAATAAACGCGGAGCGGTATATTTTCGTGTTTCCACCTTGAAGGCGAGAACTGAACTGAACTGTACTGTGATCACCAAAAATTCGAATATTCTTCTTGAATCTTCTGATTCTCCGTTCTTCTCCGTAAAATGTTAATAATTTACGAACTACCGTGCTGCGCCACTGTAACGTATGTGATTATCAGCACACACTATAAAAACAATACTTGGTATATTATAATATTTATTTGTAATAATATTTATTTGTGACTATCAAGTGTCTGGACTGAGAGAGCTACTGACGCGCATACGATCTCTTTTATACATCTCGTACTCGCTGTCTCGCTCTCATGCTTTCACTCTTACACCCATACACCACAGAGCCTAAAACGTCATAAATGACCTTAAAAGGCCATCTAGCCCTAAAATCGTCGAAAACGCTTAAAATGATGAAAAAATGACATTTAGAGCCGAAAACGTCATAAATGAAATTTAACTGCCATCTAGCCCAAAAATATTCGATAAAGCTTTTAATGATGAAAAAATGCCATTTAGAGCCTAAAACGTCATAAATAACCTTCAACGGCCATCTAGCCCTAAAATCGTTGAAAAAGTTTAAAATGATGAAAAAATGCCATTTAGAGCCTACAACGTCATAAATGACCTGAAGCGGCCATCTAGCCCTAAAATCGATGAAAAAGTTTAAAATGATGAAAAAATGCCATTTAGCGCCTAAAACGTCACAAAATGACTTTAAACGGCCATCTAGCTCTAAAATCGTCGAAAAAGCATAAAATGATGAAAAAATGATATTTAAAGCCTTAAACGTCATAAATGACTTTAAACGGCTATCTAGCCCTAAAATCGTCGTAAAAGCTTAAAATGATGAAAAAATGTCGTGTAGAGCCCAAAACAGCCATGTAGCCCTAAAATCGCCGAAAAAGCTTAATTGGATGAAAAAATGCCATTTAGAGCCTAAAACGTAATAAATGACCTTAAACGGCCATCTAGCCCTAAAATCGTCGAAAAGTTTAAAATAATGAAAAATGCCAAAAATGCCATTTAGCGCATAAAGCGTCATAAATGACTTTAAACGGCCATCTAGCCCTAAAATCGTCGAAAAAGAATAAAATGATTAAAAAAATTACATTTAGAGCCTTAAACGTCATAAATGACTTTATACGGCTATCTAGCCCTTAAATCGTCGTAAAAGCTTAAAATGATGAAAAAATGTCGTGTAGAGCCCAAAACAGCCATGTTGCCCTAAAATCGCCGAAAAAGCTTAATTTGATGAAAAAATGCCATTTAGAGCCGAAAACGTCATAAATGACCTTAAACGGCCATCTAGCCCTAAAATCGTTGAAAAAGTTTAAAATGATGAAAAAATGCCATTTAGAGCCTAAAACGTCATAAATGACCTGAAACGGCCATCTAGCCCTAAAATCGTCGAAAAAGCATAAAATGATGAAAAAAAGACATTTAGAGCCTTAAACGTCATAAATGACTTTATACGGCTATCTAGCCCTAAAATCGTCGTAAAAGCTTAAAATTATGAAAAAATGTCGTGTAGAGCCCAAAACAGCCATGTAGCCCTAAAATCGCCGAAAAAGCGTAAGTGGATGAAAAAATGCCATTTAGAGCCTAAAACGTCATAAATGACCTTAAACGGCCATCTAGCCCTAAAATCGTCGAAAAAGTTTAAAATGATGAAAAAATGCCATTTAGCGCATAAAACGTCATAAATGACTTTAAACGGCCATCTAGCCCTAAAATCGTAGAAAAAGCTTATAATGATGAAAAACTGCCAGTCAGGGCCTAAATCGTCAGAAATGACCTTAAACGGCCATCTAGCCCTAAAATCGTCAAAAAAGCATAAAATGATTAAAATATGTCATGTAGAGCCCAAAACAGCCATCTGGCCCTAAAATCGTCGAAAAAGCTTAATTGATGAAAAAATGCCATTTAGAGCCTAAAACGTCATAAATGACTTTAAATGGCCATCTAGCC